>OX418216.1:155302085-155902085 GCA_948455865.1 Conomelus anceps
TTTAAGAATCTTATGAATGTGTCCAAGCTTGAGTCGTATTTTCAACATCGTCTACCTTGACAAAACTTTTTTGTATTGCGCCGAAGCGCGACGATTCTATTGGCTACACTGCTTTTATACTTATTGCTCCGTGAAGGAGGCCATATTGTGCAGACCACCAAGTTCGAATTTATATTTGAAATAATTATTACGAGGCCAAGATTGTATCTGGCATCTTTATTAATGTGTGATTTATTATGCTACCAGCTAACACTATCCTTCTAGTCAAAAGGTACCTGTTAATGTTAAGACTCTTTCCTTGTGCGTTTCTTGTCACGTTTGTATAGATTTATTTAAATTCTCACAGTTCGCTAAAAATCTGTAGAGCTTAACCTGTTCAAACTTAAATAATTCAGGGGCTCATTATGTGACGAAACGGCGTATTTAGGCCCAATTTAGAATATTTCTCGTCAAATACACCATAAGTTCTTATTGTAAATTTGGCAATCAGGCTCTTTTTGAAATTGAGTATGGCACTGACTTACCTCATTATGTGTTACCTACCACTCACTTTTATTGTTGTTCATTGTTTTTAATGTATATTTTGGGCTGCTAGGAAGCTTCGAGCCGTTTTGTTTACAATCATATAACATAACCTCAAATCTGGTTCATGACAGAAATATTTTATAATATCTTCTCCTTGCCTGCCAATGCCAACGTAATACCCATCCAATCTAGCAAGCATTTGCATTTTGACAGTTGTCAGCTGTTTTTGTCCGACGAATTGTTATTCAAACTTTGTTAAATAAAAAAAAAAAAGGAATCATTTTGTAGATTATTGAATGCAATAAATAATAAACTGTAAGTAATTCTGCAGCCAATTGAACTACGTTTCAAGTGGACTATTTTTCTTTTCCTTGCAACGTCACTATGACGTAAATTATTATTTAATAAATCGGCCAATCAAAAAACCCGATTGATAAAAATTGTTGTTGTGATCGATGTATGAATACTGAAAAAAAAAGGACAAGGGAGAAGCTGGCCGTTAGGGACATGTACACGTCTGAATGTTGAATGTGTTAATCGTTAATTGTAAAAAAGTACCAGGAAGTTAAGATTCATATTATAGCACCTAAAAAATTAAATAGTTTAAAGTAGAATCCATATTAGGCCGGAATACATTCTATTATCAAAAGGACCATTTAAAAATCTATGACCTGCTGCCGACTGCCGTCGCCTACCTAGAAGGGTGTCCTGCCAGGACAATTTTCATCGCCACGCACCCGACTGTGAGTAGTGAAAATTTTTATTTACCTGGGCCCAAGGTAATTTGTGCGCGCTTTAAAAAAAAATAAAAAACAACGAATTCAAAGTGTGACCCGAGATAGGCCTATATACATTCGTTCAGCAGTATTTGAGAAACCGATCACCTGTTCTATCACTGTAAGAAATTTTCATAAATCCTTATTTGCCATGCAAGCACCCTAAGTCTCATGCTCTTAATAACTTACTATCTAATTATATTTCTTGCAAAAATAAATGAAAAAACTATCAAAGGATTTTATATTTTTTTTGTCTCAAATTGTCTTTTTTTTTCTCACCAACATCTACAAATGCCTAGTACCTCTAGCGCATCGTGACATATTTCGATGATATTTGCATCAGTGGATCTGATTTGGAAACTCATGATGCTAGATTGAGACAAGTTTTAGAAATTGCAAAAGCTAATGGTATAAAATTCAATGTGTCAAAATGTTAATTTTGTGATTCTAAAGTGAAATTTGTTGGTCATGTGTATTCACAATTTGGTGTCACCAGTTCCATCTAAGGTTGTGGCCATTCAAGAAATACAACCTCCTGTTGATCGTAAAGAGTTGGAGAGATTTCTTGGTGTAACTAATTATTTGTCTAAATTCATTCCTAACTATTCAACTATTACAACTCCATTGAGAGAATTAATGAAGGTAGATGTATTATTCCATTGGGATCATCCACAAGAATTAGCTTTTCATAAATTGAAAGAACTTTTAATGAATCCACCTGTTTTGATCATAAATAAGAGATAATATTATCCGTTGATAGCAGTTCAACTGGACTTGGCGCTGCTTTGTTATGTGACAATAAGCCTGTAGCTTATGCTTCAAGAGCTCTAACTCAAAGTCAAGGGAATTATAGCCAAATTTAAAAAGAAATGCTAGCTATAAATTTTAGTTGTAGTCGTTTTCAACAATATATTTTCTCCAGAAAAGTAATTGTAGAAACAGATCATAAACTGCTTGTTAGTCTGTTTAAAAACCATTGTCTAATGCACCTTTAAGATTACAAAGTATGTTACTTAAGGTTCAGCGTTATGACCTTGAAGTTGTCTATAAGCCAGGTAAACTCATGTTTATTGCTGATACTTTGTCAAGAGCCTCTATGCCTGTAGGTCAGGTTAATTTGTCAGGTTAATTTATTCGAAAATTCATTGCTTTTTTCCTAAAGAGAAGTTAGCTCTTTTTAAAATTGAAATTGATGGAGCCTCAACTCTCAACATTGTAAAATATATTGCCATGAAAGGTTGGCCTCAGAATAAAAATAATCTTGATAATTCTGTAAAACCATATTGGAATGTTAGAAACGACTTGCATATAATTGATGATTTGTTATTTAAGAATGACAGTATTGTTGTTCCTTGTAATTTGAGAAAAGAAATGTTAATCAAACTTCATGATGGTCATGTTGGTGCTAAAACATGTGAAATTAGAGCAAGTCATGTTTTATATTGGCCTGGTATAAATGCAGATATTCAAGAAATGGTAAATAATTGTATAACTTGTACTGGGCATTCACCTAATAATTCTAAGGAACCAATAATGTTTCATGATATACCTAACTTACCTTGGAGTAAAATTTCTACTGGATTGTTTGAATTTAAAAGTAAGAACTTTCTAGTTGTAATGGATTATTATTCAAAATATATTGAACTTGTATCTTTGTCAGATTTGAGCTCTAAAGGGGCCCACACACTAGCGAGTATGGCTCGCGAGTAAGACTCGCGAGTCTGGCTCGGCGAGTAAGACTCGGAAGAAAATCACCACTAACGTGTTGTGAACTTCCCGAGTCCGGC
This sequence comes from Conomelus anceps, assembly GCA_948455865.1. Lineage (NCBI taxonomy): Eukaryota > Metazoa > Arthropoda > Insecta > Hemiptera > Delphacidae > Conomelus > Conomelus anceps. The sequence goes on from OX418216.1 coordinate 155,305,174, forward strand.
TCGGCTACTTTTCAAGGTCGGCTGGAGTACGCCCGTGTTAATTCTGATCCATATAGCTCATCTAATCTCAAAATCTTTAAATTACAATCAATATCTGATTTGGAAGGTCATTTTATGCTTTAGAGAGAGTATTGGTTTTGCTAAAATTTCATAATTCTTGAAATTTGATTATTATTATTATTAAGAAATGTTTTATTTCTTCTAATTTTTTTCTGACATAAGAGAAAGAGATGTCAGAGCGTTTATAGGCACGATTTATGTTTTTTATAACAATTATTTTCCCACCTCTAAGTATCTTTCTTATAGATCTATAACATAATTATAGATATAGATATAGATCTATAATTAGGGAAGTGATAGCCGCGAGGCGTAGCAGGTATCTGTTCAATCAGATAGAGATAAGCTAAGCTGCGTTCTCATAGGTCCTGTTTGCAACGGTGACCGATTAGATTCGCCAGCAAAAAAGAGACTGTTCTCTGCTGTAAAATCACTTCCTGGTGGTTCGGAACCCACCTAAAACTTTAGGTCCAACTCATCAATCACCATCATCCAACTCATGACCCACGCACAGGTCTCAGACCAATGTGGGCTTCATCCTCAGAAGAAGAAGAACGTCTACAATAAAATATGCAAAAGTGTAATAGGGGGCCCATAGAATTCAAAAGGTCAGATGAAATATAGGATTAATTTCATCTACTTTTTACTCAATTTTTATTTTTCAATTACTTCCATTTTTTCCAGTTGTATCGAAGTAATAATTGTTATATTGCAATTTATTAAATACTGTTATATATTTATAATGATAATGTTATATTATAATAATAAATATAAAATAGGCATTGGGCTTACATGCAAAGGGATGTATTATTATTATTATTATTATTATTATTATTATCATCATTATCATTCAATAATTATTTATTTATTTTATACACAATTTATCTGTTAGCAGCTATTATTATTGAAATTATTTTTTAGAATTTTGTTTTTATGTTACTAGGTATTTTTTGTTGAAAAAACAACATTCGAATGTTTATTTGTATTGTATTAAAAATAAGCTCTGCACTGCAATATTATCATTTTTATTTTCTCTTGAATATTCAAGTTTTAATATACGGTTTCTTTTTTATTTTTCTGTTTATACATTAGTTTAACTTGGTAACTATTTCAGTCATAGTATTGTCATAGTAACAGTAAATATACAAACTTGAATAGATAACTCAATCAACTTATTTTTACGTCTTGTGAACAGTACAAATAATAGCTTTCTGACGTTCTGCTATGTTATAATGAGTTGCCGAGCCTGGCTCGGCTCGGAAAACGTCCACTAACTAGCGAGTCCCAGCCGAGCCCAGCCGCGCTTGTAGCCCTGCGCGAGTCTGGCTGGGCTCGGGAGAAAAGAGCCCACTAACTAGTGATTTTCTCCCGAGTCCGGCTGGCCGAGTCTTACTCGCGAGCCAAACTCGCTAGTGTGTGGGCCCCTTAAGGGTGTTATAAATAAATTGAAATCAATTTATGCCCGACATGGCAATCCTCAAATACTTGTAACAGATTCGGGTACTCAATTCACTAGTTCTGAATTTAAATATGTTGTTAACTTTGAATTCACTCATGTCATAACTTCTCCAAAATATTCAGTCTAATGGTCAAATTGAATCTGGTGTAAAAATAGCAAAGGGATTATTGAAAAAATGTGAATTTTCAAATACAGACCCATATGTAGCTCTATTGAATTATAGGAATACATCTAAGAGTAACTTACCATCACCTGCTCAATTGTTGTTTTCTAGAACTTGAATTCTCTTCTTCCTTGTTATTTGAAATTTCTAGAGCCTAAAGTAACTAATTGATCCTTCGCTAGTAAACAAACGCAAATATGCTATTCAAAAATATTATGATAAAAATGCAAAGCCTTTGTCCAAGCTATCAATGATAATGTTCTTTTTAAGAAAAATCCATTTGCTGCTTGGTCAGCTGGTAAAATAATTTCTGAAGATGTTGTACCTCGTTCTTATATTGTCAAGGATAAGGATGGTAGATTGTATAGACGAAATCGTAAGTTCTTTATTTTATCTCCTCATGTTGAGCGTAATGTTGATGATCAACATAATGACTTTGTGAGTAGTCCTGTTCGTTCAGACTCACCCATTCCAGATGCTAACCCACCTACTCCTGGCCTTAAAAGTCAACCTGTCAATGATAATGAGGAAAGTATTGCTATAAAAAATAGCCACAAGCCGAGGTAGATTAATAAAAAATCCTAAAAGATTATCTTATAACTAATTTATTTTGTTACTGAGAGTAATTTGATTTTGTATGTGATTCATAAGTTAAGAATTTGCAATTGTAACAAGATTCTAGATAGTCATGAGTTTGTTTTAAGTCTCATTGTCAATTTCTTTTATGCAAAGGAGGGAGATGTTGATAGTGTCTCTCTATTAATTATTATTCTGAACAACTGTGCCATCCTCTGTCTTGTTGCTCTGTGCGACACACGTAAAATGGCCGGAATCTTGAAAGTGTACTTTTTGGACTTTGCTCAATAAATTATGCAGTTATTTGGATACTGGTGTGGGCCTACATTAGTTCAAATTACCAGCGTCATAAATTAATGGTACAGACCATGTTAAGATATAAACAGGTACCAACTCGCCGCAGCCATCTCATACAAGAAGGACTGATTTCCCCCTATATTTCATTGTTACAGCTTTTCAGTGATATTTAGATGCAGCTAATGATTCCAAATGATAAATAAAATACTTTTTATTTAATCAATCAAACCTACTGTAGTTTTCATATAACTTGGCAGCAGTAGGTTGGGTTCAGATGTAGCATGTCCCATCTGCTGCACGCTGCCAAGTTATATGAATACTACTGTATACAAGAAACACAATGAAAAAATGTCCCCCTATATAATGAAAAATTCAGTTGATAAAATTCTCTTTTTGAGATATTTCAATTTTTATGAGAAACTATCAGGTTTACCGGCAAAGTGAAAACAACATTTATTGCAGAACATTATATGACTGATATTATGGAAGAAAAATCAACTCTGTTTGATTGTTAGATACAGAGATATCGAATTTCCAATAATTAGAAAAGTTTTCAACTTTGAGGGGGCTTGGGGGAAAAGCCAAGGGGGAATTTTTGGAGACTTTTCGGAAAGTGTACTTTTAAACGTGTACTATTAATTGGCATATATAGTCTTGCTTGTCTCTAATTTGTTCTGACAATAATTCTTTATTGGATTGGGCTGGATAGCCAAGCACCATGCAATATACAGTGCTGTAGGGTTCGGCGACGCTACTATTTCTTCACTCACTATGACGCCATAACTTAAACGATAATTATCAATAGACATATCATCTTAAAGCTTATTAAATTATCTATAAGTTTTGTAGGGATCAGTAAAATCAGTTGAAGTTGATTTTTGTGATTCATGGTGACATTTTTTTCTATAAACTAAATTATTACTGAAAAACTAGGCTATCTACATAGAAAATGTATATAACATATTTTTTAGAGAATAGTTTTATGTATTAAATGAGATGAGAATGACAACGATACCTTAATTAGTTTCCGAGTTGTGATCCTTTAAGTGAAGTACTGCTCTTGCAATGTTGAGAGGGGGTTGGAGGGGGAAGCAAGCGGGTTGGGGGTCGGGACTTTGGTTTTTTTTTGAGTAAGTACTATGTATCCTGCAAAAATTCAGCTTTCCCCGAATTTGTTACGATACAAAACATTCATTGCCTGGGCTATATTGTAATGAGAATATATTTGAAGAATAATACATTTTATGTTGAATAATGATTTTTGACTGTTATTTTCCAACCTGATATTATTTCTGAATGTAAAAATTTTAAAGTAACAAACATTATAACGCAAACATATAAGTAAAGTAAAAATTATCAAAGAGATTTTTTCTATTACGTAATTAATGAGAACATAATAATGATCACTATAATTAATTAATATAGTGACAGAATATCGGGAATAAATTTATATTATATCACAATAAATATCATACAGTTTCAAAATATTGATAATTTTGGTATTGATACTCCATCCCTACATTGAAAAAAAGAAATAACACAATTTTCATTGTTCATCATGGCGGAACCTTTGAATGATATGGGTGGTATCCTTTAGGACGACCTAACAGTTTGATCGACCTACTGCTAGCGCAGCCTGCAGTCCACAATTCTGTGTGGTACGCATAATCAAACCTAACCTAACCTGGCTAGATGTGACAAGGTTGGTCAAAACGACAGTCGTACAAATGGTGTCCTCCCAAATGATGTGTGTTTGTGATGCCTTGTGCCTAATTATAGAAATTTCCCACCCAGCCTTGCTAGATTGGACCAATTTATCAAGGTTAAATGTGACATGTAACATTTAATTTGCATATGCATCCTAACCTAACCAAAGCTAGCCTAGCCTATCCAAAGCTAACCTAACCTAGCCTAACCTAACCAAAGCTAACCTAACCTAGCATTGCTAGATGTTTAGCATTCCAATTCAGCAATTTTAGGGTACGTTAGGTTAGCTTTGGTTGGGCTAGGTTAGGTTAGCTTTGGTTAGGCTAGGTTAGCTTTGGTTAGGCTAGGTTAGCTTTGGTTAGGCTAAATATCACAAACTGCAACTAGCCACACTAGATTGGTTCTACTCTCTGGCAGTCTGCTTATGGGGCAATCAATAACTGTTCAAAATGTGCTAGGTGTATAAAAATTGGCAGTTTAGGTTTTCATGTCATTTCACCCATAGACCTGTGAAAAATCTCTTAGAAAGAAGATTCTTGACATTTAAAACATTGAACATAACAGGCTCCTTGTAATCACTAAGTGAGATTTTGATTGAATTGCAGGTTTTTGGGTCAAATATAAAAATAATTTGGATGAAAAACAAATTAGCACTACATTATGTAGGTGTATTCATGACACATAACGGCAAGTTTGCCTAGTGAAATGTAATGTGGAGCATGGTGAAAGATAAGCTAATTAGATACACTAAAAAGAGTAAGATTAGCACTGATCAATTGAAGCAGTAGCAGCAGTTTTAAATTAAAATATATGTAATTATATTAAACAAGTTTTTGACAATATTTTAATTTTCTACATTTTTCATTTTTCTTGTCTTTGAAGTGAATTTCATGAAACTGACAAATCATTTTGATACAAGAACCAAATTAGTAGCTAACCTTATCAATATTACAGTACAGAAATAATATTGATATTAAAAAGAGAGTAACTCTTGAAGCTACATTACTGCACATATTTATTATATCCTGGGAGTATACTGGTGCATGAAACTACAACTGAGCATTTGATTGGTCTAATTACATTCATAATTCTAAACCCACTATGAGGACTCATAGGCTCAGAATATGATCTTTATCATTGCCGGTAAATGGAATTTTACTGAAAACCAAACTTAAATAAATTAAATATTTGTAAAATGTCATTTACCGGTAAACTGTAAAAGGCTCGAATGAACCAATGCAGGCTCCCTTGCATACCCGTTATTACCGATGTCATGGATGTCATGATATAGATGGCACTGATATATTGATGGCACTCCATTGGGTATTTATTGAGTAGCCAAACTTTTCGAATTTTTCAACAATTTTTTCCCTACACACTCAAAACACACTAGTAAGTAATAATACACTGATATTTTGCGGGGGCAATGCTTATTTGGCATTTAAATTAGAGTTTTCTGATGGAACTATTTTTCTTCCGCGTATGAACACTTCCATTGGTCAAATATTATACCATATGTTATGGGTTTCTAGTTGACCGACCAAAACAAACTTTACGAAAACGAAACTTTACGAAAGAAGTATAGCGTATATTGTGTAACACTGCCAGACTAGGCAAGGTTAGGTTAGGTTTGGTTAGGTGGAATCATCTAGTTTTCTTTGGTTGGTCAACTAAACATATGTTTTCTTTGAAATGCTATAATTTTGTGTTTTTGGTCAGATCGACGATTATTGTTAGAGCTGATTGTTTTAATTTATCCATTACGTGAAACGCCATTTGTAATGTGTGATACGGAGTGCAGCAGCCTCAAATTTTTAGAATCAGTACGCCTTAGCGAAAAGGAGGTGATCGAATTTTTGTTCAGGCATGGTATTTTTAAAGAGATTACAGTGTGTTTGAAGTGTGGTGCAGAATTAATTGTTAATAAGTCGAATCTTCAATTTTGCTGTCAAAAAAAAGTGCGACAGGGGAAGAAGGCGGCCGCGGTTTGTGGGTTTACTGGCTTGGCAAGGGTGGGCTCATTCTTGGGCAATTGTAGACTCCCAATAGAAAAATATTTCTATTTGGTGTCAATACTTTTGCACCTAAAGCCAAACATTTATTTGTGAAGAGCTGGGAATTTCGACAACAACAGTGGTTGACTGGTATACATTCATTCCACCAAAGTATTGAAAGGTTAGTAAGCTCAGTTTTCTCTGGATATGTTATTATTTATTTAATTTATATCGTTTTATGGTTTGGAGTTCATAATATGTTTGCAAATTATGAATTTTTCAAATGAAAAATTAAATTTTCATAAAAAAAAAATTTTCCGAAAATTTAAATTTTTGTGTGAAAAAAACGCGACCCCCAAAAAATTTCAACGGATTATTGCTTCATGGGGTGTGTAGATGTCACAAAAAAAAATTGTTGGAAAAATCGAAGTTTGGATACTCAATAATTATTATTACCCTCCATTGCTCTATCTGTTCGTCTATGATGTTATGCTTTAGGTACTATAAAGGCTTTACAGAGCCATAGTTATGTTCAAAAGGTGAGTTTTTAATATTGAATAATTAATTGAAACCGACACTTAAAAACTTGATAATTGTGATCAGGAGACATAATACTACAATTTAGTGAAGTTTCAAGTGATTTTTTCTTGCTAACATCTGCGGCACAATTACCGATGAATTTAATTTTCAGTGTTGGTTTAATATTACAAGAAATTTGTGAAAAAGCAAGTTTCTAGGCTCTAGACATACCTGAAATGGCCGATACGATTCGATTCCAATCATAGCAGTTTATAGTTTCAAATAACTTAATTGACAATACAGCCAATTCACTTCAAATGAGCATGAAATTCTCTAAATAGAACTACAATTCATTAACTGAGAGCACTGACTGGAGTTCATTTACTTTTTCAAAATAAATTGGCAAAACAAGACCAGCTAACGAACACAACAACAATGAAAAATTCAATCAGTATCAAAATCAGAATCAGCTGTTCCCTGTTTAGCTCCCACAATACTTTTAGTTCTAGAATTTGCCACTATAGCAGCACTAATCAATCAGCTATACAGTGACTTCATAATATTAAGTCTATATTATTTCTATATAGAAGAAATTCTTCATTTTCTATTTTCCATTTGAAATTATTTTTTATGTTTCATGAAATTTCAATTAAAAACTTTGGCACTGTATAAAAATATACTATATAATAAAGTAGCTGTAATCAACGACTCACGGTATTTGTGGGGAACTCAAACATTTTAGAGTTCATTATTGAAGCCAGTCTTTCTTAATTATACTTGAGAATATTAATATGCTTGAGATTATATAATAAAATAAGTTGAGTCTTTATTTCGGAGATGTTTCATAACAAACTCCACATTTTCAATAAAAAACGATGATTTTCGAGGTTTAAAAATTGAGAACCTGGACCTGATACAGTTTGAAAATTATAGAACTAGTCAAAACTCTATTATATTGTTTTTTACTTCAAAACTGATATTATTGAGTAAAAATGTCCATAGTCAGCCTACCCTGTTTTTATAAGCAACTATGAGTTCAAATCTAATGAGAAAGTTGATTTGAGCCTTAAGTGTTGCAACCTATATAATAGCCTATGCAACCTATATGTTGGCCTGTCGCGTGTTGCTGCGACCTCAAAAGAAATTATCCTTGATTTTATTAGACTGAGGCTACATTTTAAATTTCAACCTTCTAGGACTATTAGGGAAGAAGTTAGTCCTAGAGCCTAGGGCTCTTCCAGCTAATCAGAGAGGCCTCCTCCGTTATTTTCTCACTCACCAGCTCTAAATGAAGAAACATTTGTAATTAGACCTCCTACGACTATTAGGGTAGAATCAGTGGCGGTTCTAGCATGGGCTGGGTGGAGAGCTGCCCCCCCCCCCCCCCCCCAGTATCAATGAGAAAAAAATTATTTTCGATAAAATATATTTATATAATTAGTGCGAATGCAAATTTTAGTGTATTAAACTCTGATCATCACAGTGAACAGAAATAATACTGTGTTATTATGAACGATCACTTCCACAAAGCATAAATATCAGACCTCTGATTTGTTTGTTTATATTATTCCCATTGCCTAGCTAAGACTAGAGGTTGTTGTCATGACCAAATGAGACTGGATATGAGTCATAAATAACAACATTCCACAAGAAATTCACTCATTGAGTCTGTTCTATATATGTGATAAATATAGTTTGTTCCCACTCTCCTTTCTTTGGACATATATAGTACAAATTATATAGATATACAGAATAAATATCAGCCTAGAAGTCAGAATTAATTCAGTTGACTAGTGAGAGTAATTTGTAGCACTTCTATACGTGATTTTTGCAAAGTCGGCGCCACTGGTACTTGCTTTCACTGTCAGTAATTCACTTCTATGTTGTGAATTGTGAATGTAATAAGTCAAGTTGATCACATGATTTCATAGTGATGTTTTATGTAGTAGTATTTTGTTACTAATTATCAATTTCAATTCTAAGCTATTTTGGAGAAAAAGTGGGTGAATAATTAGTTAAATGTACAATAGGAAAGTGTGTTATCAATCAGTGGAAGTTTTTTGAAATATCTACTGCATATACAAGTTTTAGCTCACATCAAAGATGTCCAAACAACTTCAATTGTCAAATTTTTTCAATTGGAACAAGAAGACCAGAGACAGCAGTAGTGCCAGTAGACCTAGTCCAGGCGACAAACCGGCAGTAAAAGCAAGTAGACTGGATAGTGATGATGCCAAAAAAGTCCTACAAACTCAATCTCTTCTAGAAATGATGATGATTGATCACGTTTATGTGAACCAGTTGGGCCAATGTCAGTAATAAATTTGACAATAAGTCAATCAGTTTCTGATAGACCTACTCAACCTAATATTGTCTTTAAGAAGAGATTTTTTGGAAATTTTTCCAGATCATTTAGTGCAGTTTGGTACCAGAAGTTTAGTTGGATTGAGTACTGCAAAGAAAATGTTTCAGTGTTTTGTGTTCCATCCCACACAGCACATAAGCTTAAACTAAGTTTGTATTTTACTTGGTTTTAACACTGTCAAGCAAGTTGAGCGATCCAAGTTATTTCCAAGCTCAAATCAAGCTGTTTAATACAAGCTGGTATTCCCAAGCTTATTAATAACTTGGGTTTCACGGCATAAGGCCGCGCTCACATTGCATACGAATGTCTATCGTACGTAAACTTACGACACCGATCGTACGAATTCAGTGCGCACACTTGCTGCGTTTCTCCCCATCCAAGAAGTACGTAAAAATTGTTTGCTTTGCGGTTTCACTGCTTACCAATAATGAATTACCAATACAATCAATTGTATCTTTTAGAAAATTCTCTGCTGATTCGGAGACTGAGGCAGCATCAATACCATCGCAGAATTCAATGGGAGTGTGAAATATATTTGAAAAGAGAGGAATTTGGTGAATCTCGTCACATTTTGTTTCATATGTCAGATAGTGTGACAACTTGTTTCATGATTATCTACGTATGATTAAAGAAACCTTTGACTGTATAGTTGATGCTATACGACCTAAGTTATCTAGATACAGTATTTTTCGCAAGACCATATCACCTGAAGAAAGATTAGTAGTAACTTTTAGGTAAGAGATTAAAATGCACAGTTTTTCGGACAACTCTTTATTCAACACTTATACACTTGCATTAGTTTCAGCTTGGCGTTGATGATCACGTAAATGATACGTCGAAACACTTTGATCCCACAAACATTTGTAGCCAAAAACCAATTTTATAAGTTTTTCTGTGTCCATTTTGTACAAACACGTACGAAATGAGAAAAATATCCCAACAGGTTGGGATCGAATTCGGATGTCGGAACTATACGTGCGTATACGTACGACAACTCGTATGCAGTGTGAGCACTTACGATCTATTTCAAAGGATTGGGATCATTCGTGCGTTCTCGTACGTATTAGTACGATTAATTTTCGTACGAAAACGCATGCAATGTGAGCGCGGCCTTATAATTAAGGTGCGTTTGGTGCGTGCGCAACTCATAAAGTTTCTTTTTTGTGCGCTAGTTTTGCTAGTAGCGTGTAGCGTGATCTCGTCAACATCGTTGTTATTTCATAGGTCCGCCATTGATTGCTAATTGCCATTACCGGATCACCGCCTCACGCAGCAATTTGCAATCTTTCAGCAATGTATTCAAGTTATTTAATTTTGATATTTCAATTGTTTGCCCACTCGAGCAGAGTTTTAGTTGAATATCAAGATTCAAGGTAAGTGTTTACTGAGTGCATGTATTCATGTATTTTGCAAGTATATACGTGCATATGCACATAATATTAATTTTAGGTAAGGACGAAAACATTGTGCATCATGTATTAACGGTGAAAATAAGAGTCTTACTGGCTCTTATAATTCCATATTAGCATCATCCTTAGACTATGATTCAATACGATTTTTGTTGCCATTTAAACAATACAGAAAAAAACAAGTCAATGATTAGATTCCTGGATTTCTTGTTCCATGACGAACTGCATTGTTATTATTAACTTGTTTTGTGAATTTAACGACTTGCAGTCAAATATTCATTAAGAATAAGTAAAATTTACTTACTCTATAGGCTTTCGAATCTTTGAGATCCGTTTTTAGAGGCGTGTTCCTAGATCATCAATGTCAGTTTTTTTTATTTCAGTTTTTTTCAATGATTAGTCTACAATAAGGTTTTACCTACCCTATTTTATTTTATTTTATTTCAGAAACCTAACTTTCTCCCATTGTTTTGTGAAGTAGTGAAGTCATCACTTACTAGGCTTTAAGCTAAAGCAGTGTAAACTTCTAGCTAGGCAAAGGCCTCGATCTATTATTAAATAAAATAATATCAATTATTCATATGTATTATCTTGCTGTGCAGAACTGACCTTTTTGAGTCGCGGCGGACGCGTTTCGAACTATGTTCTTCTTCGGCGCTTGGTTGCAGACCAGTCATAGAACAACATAGTTCAAAACGCGTCCGCCGCGACTCAAAAAGGTCAGTTCTGCACAGCAAGATAATACATATGAATAGTTCTACTGCAGTTCACGAAAAATGGATAACTACAACAATAATAATATCAATAATATTATTATTATTATTATTTTTTTTTTTCTATTATTTATTTTGCATATTATTAGCTTTGCAAGAAGTCTAGGAGATCCAGCTTAAATTTATTGCCTGCAGACTAAGTTTGGCACTGTGCAACAGCAAAAATGAACAGTTTTTGATCTGATAGATAGTATTTCTTGTTTTGACTGAATGAGAATTAGATAGATAGATATAAGGAGCATCCGTTGACCTCCTATAAAAGGGGTATTTGGACTTAATGAAACGAATTCGTTTTTTGCGCAAGCGTATTTTTAAAATAGCATCTATGCCCAGTGCTGTTTTAGTGATAGAACTCCGTACCGGTACCTCTTATGGGACAAAAAACAAAAAAAAAAATTTGTAACTTTAGGTGAGCCATTATGCGATTGAAGCAATGTAGAGCTATCAACTGTGTCTACTTGGCGCGAGACTGTACCTAAGTTTATCAAATTTATTACTTTTTCTTGTAAAATCTAGCTATCTAAAAACTTACACTGATTACCTTACTTTCCATTTTTGTAACAAACTGTTATTTGGAAAATTATGCAATAATACATGTAAACTAGGTTTTTGTGCGATTTTTATAATATGCCCTTGAAATCTGTAAAAAATTAAATTTCTACAGTAGGCCAGTTAGTCAGCAAATACAGTTTTTCCAGTAAAAGCAGACATAACTTTTAAGGAACCACAAGTTTGATATGAGTAAAAAATTTCAAACTGTCTCAGACAGTTCCTTATCTTTGTACTCACAAGTTAGTTTGAAGACAATGACAATGACAAAACTTCTTTATTTCAAAATTATACAGGATACAAAATAAACGTATTGTACTCAAGACATCGAAAGAAAATACAACAATTTCATCAACCATCATCTTTACATGCCACATTCATGGAACATAATAACTTATAATGTACACAATTGAAAGTAGGCTATATGGAAAGTAGCTATAAAATGGAAAAACAAAGGTGTGATGATAGATAATGAAGAGTATGAGTACAATGAGAAATTATATGAAAATGGTCTGCATGGGCTAGTGCCTGTGCGCAGACCAGAGTTACTGATTTATTATAATTTTATAATTTAACGAAAGAAGAGTTTCCCCCCCCCTTCCAAGTTGATGCATTCAGAGATGTCAAAAATTTTACGATTCCTATTCGAATTTAGTGGTAGCTACTTAGTGGATTAAAGTAAAGTAGAACATTATTTATGAGGTATGGTAGTTGTATAATAACTCCATACCAATGTATTATGATGGCTTTAATGGACAAGATGGGTGTTGTAGTTTGTGGTAATTATACTTTCTGAATTATCTATTCCTAATTGACCTAGAAATTTCTTAAGTTTTAATTTGAAAGCGGATTTTGAGATGTTGTGGAATTCTATTTGATGTGGAAAGCGGCAAGTTAAGTTACGATATAGGACATGTGATATATAATATGAATTTGTTTGAGTAAAGGATCTCTTCATGGACATTGCCAGAACACCCGTGTTTAGAGCATATCTTGTATGGTGCATGTGAGTGATGGACCTAAGAATATGCATATTTGAAAATAAATGTATAAGAATGTTTTTAATAAAGAGTTGTCGCAATGTCAGTACCGAAATCTCTGTAAAAAGCATGCCAGTTGGAAAACGGGGACTTTTTTTAAAAGCAGCCTTTAAAATGGCCTTCTGAACAATGAAGAGAGGATGAAGTACCGTCCTGTACGCGCCACCCCATGCAACAATGCCAAACTCCAAAAGAGATTGGACATAGGCAAAGTATGCCATCTTGATTTCTCTCTTATCCAGAACTTCACTCATCATTCTAAAGGCATAAATATATTTCCTGAGTTTCTTCTTCAAATAATCAATATGAGCGGTCCACCTCATCCTACAGTCGAAAAAAACCCCCAAATATTTAAAGGAAGTTACCATTTCAATTGAAGAACAGTTGCATGCAGCACTGAGAAGGTTTCCACAGGAGTGTACTTTCAAACTCGATAATGCATAATCGTTTGCCGGTCGTAAGGATATGGGCATAAATTTTGTTTTCATGGTATTCATTGACAGGGTATTCTGATCAAGCCATGTTTTAATATAGAAGAGGTCTTTTTGCGCATTTTCCCTAACATCCCCCCAGTTTGGCCCTTTTAAGAATATCAGCGCATCATCTGCAAACAAAAATAGCTTTCCATTTAAATTTAATTTTGAAATATTGTTTATATAAATCAAAAAAAGAAAAGTTAGTTTGAAGAGAATGACAATTGAACAAACTTGTGAGATACAAGCCGATATGGTCAAGTTAAAAATGAATGCTGCTGTGCAGAAAGGTCTCCATGGTCTAGTGGTTAAGGCGCCCGACCGGCAATTGGGAGGTCCGTGGTTCGATTCCCGGTGGTGACTGATATTTTTGTACAGTAGCATTCATCGATTTCCATCAGCTATTCAATACTGTTGTCAATATCCGCCTTTGCGGAAGTCTTCAGTATAAACTAATAGCACTCAAAGGAATTCGAAATTAATAAATTCTGTTTAATCTTTGTACTCTTATCTTATCAATTTAAAAAGTTTTCCCGCGGGCGGATCCCTTCTGATTACCCCCCAGACCCCCCGGAACATTGCGTACCTGAACCTATATTGTTACAAAAACAGCACTGTCTATGCCTATATTAATAACTTAATATTTGCTAAATTAAATAATTTATTCGTAATAATCAAATGCTAATACTTTTTTGCTGTAATACCGTAGATTACAAATTTAACATCTATATTTTATATGCAAATTACAATTTTTTGTCACATAAAGTATTTATTTTTCAGCTGAAAGTAGCCTACTCATGTCGGTGGGAGGGAGAGATGCTTAGGCAATGACTTATAATTGCTTGAGACGGTGTCTAAGCTACGCAGTCGCAAACAAATTGTCTTATTCAGGTGTAGCAGCTAAGGACCAAGAAAATAGCCTTCAAGACCACGCAGCTCTGCAAAGTTATTAATGGTAGGTTTTTTTAAATGTTCTATCAGGAAGCTTGTTTGAAGGTTAGGACATCGGCCTCACACATTAACAAAACTTGCTTCAAACTAAACCTTATACCTTACTTATGCTAGAATGCAAATAAAACTACCTAACAAACCCCATAGAAACCTACAATTCAATGCAGAATATGAATTAGACTACATGTTAAACTTCTTAGACCTCACTATCACAAAACTAAATAACATGCACAAATTCAAAATCTACAGGAAACCAATTCTCACAGACACACTCATTCACAACTCATCCAACCATCCACATCAACACAAACTTGCTGTTTTTAACTCCATGATCTTAAATAATGATCCACTATCACAAGCTGACCGACCACCAAGAAAAAATTAATATGATCAAATATTTGCTCATATAATATAAATATATTAGCTCAACAAAATCCTAAATAGGATATCCTTAGCTCAATAGAATCCTAAATAAAATGAAAACCAAAACAGATGTGTCATACACATATTTCAACAAAAAAACACATATTCAAAATCTACAGGACTTTTGACTTTGTGCAGCACAAAGAAGTACATATTTTTCAAGAATCTGTATTTAACACAGCATTCAGAACAACAATTAGCCTTAGACACCAGCTCCAACAAAAAACATCTCACCTAACAAACAGCAAAATATGTTTTCCATAACCCATTAAAGTTTGTCATGTAACTAACTACATTAACATTAATTTATTTTGTCTTTCTAATTCAAAATTCAGAGTCAGATTAATATAAGGC
The DNA here is from genome assembly GCA_948455865.1 of Conomelus anceps. NCBI lineage: Eukaryota > Metazoa > Arthropoda > Insecta > Hemiptera > Delphacidae > Conomelus > Conomelus anceps. The sequence goes on from OX418216.1 coordinate 155,320,283, forward strand.
AATGCAAAGATCAACCTTACATACATTTTTAATATGCCCTAGGCCTAATTTTCAGATTCAGTTATCTTGAAATGCATATGTCCATCAATTAATGAAAAAAAAAATTAATGATCCTGACATGCATATGTCCAGCAATTAATGATCCTGACATATGAATCAGCTGGCCTTTGTCAGTAACAAAGCTACACAAGGCATCACCCATCCTTCACTCATACTTGGGTTAAGATACACCTGTTTGGAGTTCCCATTTCAAAGTTAACTTGACCATGTGGATTCATTGATTTCATCAATTTCAATTGATGGTCCACCCTGACTTGTTGAGGCGTTTAAACAACGTTTCCTAAAGTGATCTATTGTCAGTAGTTTCATGTCACTGAAATTACAAAAACACTATTATTTTACAGTTGCTGTGAAGAAAATTCACCCTTCATCTACTGACCAAGATTTGAAGGTCTACATGTGTCACTGGTTGCAGCAAGCCAACTCAAGGATCCCCAAAAAGTAAGAATACTTATTTAAGTTATTTTAATTATTTATCCTCCAAATTGCGCCATAGTTCTTTCCTTTCAGAAATACATTTTTTTTCATAATTGTCCATGATAATGAATTAAAGTGTATATGATGTTGAAGATCCATCTTGTTTCCACTAATATATAATAAAAACTTAGAAAACACAAGTGGAAATTATGACTCATGTTATGGCATGACAGCCATTTCACTCTGATGTTAAGAGCATCGTCAGATGACCCACAGTACACTGAGTATACTGTGAGTCATCTGGCAATGCTCTTAACATCAGAGTGAAACGGCCGTCACATCATAATGTGAGTCATAATTTCCACTTAGAAGTGTTTTTCAAGTTTTTATTATAAAATGTATAGATTACATTTTATGGGTTTAGTATATTACATAACAAGTGTGGTAAGATGGTGTTTACTGTATGAGTATGAAGTTTATGCACAAGATGAAGTTGAGTGCAGAATTATCTTAAGAGTTTATTAATCACCTCACCAGATGTGTTATATACGTTAAACACAGCAACTCCTGGTGAAATGGGCAATAATGATCTTAGATCAGCTGATCTAGCTTTTGATCAAATGCTTTATCAGTGATCTAGCTGGCCCGACGCGCATTGCTATGTTCTCATAAAAATTCTCCTTGATTTTATTATTCGCCACCTCCCACTGAGGCTGCATTTCAAATTTCTAGCTGCATTGGTTAACAGATGTCATCCACCTGGCATAATTACATTTCATCATACCCAGTTGTATGTTTCCTATATTGCAAGGCTCTGACTGCACGGTAGCCTACATGCAAAGTGCAAAGTCTTTTGCTGTTCTAAGACAGCGTAAATAACGCCGCTAAGGGGCCTGCCATATGATTAAAAACTGTTGACTTCTATCAGCTGTTCCTTTAAGCTGTTTGGCCGGCAAGTTCAGTAGGTTAGGGGCCGTATTTATAAACGTTACTTGAGTGTTACTTTCCGAAAGTGACACTTGAAAAGCCACACTTGAACGAAATCCGTATTTATGAATCACACTTGAACAAAGTGACACTTTCGAGCAAAGTGTCACTTTCAATTCTTTACGCGAAAACCGTACTTAGTCAAGTGAGGGTGATAGCTTACTTGAATCCTCACTCAACGGACCGGTACAGTTTATAGTTTAAAAATAGCAATCACATTATATAGAACACTGAGAAAACATAAGGGCAAAAATAATTTATTGAAATAAATTTTATAATAAAATAAATTTATTAATAAGAAATACGGAATTATTGATAAAAAATGACTTCAATTGTTTTTGTATAATTTGTAATTCAAGCTCCCATTTTCTCTCTTTGTGGGCAATTTAAACAAGGAAAGCTTTTTCTGACTGTTCCATCTCCAACTCATCTCTAAAAATATCGGTTTGCTTTCTTTTTTTTGTGCACTGTGTTGACTGCTATACCTCTTCTGAAATCAAATAATGAAAGGTATCAATAATAAATGTAAATTATTGTTACTGTAATTTAACCATTTTTTAAAATAATCATAAAATATATATAATTTCTGGAAAACGGCGTGTGAACTTTTTTAAGTTTTGGATATCCCATGATTAATAAAATAAAGTCTGTTGACACTATGCACATACTATATTGAGACTTGATTTAAATAATTTTATAATAAAAAAATTGAAATATTGCATGTAATAGTAATGTATGAATGTATGGAGGAGTATTTATTTTTTGCAATCATACTACATTTTAGAATTAATGTCAAGTAGAACTAGAATTGTTTCAAGTTCTAATCTGAATGAACTGGACAGGACAGTTGACTGGCACCAGTGGACTTGCTTCAGCTATTGGCAACGTGTAAACGCGGCATCAAATTAGGACAGTAGTGTTTGAATGAGCATTTGAATTTGAATCAATTTTCAAGGTATTCAGAAATATTAGTTATTTATTATATATGTATAACAATTTCAACGCTTCCTATCTCCTAGTTTACTAGCAATCAGGCTAATTAGCTTTTCAAGTCATAAGTATTGTAACTAATCAGTTCAATAAAATTTATTCTAATGGAAATTTCTCAATTATACGGTAATTATATAGAAAAACTGAAGAACTTATTTAGAACATCAAACTAGAATGGTACCTACTGAATTGGTTTCAACTGGGAATTATTCCAATAATGGATTCTTGCAATTTGTATAATCTTCAACTTTTGTAACATTCATTTCCAGTCAGTCACCTATTTAAAAAATATACGAAAAATGAAAGACAAATTCAAATGATCCTGTTATTCTGTTCTGCTGCTGTAGATTTATGTGCTCAATTCGTATAGGTCATTGTCTAAGTTGAATGTATGTTTCACATTCATTATCATCATTGAAATACGCAATGCAGAGCCGCATCTGAGAAAGTAAGTTACAGCCTTAAAACTAACCTAACGCTTAATCCTGTTTTGTTTGGATATACCCACATTTGACAATGCGACTGTATCGCTATCAATGGTTTTATGATATCGCTTCTTGATAATAACATACTAGTAAACCTTTCGAATTAATAATTATGAATTAATGTAACCTTAGAAATATGTAAGAATAACAAAGCTTACCTGGCTATGATCGCCAAAACTGTTGTTCAATTCGCGTCCATATTTCATTCTTTTTTTGTTATTAGATCCATCTGTCCTTTTGCTTACAATAACGTCGAAATATTGCAGGACCAATTGTTTGAGAAATTTCTTCTCTTTCGATGAGAAGAGTCTGCGTTTTTCAATAATTTAGCCCATTGCCGATAACAATCACAAAAGAGATAACCCGGAATCTGTTTTGAATTTGTTGTTTACATTGAACGAAATGCTAATAACGCGTTCCTATTGGCTGCTGCGCGTGACGTCTTAATTGTTGGTGACGTCATTTCAAGTGACACTTTCGGAATCGCTCTTCAGTAAGAAACAGCTGACGAAAGTTAAGTAACGTTTATAAATACGGATTTTTCTCAAGTGACACTTTCAGTATAAGAAACACTTATGTAAGTAACTCTTTCATTCAAGCTAAGTGTGGGTTTAAGTAACGTTCATAAATACGGCCCTGTGTCTATAAAATGGATTAGTTAATAATAATTATTAGCTCCCCTATTAAAATTTATGGTCAGAAATCATCCCCAATATTCACACAACATATTCCCAAAGTTTCATGCCAATCTGTCAAGTAGTTTTGAAGTCTATAGGGAACATACATACATACAGACAAACATTCATTTCTATATATATAGATTACTAGCAAGTAGCCACCCATAAGTGTCATTTGATGATCTTTACCACACAGTGTGTGGTAATAATCATCAAGTGACATCAGCTGACAAAAAAAGATAGTATATTACACTACAAGTGTGGGAAATGGAGTTTACCATACAAGTATTATAAGTTAATGCATGAGATGAAGTCAAGTGCAGTATATTATCATACAAGTATGGTAAACATCTTCCCAGATCAGTTACAAATGATATTTTTTGTCATACTAGTCTGAAATATAAAAATAATAAAATTTGAGCAAGTACAAAAAGCATCATTAAACATAACCTCAAAATCTACCACAGTAGTAAAATACTAAAAATTTATCTGAGATCAGCTGTTTTTCCAAATTCTGAATCAGCTGGAATGTGGTAATATCCATTAACACACTGAAAAAGGATGCAGTAATGAAAATCTGCTGTTCTTTCTGTAAACAGTTGTTTACCGGCTTGATTCAATGCTTGGTAAAGTGGTGAATATGTATGAGTATGACAAAAATATTATTACCATATTGAGAAATGGGTACACTGCCAGCACATATTTTTGTATTTGTGCTACACATCTAGAGTGAGCTACTTCAGTCATATTATGATTGCCACCTATCACTGATTTAAGTGACAATTTGGTTTAAATTAAGCTGTAGCATTTGGATGATCACTGTTGATTAAAATATATAATGGCTCTAAATGCCATTACTGTTGCCAGAACTGTTTGCACATATATGTGCATTCATGACATTTGCCCTATCAACCTACTTCCTCCATTTTAATTGTGATTCTTTTTTTCAGGGCCTTTGTAGAAGAAAACCCTCAAGCAGCTACTTCAGAATAAACACTGCTGTGTGTGTTTAAATTAATTACATTAAAATTATTTTATGAAGATTCCTTCTTTGTACATATAATTTATCCCCAACCCCTACTAACTATGAAAACTATATACATTGCTTTACAAGTGATTTGGTAATCAAACCTGTTAATTTTATCATATAATACCTATATGCTTCATTTAAAAAAAATTAAAATACTATAGTTTTGTCCAGGAAATTATAGTGTTTTTTCAAATGTTGCTCTCCAATTTCAATATTGTTGTTATTCAACAGCAGTGTTTCAACTATAGTTATTTTGCTGATTTTTGTTGATAAAGTTCAATCAGCTACCTAAAAGCCTGTTAATAACTTGGGAATGTAAGTTTACTTTAAGCTTACTTTAGACTAGTTGTAATAAGCTTGTTTTTAGCCTGGTATTGTAAGTCAGTTAATAACTTGATAATGCAAGTTTACTTTAAACTTACTTTAGCCTAGCTTAAACAAGCTTGTTAATAGCCTGGTATTGTAAGTTAGTTTTAAGCTTGTAACCTCAAACTTGGAACAAGTTGAGAAAGTGGTAACTTCGAAGCTTAAAACAAGCTATTTTTAAGCTTAAAAGCTTGTTTACCCAAGCTAAAGTTAAGCTTGTAAGCTTGTTGTTTTAGGCTTGAAACAAGGTTGGAACAGGTTTATTGTGCTGTGTGGGATGCCGTCATTTCCCTTCTTCATCAGGAAACAATAAGGACACGTTTATCAAAACAGGCTATCAAGATTGGAAACATATTGGCGAAAAATGTAAAAAACATGAACTATCTGAGGCTCACAAGTATTCAATTACAAAATATAGCAGTTATTTATCATCGAAAGATCAAGGGACAGTTGCAACCAAATTAGGCCAACAAGTTGCTCAGAATATTGAAAATAACAGAAAAGCAGTGAGCACTCTGAGAAAAGTAGCCCTTTTTTGTGCACATCAGGAAATTGGTTTAAGAGGGCATAGAGAAACTGTAAATGATGAATTTGAAACCAAAAATAAAGGAGATTTCATAGAATTGGTACAGCTACTGAGAGGTGTTTCTAATGACATTAAGTTAGTTTTTGATAATCTTCAAAAAAATGCCACGTATATGTCTAAAGATTCTCAAAATGAGTTTCTAAAAATTTCTGCAGGAATAGTTTTGAAAAAGATTGTTGATGAGTCAGTGAAGAGAATGGTGGTTTTTGCTTTAATTGTTGATAAAGCCAGATACATTAGTACAAAGGAACAAATGTCTGTTTGCATTAGATGTACCGGTACCAACAAAACAAAACTGCTTGAAAGGTTTATGGGCTTTGTTGAACTTTGTGAGCTTTCTGCTCAAAAATATTAAGTTTTTCAAAAGAGAATGGTTTAAATATTAAGAAATGCATTGGCCAGGCATGCGATGGTGCATCGGTAATGAGAGGACGTTTGAATGGAGTAAATGTTTTGGTCAGAGAAGTGGCAGAAAAATCCATGTGTTTATGTAAATTGTTATGCACATCGCCTGAATTTAGTTCAAAATATGAGCATAGTAGATGAAACTTTAGGACTGCTTGAAGCTATTTATTCTTTCCAGGCAGCATCTACTCTCAGGCATCACAAATGTACAAGAAAAGGATGAACACGAAAAAAATATATTTGAGATGCCACAGCAAAGTGATACTTGGTGGGTCTGTAAGTACAAAAGTTTAATGTATTTCAAAACGAATTTTTTTGCTATAATATCAGCAGAATTTATTAATTTCGAATTCCTTTAATTGCTATTACTTTATACTGAAGACTTCCGCAATGGCGGATATTGACAACAGTATTGAACAGCTGATGGGAATCGATGAATGCTACTGTACAAAAATATCAGTCACCACCGGGAATCGAACCACGGACCTCTCAATTGCCGGTTGAGCGCCCTTAACCACTAGACCATGGAGACCTTTCTGCACAGCAGCATTCATTTTCAACTTGGCCATATCGGCTCGTATCTCACAAGTTAGTTTGAAATGACTGACAATTGAATAAACTGACAAATATATACATAAACAGAATTTATTAATTTCGAATTCCTTTAATTGCTATTACTTTATACTTATTGCGGAAGTCTTCAGTACAAAGTAATAGCAATTAAAGGAATTCGAAATTAATAAATTCTGTTTATGTATATTTGTCAGTTTATTCAATTGTCAGTCACTTCAAACTAACATGTGAGATATGAGCCGATATGGCCAAGTTGAAAATGAATGCTGCTGTACAGAAAGGTCTCCATGGTCTAGTGGTTAAGGGCGCTCAACCGGCAATTGAGAGGTCCGTGGTTCGATTCCCGGTGGTGACTGATATTTTTGTACAGTAGCATTCATCGATTCCCATCAGCTGTTCAATACTGTTGTCAATATCCGCCATTGCGGTAGTCTTCAGTATAAAGTAATAGCAATTAAAGGAATTCGAAATTAATAAATTCTGTTTATGTATATTTGTCAGTTTATTCAATTGTCAGTCACTTCAAACTAACTTATAATATCAGCTTTGGAGGAGTTCAAGAGTTCTACAAATAAAATGGAAGCAGCTACCACCAAAGGATTTCTGCTACAACTCAAACAGTTCAATGTAATATTTGCACTCCAGTTTTTAGGAGGCATTTTAGAATATTCAAACCTCTTTAACTCTAAAGAAGGAAGACTTGCTAATAGGTTCAGCTATGAAAGTAATTGATGTTTTGAAAAGAACACTTCAAAATAAAATATCAGACCTCTATTTTTTCTGAATGTTGGACAAAAACCTATTGTTTAGCTGAAAAAGTAGGCATACCACTACCATGTAATGACAAAGCTTTACACTCGAATCGGGCGAAACAAGTACCCTCCAAGTACAGTGATTCAATCCTAATGTCAACAACAGGTCAGGGGATGAATCTCTCACAAGAATCATCATACAAACAGATATTGTATGAAGTTTGTATTATAGATCAAATGGCATCTGAACTTGAATGCAGAATTACTAATAATGTGTCTGTTTCTCAAGCTTTTGAAGGATTCAACCCAACAACCCAGGTAGCAGGTAAAGCTTACAGAAAGCCTTGCCCTCTGTTTTGGAAAAACAAAAACAAAAGGAAAAACATTTTTAACTAAACTTGCCAAGCACATGAGGCAAGCATTCCTCAGAAAGTATGCCATTGGAAAATCTGCCGCATGTTTGTGGAAAGCTTGTCATAGAAGGCCTTCCATTCATAGAGCTGGACAAGCTTGCTGACAGTTTTCAAGGACCAAGGAGAAACTCTCCTGATTCTCCACTGTAGCGCTAGAAGCGTCCAGCTCGCTAGGCGTTTGGCTCCTTCATGCCATTTTGTTGTAGTTCTGGATTGTAGCTGTGTTATTGGTTATGTGTGTGGTATACACTGTTTTAGTCATCACTGTTGTTTATCTTTTAATCTAAGTTTTTTTCACCGACTTGTATTAGGTAAGCGAGTTTTGTATAATAGAAAGGAGGCAGGTGTTGCAAGGGGATCTCCACTAAAGAACTGATGGATTACCATGTTATGTTATGTTATGAAGGGACGGATTCAAAGATCCAGAAGATTCAAAGATCCTCACACGTCAACCGAAGCTTATTGTGTGTCCCTAGTACGTTAGTTAGGCAAACCAACACCTGTGCCCTTTACAAGATCCAGGAGTTTCTTCCCTATGCTAACGTCCCATTCATCACCTGGTTGCTTAAAGCCAAACAGAGCCATTCTCCTTGCCCCGAGTCTCTCGCAATCCAGTATGATATGCTTGGCAGTCTCTTCAGACTGATTGCAAAGCCTACACATCTGATTTTCATTTCTGAGTCCGATTGTGTGGAGATGTTTCCTGAAGTGGCCATGTCCAGTTATCAGAGCAATCAGCTGCTTAACCTGACCTCTACCCAGCCTCACCAGCCAGTTGGTGAAGTAGGAGCTTGTGTCTGCTAGCAGCCTTTTGCCAAGTGCTTGGCCTGAGTGACCTTGCCATTGCTGGTGATGTAAGTCCCTGGACCATTTGTTTATTGTGTGGAAGGCAGTAGTTTTGCTTATGCCACAGCTTGGCTCTGGGCCAAAGAATGACCTACTAGAACCTTGCTTAGCAAGCCCATCTGCACACTCGTTGCCACCTATGCCTACATGGCCAGGTACCCAACCAAGATGCACAGAGTTGTGTGTTGCGAGCTTGCTGAGATGGATTACCATACATTCATATGAATGAAATGAAGCATAAAAATAATAAACTATTAAAACTCAACTCAATATTTTTATTTCCTAACCGTATTTATTCATTTTATGGTGTTCAAGGTCCATCTTGTTTCTACTAATATAATAACAACTTAAAAACATTTTTAAGTGGAAATTATGACTCACGTTATGGCGTGACGGCTGTTTCACTCTGATGTTAAGAGCATCGCAAGAATACCCACAATAGCCTACACTAAGTGTACTGTCTGGTCGTCTGACGATGCTCTTATCATCAGAGTGATATGTCCGTCACGCCATAACGTGAGTCATAATTTCCACATAAAAGTGTTTTCTAAGTTTCTATATATATTAGTGGAAATAAGATGGATCTTCAACATCATAATAATATATTTATCTACATAGGTATGTTTCATAAAATATATTACAGTTAATATATTATTGGAATATTTTCAAAATATGTCAATCATGTATTATATGTCTGCAATATGTCTGTAGTATTACAGAAGAAAGTTTCAGTTTAAAAGTTCAATAAGATAATTTCTTATGATTATCAATACATTCACTAAATATGGCCGATATTTTGAGTTTTTTATCCTTCCAAACACAAAACTTTCATTGCTCAAAATATGACATCCAGTAATTCGATTTATCATGGCATTAGTAGAAAATAAAATATTTGAATCTGTAGAACTATTCTACCACATAAGAGGAAACAATAAATTATCTTCCATGTGACAGGGATTTCAGTTTGATAAAACGTAAATTTAAGGAAGGTCGACCGAGTTAATTCATTCGCCTCAAGAGACAATAATAACGTACATTGAAATAATCAAAAGTGCATCAACCGAAAATCGAAAGAAGTTCGAATAAGAAATAGAAGTTACTCATAAAGACATCCTCAATTTCAATGATTGGTGAAAGAAACCCTATTTAAGTGTTCAATCTTATGGGAAGCAAGTGAAAACAAAACAAACTTTCACAGCAGCTTCTTATTATTACCACTACATGAAATGCAACTGTATCCAGCCAGCAATTTTGAAATGCAAGAAATAGGGTACATCAATGCTCTAGAACACTAATTCAGGTTGTGGAACAGCATTAAATTGTATGATTTACTTTTAAGCAGAGTGTACGAGACTGTGAGATCCGCCATTTCGAAGATGATTGATGATTGATATCCAGAAGACTATGAAATACATACCTAACAAACATAATATGCAGTTTTGGAGCAATATTTTATCTTGGTCAGTGACGGAAAAAGATATATAGATGTTGAATTAAACCTATAAGATTGCTTATTATTATGTAGGATATTTTTCAATAGAAAAATTCTATGCTTTTTTCTTGTTTTTATTATCATTTGTCTTTAATTGATATCAATGATATCAGCAATTGGAGCAAGAAAAATTACTTTTCTGTTGTTTGATTTTTGAAAAATAGCAGTTTCACCATTCCTTTTCACCCATTAAATCCTTCAACCTTTCCTTTCTTCTCCTTCTTCCTCCTACCGTAATAGTATGAGAACTCCTCCCTATATAGTACCGTACGTGGGCAACCATTGGGTGGAAGGGGTTTCCATTTCGACATATAGAAGTATATTTATATTTTAAAATAGTTTATAGGTTTAACTTCAGTATATTTTTGGATTTCAGTTATCGTATTTCTCATTTTCTGCATGACTTAAAAATGGGTGTTTTATTTTATAAATAAAAATAAATAAACACTGACAAAAATTATTTTTTCAGAAAGTGGACATCTGCAAAAATTATTAATTTTTAAATGAAACTAGGTTGTGTTTTTTTTATAAAGTTGTACGGCTTTTAGAACTGGTTAGTAGCCTAAACTCTCGGGAATATTTTAAATCAGCTCTGCATAAATTTATAATATTTTTGTCTCCTGAAAAATTGCAAAATGTGTAGAAGTCCCTTTCCTGCCATTAGCTATTCAAATATAGTAATTCTGTGAACTGTAGACCTCTTGCCCAAGGATAATGGTGCTTGCACACATGAATACACTTGATGTAGGCCTAGTCCATGACAAGTGACAAACTCAAAGAAATCTTCCAGATCTAATACAATTTATTAGACACCCTTGCTCACAGCAAACCCCTCAGGAATTTTGGAGGAATACAATTTGAAAAAATATAAGGGGGAAGGGAGTGGTGAACATCCAAAAAAGCATTCCACCTCCATTGAAAAGTCAGAATAGAAATATCTGTCTTCAGCTATTAATAATATTTCTTTTCCAGGACCTATTATGCAAGTGCACTGTATTTTAAAAGAAAGCTCTGCAATCACAACTTCACTATAAATTATATAAATAGAAAACATGCATGTTCCTTTACTGGTTTACAGAACCTGATGCTGATTTATCAAGTAACACTCCGCTCTGGAGTTTGTGATTCTACCAAGTCAATAATTATTTGCAGTGATGGCTGCACCTGCCAAAATCGTAAAATGCTGTTCTTTCAAATGCTATGCTGGCATTCAGTGTTGAACATAAAGTAGAAATCGTATTTAGTGAAGGGAAACACTCCATAAAGGTAGTTGAGAAACAAACCAATTCACTTATCCAGTGACTTTGTAAGATGTTCAAAGAAGAATGCTACATCAAAAAGAAAAAGTATGAAGGAGAGGTATGAAGTGAATTGAAGTTTAAGAGGCGGCCGGAGTCAATTCTGCTAGCCGATCGCCGAGCGCTAAATTTAGCATGGGGGAAAACTTCTCAAACGATTGCAGGCTTCATAAGAAGAATTTTGAAATTTGGTCTGCATAAAACACGCAGTTTTTCACAAGATTTCATTTGACGTAAAAACCAACTTAATACAATTACGGGTTCTTTTTCAATTTTGTTAGAACAATCGTTGAATTCCCATAAGAAAATCGCGAAATTTGCAAAAATGACCCTTTTGATTACAAAGTTGTATTTTAATGGATAATAAGATAAAAAACGGTATCTGAAAGTTAAACATTTTCTAAATGTTTTGTATAAACGAGTTTTTCAAATTTATTCTTCAAAGTTATTTAAAAAACTACTTTTACATAAGCTTACAAAATAGTTGGTTTACTTCGACTGCATGACTGGTTGAAGTAGTTTGTTCATTTGCCGAGGGTCCGCGCTAACATAGTAATGTGATATGTGATTTGAAGAGGGAATTTTGAATCTTGGATGTATTATTATATAATAGAGAAGCTATTAGACTTCGCCGTAAGTAATAATTTGAAGGTGATGAATATGTATTTTGAAGGAAACCTTCAAAATAAGTGGACCCATTAGTCACCCCTAAAAATCCCCATTTCTAGTAGCAAATTAATAGTATGAATTCATCAAATTATAGTTTCATGTAGCCTATTTACCAACTACCGGTATTGGTTCAAATAAAAATGATAGAAGATTACATGAATATTTTATGGCAAGGAAATTTTAGAAAGACTATAATAATTATCATTGTTATTTGAACCAATACCGGTAGTCTGTAAATACATGAAATTATAATTATTATTGATGAATTCATACTATTAATTTGCAAGCCGTGATTCAATAACCATTGATTGGGAGTTTTGAACTGTTTGTTCACTATGTCACAAACACACTTTCCAGTTCTGTTTCAAGTCCAATACAGATTACTTCAGGCTAGAGACAGCTCCTCTCTTCAACACATTCTGTCACTCACTCTCACTCTCTCTCACTGTTTCTCTCTCCTTTCTCCTATACCCTTCGCTGATTGAGCTGACAATGTCCTAAACGGTGAGCGCAATGGCTACAGTCACGGCACCCGGGTCTCCATTGGGTAGCCGGCAGATAGATAACTCATTTACTTTGAACATTTGCGCCTGCGCCAAATCTCCTTCTCTTTCTCAACCGATGGGTGTATACTCACTCCCGTAAAGCCAACCTCGGGAAAGTGGTTTCCTAACTTTATTGCACCTAACCTGTTTCCCGATAAACATATAAATACTATGTAATTAGTTTGCATTTGCACTGTGTTTGGAGGCGGTAGTATTTTTAAAATGTTATATTCACTTGACTTATATTGTCTTATGGTTTGGAGCTCCTCATATGCTTGCAAATTATGAATTTTTCCAATAAAAATAGAAATTTTTTATAAATTTTAATTTTCTTTTTTATGAATTTTTCAAATAAAAATAGAAATTTATCAAATTTTAATTTTCTTAATTAAGAATTTTTTAAATAAAAATATAATATTTTATAAAATTAGGAGTTTTGCTAATTTGCGTGCAGGTGCATATGTGTGTGATTTATTCCTCACAGCCACAAAAAGTACATCAAGCACATAAATCCATCAGCACCAAAACTAAATGCCTTACCAAAAATTCACAAAGCAGATATTCCCATCAGACCTCTCATAAATCACACACATGCACCTGCACGCAAATTAGCAAAACTCCTAGATAAAACAATAAGACAGAACATAACATTCCATCAGCACACAGCAGTAAAAAATAACATAGACCTGATAGACAAACTACAAAAAATCCATATACCACACAATTCCACACTATCTTCTCTTGACATTACAAATCTTTACACCAATGTACCCATACATGAAACACTTCTTCACCTTAAACAAATGCTCATCCAAAACAACACACCACCTGAACAGCTCCAAGAAATTTTAGACCTCACAACACTAGTTACCTCACTAAATTACTTCACATACAATAATAAATTCTATTCACAACCTCATGGCCTTCCTATGGGTTCCCCAATTTCTTGCATCCTAGCTGAAATCTTTGTCCACAATATAGAACAAAAACATATCCAACATAATACAGACAAAATCATCAGCTGGCACCGATATGTTGATGACATTCTAATTCTATACAAAGGCAATAAAAGACAAACTGAAATATTCCACACCAATCTCAATAAAATCCATCCAAATTTAAAATTCACCTTAGAACTTGAACACAATAATAGTATCAACTTTTTGGACATCACTATAACAAAGCAGGAACATTCATTCAAAACATTTAGAATTTACAGGAAACCCACAACAACTGATACAATAATTCATAATACATCAAATCACCCAACCCAACATAAACACGCCGCTTTCAATCACATGCTCCACCGACTAACAAACATTCCTATGTCACAAGAAGATTACAATATAGAATTGAATACTATAAAATACATAGCACAACAGAATGGTTACAAACACACACTAATAGACAAACTACTGCACAGAATATCAACAAAACCAATCACTCACACCAGCAACAAACAGAATGACAACCCCCATAAATTCATCACACTTACCTACCTCAACAACAAAACTCATAAAATAGCAGCTTCATTCAGGAAACTCAAATATAAAATAGCTTACAGAACAACTAATTCACTCAAAAAACACCTGCAGTCTCAGACAACATCTCAAAACAAGTACAACAGATCTGGAATTTACAAATTGAAATGTGATGACTGCAACAAGTTCTATATAGGACAAACTGGCAGGACATTCACCACTAGATTCAAAGAGCACACAAGAGTCATCTCACACCCAAACACACATTCCACTTTTGCTGAACACATCATTTCAACAGGCCACAGTTATACAGACATTGACACTAATTTAGACACACTACACTTCACTCACAAAAGCCAGAAACTCAATGTTTTAGAACAATATGAGATATACAAACATGCAAAGCAGCAACCTGACAACATTTTAAATGATCAACTTAACTTCTTCTCACATACTCTATTTGACAAAATAATCCCAATTTCAAACCTCCCGCCTACTCATCCCCCCACCCCTTCACCATTCCAACATAACTAACCCTCAAACTCATGCCTTGAATCAGTGTACTGATGATGCTCTAGACAACAGAGCGAAACGGCCGTCACGCCATAACGTGAGTCAATTTCCATTCAAAAGTGTTTTTTAGTTTATAATAGAAATAATGATCTCTAGATTCTAGGAAAGCGCGAATGAATGTAATAAGTGGTATACTGTGATAATCAGAAAATATATATTATTGCACTGGCATTAAATCTGCCACTCTAATATACGTAGTATTCAGATACTGGTACTCTACGTCAATATATTAATTTATCCCACTCCAATATAATTATGCTATATTTATGCAAGCTACGCTGGGGAACTGAGCCGTAACCATCGTACAGAGCACTGACATTATAAATAGCAGCGCATGCGCAAATGTTCAAAGCCAGTGATGTCCCAATCTGCCAGCTACCCAATGGAGACCCGGCTGCCGTGACTGTAGCCACAGCGAACTGCGAAACTACCATGAACAAAAGGGGAATAGGTTTAGAGGAAAAAACTTTCACTTTTTCCCCGCTTTTGAGGGTGGAATGAGAACAGCGATTACAGCGCAGTGTGGTGAGTTAAAAACGAATGACGACGAATTATACCAATACTTCCTAGATGTACAGAAGGCCCAATCGCTGGGAGTGATGACGCAGGTGATCGAGGCTGCTGGGCCAAGCTATCACCTGTTTTACGTATTTGTTATTGCTGACGTTATTCTTCGTTTTAAGTTCAATAATCTTCCTTTTGACAATTATTTCGAAGAATCCTGTTTTATTTTACATTTAATCAATCCATTTCTCAATCATTTTCAAATAATAATTTTGTATTTCTTATTTCGAATTGATCAACGTTGGTACCATGTACCACATTCATCGTATCAAATTTCAATCGTGATCGGCTGTTGTTATGAAAGTTTAGTCAATAACGACAATAAGTAACTCTCACAATAATCAATACATAATATTGAGTAGTCTCTTCCTTGATTTTTGTCTCGTGGAATATGATTAAACACTTTTTTCCTCAGTTTATAAATAAATTATAGGATGGCATAGAATAGAATCTGATCATAGTGCATCATTTCAGGTTACGTAAAGTGAATATTGTTTAATCCTAATCAATAATTAATTTGGAGGTTGAAATTCATGTGTGACATTTAGAAAGTGGCCTAAAATTTGAATTTTTGTAATACTGTAATAGATAAATAATGAAACTTTCAAGGTTTCTATAAAAGATGGTTGAACTTACGTTAGACCTAGGCTATTTTTTGTGCAAATCAATGATGACACATTCTTGAAATCACAGCAATGTGTAATTCACAAAATTATTATCAACTCTTTCTTATGCTGTCATTGCGTTTTTTTGAAATTTAAGAGAGAATTGTCAAAGTTATAAGCCTCCATTCCAATATTCTAAATCTAACCTACCAATAAGGCTGCACTTTCGTATGAAGTCATCTGGTCAAATAACCGACTGAGAGAAGCAATAGGCTAGTTTCAGCTTTGATACAAATATCGACTATCAATATTCTCTTAGTCAATTCTATTTCATGGACTACATATGGAAGTGCAACCTAGAATATTTCAGTTTTGTATATTTTTAAATTGATTATTAGGCTATTAACTTTTCAAGTGAATTCAATGACTTGCAGTCAACTTTTTTTAAGAATAAGTAGTATTATTAAGAGTAAGTAAAATTCTACATATTCTTGATAAAATTTTGACTGAAAATAGTTGAATTCACTTATAAAGTTAATATTAACAACGCAGCTCGTCTTGGAACAAGAAATCCAGGAATGATTATTGTTGTTTCACCATGATCTTGAATTATGAACTGTCTCACTAGTAATAATATCTGCCTTTGAAAAATGAACAATGCAAACTTCTGAATATATGGTGGTTGAATATCTTTTTGAGGAATAAAAGACATTCACTGTTTTTCATTCCCTGTCCTTTGAAAAGCTAAACTTGAAGCTTTGGTTCATTGACATTGTTGGATTGCAGCAAGACATACAGCGTTTATTGGGCATCTTATCTTTAATAACAAACATACATGATAAAAAGAGAATTTGAAATCAATGATTATTAGCTACTAAATCATAATATAAAGCTACTAAAACATGGTAGTGGTCAATGTTTAGTGCTTATCTCTGCATGACGAGTGTGCACCCTGGTTCTAATGCTATGCCACTGGTCATATGCATCATTAAAACTTATATTTTGTTTATGCACAGCATAATTATGGAAATGCTGATGTCCAGTACAAATGGGAACTTAGCATGTTTTGTATTACTTTTTGTAAAACATTACGTGAGTGAAACAGCATATGGAAGTGATGGTAAAGCCTAATTTGTTATCTTCTTTAGATTTATTGATTACATTTTCCACTTTCATGTTATCCATTGTGTTTCACAAATATTAATGCAGCACATGCATGTTCCTATTATTTGCACTGGACTTTAAACATTAGAACATATTACATACATTTTTAAACTTTGTGCTAAATCCTGAATCAGAAATTGCAATTTCTATTGCAACCAAATTGGCTAAACTTTGAACTACTACTAATCTAGTCAACATTTTCGGGTAAATCTTCACAAAACTGAAAAGATCCACTGGTCATATGTGGAAAATATTGTTATCTATTAATTCCTTAGCAAAATTGCACATTAAAGATAATCATCCATTTTCGATAATAAGCAACAATGCTTATAGATTGATGTTCTACACTCGCTTGAATCTCAAGACAATACTATGTAAGAAGAAGCAACAGCATAATTAAATTTAAAATACTGCTCATTCATCGTTAAATTTGTAATAAATTAAAATGAATATTCAATCTACGAAAACATTGAATTGAAAAGGGATAGGTTAGGGTGGCATGTATACCTTATAACACTTGAACTTCAACGAACATTGTTGCACAGAAAATACATTTTATTTCAAAGTTATAATATTTCAATAGCTATTAAACGATTCGTAGAGTATTTCACAATTTCACTGTTATTGATTTTAGAAAATAGTGTTCTCGAAAATAGTGTTATTGATCAACAAAACTAGTTGAGTTCATATCTCGCAATCTGGGTCTGGCTGTAAAATGGCGGATTCAAGCCTTGAAAAAATACGTCATCGCTGTTAAAATCGAGAGCGATTGGGCCTTCTGTAGATCTAGGAGGTATTGATTATACACGATGGATGAACGAAGGAACGAGTGGTAAAAGTTGAAATTAAAAGGCGAGTTCCAACCTTACTCCGGCCGCCTCTTAATGGCAACTTTGTCAACAGCAAGGTGTGGAGAGGACAGACGACATCCAACGTCACAGGTCTACCAACGCCATCTAGACCTACCCGGAGTTTTGTGTAACAATACTAAGCTATAAACTACATTTATAATAAATGAGCTTTAATATCATGTGATTTATCATATTATTCCATTAATTATATTATTGCTCATTTATCATAATTAATTATCAGTGTGTAATATCCACCAACCAATCATGATGATGTGAGGCGGGAAATGGATTAGATTTGAAATACAGTATCCCAATGTTTGCCCAGTCAATGAAAGTTTTGATTCGTAACAAATTTTAGGAAAGCTGAACTTCTACAGTACCTTACCTATGTTTTAGTGTGCAAGATACTAACTTGAAACAACTAAAGTCCCGACCACCACACATCTGGCTTTCCCCTCCACCAACCCTTTTTTAAAGTCAAAACATGGGTTCAGCAGTCCAAGAAAACGTCTATCGGCACTATTAATAGGTCTAGCATGAAATTTTGGGGTACTCCTGTCATTTCGGTCGAAACTGGACACCCCACAGAGGCGGACAAAAAATGCATTTAGCTTGAATGCTTGAATACATTTTGCCACTGCAGTAATAGAAATTCGACGATTAACTTTTATATATTTTTTAAAATATTTTGTATGCGCGTTAGCAACCAACAGCAACATGAAAAACATTTCCATAGCAACATGAAAAACATTTCCACAGCGACAGTATTATCTACTATAGAAAAAGTTAATGCCCATTTAAAAATTATTTATCATTTTTTAAATTTTAATATGGATTTTTTAAATTCAATTATTATTATTCTTAACAAATAAATGTTATGCATTTATATTTATAAGCGCTCTGTACTCCTCTATATAACTTCGAGTATACCGAATTTTCCACTTTAATTGTCTGGTGTTCCTAAAAACTGATCAATAACATTTACATGTAAACCCCATTGGTGTATTAATAATATAGATTAAAAAATGTGAAATTGGCATGTGATATTCACGTTTTAAATTTCACAAATTTTTCACTTGTACATTTTTTACATTATAAATTCCACCTTTTTTCCACGTTTACATTTTTTCTTATGTGAAAAAAATATTATTTTTTCCTTTTAACATTTTCACCTTTTTTCTACATGAAAATTAAGTTATTTTCACATTATGTGCTGACTGGGGTATAACTGTTGATCTGACTTGTCTTATACTCTGGAGACTCTGGAGTCTCCAAGACATAATCTACAAAAAAAAGGACTTTGAACTCCCAAACTTCACAGGAACTATTGTGGGGCTATTCAGCGGTTAACCATTGCGGGGCTATTCAGCGGTTTCGGAGTTTACTGGGAACATACACACATCGCCTTTTATATACCAGTATGTGAGAGATTAATAAAAAAATAATAATTTTTTCTATCTTACCTGGAGCAGAACATATTTTTGAGCAGTGTTCCTAGTCTCAGGATAAATAAATAAATAATAAAGAAATTGGATTTTTTCTTTCTTGCTTTAGGCAAAACATGTTTTCAGGCAGGATTCCTATCCTCAGGCATCCTGCCCAAAAATATGTTCATTTATATTTTAATTAGTTATGCATATCATTTAAGAGAAAATATCCACTATTCTACTTGCACTTTGTCATGCATGGTCCAACAAATACTAAGTTTCAAAGTTATGCAATAACTGGAAATTTAAATATTTTTAACTCTCCCATTTCTTTTCTGGTGCATAACTTCAATTGGGATGATTTTTGAAAAAATTTTACATTACAATTTCGCCAAAAAATTTGAATGCTGTTTGTGATAAAAAGAATTTTCCAAAAATTCAATATTTGTGCTTTTCAATTTGGCTCTTTCCCCCCATTGGGTTCACATTTTCTCGTGATTATGATTGATATTTCACATAAAGTAAAAGTCAGAAATGCATAAAATTCTAATGCATACTTTTGAAATTGGAATATTATTTTCAAAGGGGCTGCGAAAATTGAAAAATGTTCACCCAAATCTTTATGAGCTTTGTAATTGACCAAAAAATGGAGGGAGTAGGAAAATTTATAAACGCCGAGTCTTTAGAAAAAATCTGTATCAATTCCAAGGTTTGGTGATCAAAACTTTAGGGGGGTGTAGGGGGGCAAGACTCCTGCCGACCGAGAAGCTCAAGTAGTCTTGCCCAGTCTTCAAAATCATCCGCTAGGGAATCAGTGCTTCATCAGCTGTAACAGGTTATATACTTTAAAAAATTGGAATATTTCGACAGCTGCTGCAGAAATAAAGTTTTTGTTGTTTACTAATAATTTATTTGTTTATTTTTATCAAATGTCAAATAAAATGGAGATACGAAAAAATTCATTTTTTGAATTTGCTAGCCGTTATAGTTGGCAGTGAACAAGCCGTTGAAAAGTTTGTAGAGCTACAAGTTTCGTGCTGTTTTACCTGATTTTGGCGCTAGTTCACCTCGTTGCTATTTTATTAGAAGATTTATGTTATTACTTGTTGACTGTTTTATAATTTGAGCTACATTTTAGTTTTGGTATTTGTGTAATCGTTGACTGTGATATACGTTTTAACAAACACTGACAATGAATGCGTATGACACGCTTGAAAAGATCGGCGAGGGAACTTACGGTGTTGTGTACAAGGCAAAGAACTTGAAAACAGGAACTCTTTGTGCAATTAAGAAAATACGAATTGAAAATGAAGACGAAGGAGTTCCTCCAACTACAATCCGTGAAATTTCGCTTCTGAAAGAACTGGAGCACCCAAACATTGTAACTCTACACAAAGTGGTAATGGAAGACAACCGGTTGTATTTAATTTTTGAATTTCTTTGCATGGACCTGAAAAAGTATCTCGATTCTTTGGACTCTGAACAACTGATGAAACCTAGTCTTGTCAAGTCTTATTTGTATCAGATTGTTCAAGCTATACTGTTTTGTCACAAAAGGCGAGTGATTCATCGTGATCTGAAACCCCAAAACCTCCTAATTGATAGTCATGGAACAATTAAGGTAGCTGATTTTGGACTGGGGCGTGCGTTTGGTGTTCCTGTGAGGGTGTACACTCATGAAGTGGTTACTTTGTGGTACAGAGCACCCGAAGTTCTACTTGGTTGTTCCAGATATGCTTGCCCCGTTGATATCTGGTCGATTGGGTGTATTTTCTCGGAAATGTCTACAAGGAAGCCACTATTCCAGGGCGACTCCGAGATTGATCAGCTGTTTAGAATATTCAAAATTTTGAGCACTCCGAATGAAAGCAACTGGCCTGGAGTGTCCGAGCTACCAGACTACAAGCCAATCTTCCCTAATTGGACCACAAACACTCTCCATCAACAGGTAAAAAATCTCAATGAAGAGGGTCTTGACCTTTTGCAGAAAATGCTCATCTACGATCCAACTGCTCGCATTTCTGCTAAAGATGCTATCAAACACAAATATTTTAACGATTTGGATAAGTCCCGCCTACCGGGTGCTGATATTTACGATTAATGTCTTCCAAAACATAATTTTATATGTATTTTACTCGCATTAATTCTTGAATGACTTCTGCTTTTTGTCATGTAATTTTTAAAATATATTTTCAACATAATTAATCATTTCAAATGAAAAACATGACTTCTTTATTATTTTTTGTATAACAATCGAATATGGGGTCCTAAGTTTAGATGACATAACAGTTTCACTTTGACAATAGAGATGTCTCATTGATGAATAGTCTTAACTTACTAATACACTCTCCAACAAACATTTATAAAAATCCCGACTCCCTCATAATCATAAATAATTTTTATTACAAAAATTAGTTGTAAGTTAGGGAGAAAGACCATCGGTTTCATAGAACTCCTTGGCAGTTGATTTTCAGAACATGAGATGTTCACATTGTTTAAAATATTTACTATTTTCTTTCATAGTCCATGATACAAGACTTTTTCCACATTTTCGGCACTGTAATGTTCTAACATTTTGAAATATCTCAGGTTTATTCTTAGGAAAATTTCATTGATTAAATTAATAGAAACCAATTTGGAGTCTTGTGATCTTATTTTGTCAAATTTAACTATAAATAAGTAACACGACCATGTAGTTTTTTTAAATACAACTGTTGAGCTCAACCAAAAGTATTTCAACGTTACATTGGACAAAAACATTGTCCTGTTAATTTACTAGCTTTCATTGGATTTTAACACACACTTGAATAGAAATATATCTCGCTTCAATATGCGCCACTTACAGTAATCACATACATGACAGGTCATAATTTAGTATTATAATTTGTGAACTAACTCATGAACTCACCATTAGGGATCCTGTGCCATTATATTCATAATGGAGTGTATCATTACTCTTTAATTATATACCTCAAATAATTGACAAACTTTGTACATGTATTCTAAACAATAGTTTTTAATTACTTTGACCTTTCTATAACTACGACTTTTCTTATTCAATCATGCGAGTCTTTGAGTTCGTTTGAGCATTCACTACTATTTCAGTGTATAAATACTTTCTTAATGTATAATTCTTCATTAGCTTTACCTTTTTGTATTAAATGTTCGATATAATTATTGTAATGTTTAATGTCGTAGATATTCTGGTGATTAAACGACGTTATATATTGAATGAATCTTGCCTTGAAATTTTAAATTTCCATTGAACTTTCTACAAGTTCCATTTCTTGCACTAGCATGGTGTTTTGCCATATCCAAACATTTTTAATGTCGTGCGCAGGGTTTTTGTTCATAAGTTTTTTTTTAGAAGTTATTAGTTTCTTGAATTGGATAGATGTTATGTATTGCAGTGAGAAAAAAGTTTTATCATCTATTATTTTGTTCAATATTGGGGTTCAAAGTTGAACTTCTTTGGTTTTAGGGGGCAATTGGTCTCACCTACGCATCAATTTAAACTGTTCATTTTTTAGTTTATACAAAAAAAAACTAATTGTTTGTTTGATTAAAATTAAAAAAAGTAATTTCGTTAAACTCCAAGGTATTTTAGTTGAAAAAAAATATCAAGAGTTTCAATTATATGCGCTGTGATCAATTGCTCCCCAAAACCGAGAAAGTTCAACTTTGAGCACCCATATTTCACTTAATAATTGATTGAATATCAAAACTGACACTGTATTTCTATTTAAATGATAATTTTCATTTATTCTGTAGGAATGCATTTCGCTTCATCAGAGAAGCTTAATCGGCCCTGATTAAGCTTCTGTTAAGTGAAACGCATCCCTACAGTAACTTACGACTATAAATCAAATAGAAGTGGAATATCATTTTTTATAAAATCTTTCGTCATCGAAACCATCATCGAATTATTATTTTATCATTTCCCCAGTGGTCTCTACCTAAGACTGTATAATTTCACCATTAACCAAGAAACTTTGAGCACCCATATTTCACTAAATAATTGATGAAAAAACCTTTTTCTCACTACAATAGAAAGCATATGCGCATAAGGGTCATAGTACCTTAATAACTTAAATTATATACTTGTTATCTATTGTAGTGAGAAATAAGTTGTTTTTTTCATCTATTATTTAGTGAAATATGGGTGCTCAAAGTTGAATTTTCTCGGTTTTGGGAGGCAATTGGTCTCACCATATATAATTGAAACTCTTGATATTTTTTTTACAATTTATATAGTATTCTACAGTGTTTCACTGCCTTCCTTCTTTCAGTCGAGTCCTCCATCTCTACCGGCCCTCCCAATCACCTTCCCTCAAATTTCCTGCTTCCATAGCCTCATCCACTTCATTTCTCCATGATCTTCTTGGTCGCTCTCCTCTGCTCCAACCTATTGGACTCCAATCAGTAACAATCACAATCCACTTACACATGTCACATTAAGCGTTTTTCATCAATGAACCTTATTATATCACACTCAACCTTCATTCTGTTCCTAATCTCGTCGTTTCTTACTCTGTGTGACATCCTATTGACCCCACAGTATCCTCTCCAATACTCCCATTTGGGGTATTTTGCACTATAAGCCCGCATTTCTTAGAAATTGCCATTGAACAGCATGTTTTTGATTTTGTGATGTTGATTGACCTCGAGTATTGGATGCTCCACTGTGCAAGCACAGAGATGTGTTGCTAATACTCGATGATTATCACCATCAGAAAATGAAGCACATGCTGTGGAGTGGTGTATGATAATAATTATAATAATAATATATTTTATTTATTCAACACAATACAGTCAGAAACCTGTTTATACGTCAAGTACAATAATATTTAAAAAAAACATCTAACCCAACATGAAATATTTAATGTATAGATCTATATAAATAAAATTAGAGTCTTGTCTGTACATTTATCAGAATTATATATTTTTTGGTTATTTTTACGTTTTATACATTAAAAAAGCCGAAACAAGTCTTATCTCATTTTCTGTCTGTCACTGCTCCAAAGGCATTTTACGCGGCCTTCTCCTGAAAAACGAGAGCATCGATCGGGGTTAAAGTAATTTATCAGTATTGAAGACCTTTTTGACAATGTCTTTAGCTATAAAAAACTAAATTAAATTTTTTTAACAGAATAATAAACGTTTAAAAACCAAGTATTGTGCGATTTTGGATACATTTTACGCGGCCTTCTGAAAAACGAGAGCATCGATCGGGGTTAAAGTTATTTATCAGTATAGAAAACCTTTTTGACAATGTCTTTAGCTATAAAAAACTAAATTACCTTTTTTTTAACAGAATAATAAACGTGTAAAAACCAAGTATTGTGCGATTTTGGATACATTTCTTCTAAGTTTTATTACCACATAAGAAGAAATCACGTAATTTATCATGATATATCAATCAGCTGTTCTCAAATATTCTCTGATAACTGTCACTGAATTGTTCACGTTCTAAGTTGTCTACTTAGGCTACGATTATACTAGGATGCTGGCATCCCACTTCGAGTCGAAAATGACGTGATTTGTGTTGGGATGCTAGCCTCTCGGACTGCTAATTTATTTCAATGTTTTGTCAGTCGTCAATATGGCCCCGACGAATGAAGAGATGTTGCTGCTGATGCTACTAATAAGAAAAGGTGTCTTGCAAAAAGAAAGTTTAGTGTAGACCCTATGTCTTATGTAAAATTTATATTTTTGTTTTTAATCTTTGACTACGTTTCTATGAAGGTTTGGAAATGCTCGTGTTCAAGAAGCCATACGATAAATAAATAGATAGTGTAGACCCCTTTTTAGCTGTTCGCCATGTTAAAAGTCTGTATTTTACATTATTTGATGAACTTTGCAATAGTGAAACAACATTTTTTAATTTATTTTATTTATTTATTTCTCACCAAAGTCATTACAATTGACAATATACATTTAAGAAAATACAATAAAATATAAAAATTCTAACAAAATAACAGTAACATATGAAGTGAGAAATGACCTAACCAACTATGGTTACATGTACTAGGATAGGTCAAGTTAGGGAATTGGTAAGAATGTCACTTCCTTCTTTCAAAGAGCTTCTAGACATCCAAAGCGACATCTTTAAACAAGATACAAGATTCCTCAGACCAATTTCACCCTAAGAGAAACTAGTCTTAAGGCTGTGCGCACGTTTTTTGGTCATCATTTTTTTCGAAGTTCATTGAATTGGATATTATTAAGGTATTGAAATCCTAACTATTGCCATGAGAAATTATTTTTTTCATCAAATATTTTATGGATTATGGGAGTTTAAGTTTTTCGGTTTTTGGGGGCAATTGAACTCACCTACAAGTAATTTTAAACATTTCATAATTTTTTCATAACTAAAAGACACCTTGGGGAAAAGAATGCCACATTTTTTATTTCAATTCAACAATTGGTTTTTTCAAAATAATTTATGGAAAAACTGAAATTTTTCGCATGTTTTAAAAAATTTATTTTGAGAAAACTAATTGTTTGATCGGAATGAAAAATATGTTTTTTTATTCCTCAATGTACGTGTCTCATTTTAAAAAAAATTATCAAAAGTTTGAGATAACTTGTAGGGTAGATCAATTGCCCCCAAAAACCGAAAAATTTTAACTTCGAATTCCCATATTTCATAAAATATTTGATGAAAAAAATAATTTATCATGGCAATAGTCAACATTTCACTACCTTAATAATATCCAATACAATTAAATTAGAAAAAAAAATTATGACCAAAAACCCTGCGCACAGCCTTAACTCAGGTAAGACATACCACAATGACTCTTTTTACAGTTGCATAGACCGTACCGCGCACATGTCAAAAGAGAGCGTTTCGGATGCTAGCAGCCTAGTATAATGCGCCGCATTTGAACCAATGCCCCACAACCGGTTTTGTGCATCCCGGGAGGCAGAAAGCGACCGGCTGCTCGAATTTCAGCATCCCAGCTGGGATGCAGAAAATCGAGCGTCCGGTGGCTGTTTTAGCATCCGACGCTGGCATCCCTAGTATAATCGCTCCCATTTGATTTAATGCCCCACTAACCTCCCAAATGCTAGCATCCCGGACGCCAGCATCCTAGTATAATCGTAGCCTTAGCTGCTAACAACTTCATGACCGTTGCTATAAAAAAAGCCGAAACATATTTTTATTTATTTATTTTATTTTTTAAATTCGTCCACTGACCACCTATAAAAGGGGTATTTGGATTTGTCAATGAGTTAGTCAATAATATTGTACAAATAAGTTACATAAAACATACATAAAACTGTACAAACTAATTTTGCATCTCATAATAAGCTTGGAATTCATCAATCGAGTATGCACAAATATTTAACAATTCCCTCTTCATCAAGGCTCTAAATTCACGACCTGTGGATGCTCTTAAAATGGCTGGTAGTTCCTCTCTCATATAATGTAGTGCGGTGCGTATCATCTCGCAACTGTTCTCTATGTCTAGTTCCATAATTGTGAAAAAGTGCACCAGTTTTAAATTTATCCTTGTTTTGATCAATAAAGCATATTGCTTCTAGGATATACAAACTTGGAAGAGGTAGAATTTTCATTTGTTTGAAGTATGGTCTACAACTTGAACGTATTGACTCTCCAACCATTACTCGTATTGCCCACTTCTGGATACGGAATATGTCAATTGCTTGGCTTGAGTTCCCCCAAAATATAATCCCGTAGGCCAGAAGGGGATGAAACATTGCAAAATATACATCTTTGAGAGTTCTAGTGTCCAACAATGCTTTAAGATTTCTGAGTACAAATACTACAGAACTCAACTTACTTTTCAAAGATTCTATATGAGGTCTCCAGGAAATTTCAGAATCTAACATAACTCCTAGAACTTTAATGTTGTTTACAGGCTCCACACTGCCTTCTTCTATTTCCAAGTTTGCTTCTCTAGCTGCTCTGAATGGTATTTGTTTAGTTTTTTCACGATTCAATATCAGCATATTAGCAGTTAGCCACTTCTCCAATTTTTCAAACGCATTTCTGCACTCAGATTCCATTTTTTGCTGACTGTTACTCTTCAACAAAATGCTAACATCATCGGCATATAGCACACAGTGCGCAGGTTCCAGATATGAAGGTAAATCATTAATGTACAGAAGAAAGAGTAATGGACAAAGAACTGAACCTTGAGGGACCCCACTCCTTGTCTTCATACATTCCGAATTATAAACGTAGGGGGATGACTGAATTTCGACTTGCTGATATCTGTCACAGAGGTAAGAGTCAAACCATCTGAGAACTACATCCTGGAAACCATATAACTGCATATTTAGTCTTATTTCTAAAAATAATCCGTACGAAGGACGGGTACAATAGCTAGTATAGCTTATATGCAGTCATACATGGCTATCACTTAAAAATTCATTCACACTATAAAAACGTTTTTCAATGAGAAACTTATATCGTTCTCTTAAAATTTGTACTCCTGAAATCCAAACTATTAGGCAATTCGTTTATAAATTTTGTCCCTATGTAACTGGGGTTTTTTTTTTTCAAAGAAAGTTAGCCTATGAGTCTAAACAGTTAAGCCATTCCTGTTTCTGGTATTGTGTGAGTGTACCTGTGCGTTAGTTGTGAAACTGCCAATATTCTTGACCACAAATAGTACAACTCTTAAATAAAAATACTGGGTACATAAAGTAGATTGAAGCAACATGAATACCACCATTCCACAGCATGTGTTTGATTTTGTGATGGTGATTGACCTCGACTATTGGATGCTCCACTGTTCAAGCACCCTAATTTTGTACCTGGTAGCGCAGTTGGTTGCAGCGCTTGTCTATGATAAGATAGGGCTCTGGCTGGTTCAGTTTCCTTCAGCCTTTGATGTTTCTCATCATTCACCTCTTCACCCACGCACAAGTCACCAGACTCATATGGGCATCATTCGCAATAAAACATTGCAACATAACGCTTTGGTATATTTTCACCAATTGATGAAAAAAATTCAAATCAAGGAAAAAATTCATCAGCAATTTTCTTAATGAGATCAGTTATGCGCATGTGCAGGTGCAGTTACAACTAGAGCGAGCTGAGATAGAGTGGATAAAACTGTCGAGCTGGAAGAAATTGTATATGATTTACCAACTATTAGATATTATTGGTGATGATGCCTACATTTTAGTTCATTATCACTATTACAGCAGCATGTTTCGGTGCGTCCGCGCATGGTTTGGGTTCCTCATCTGGTTGATTTCCTGTCAATTTTACAACTTACTGTCAATTTTACTAAACTTTCAGCCTAATTTCTTGATAATTATAAATATAAATTTCTTTATTACTGTCCAACTTTCTCTTGATTTCTTTCCATTCCTTTTAAAGTAGTCAATTTTTATCGAGGTTCGCGCCCGTTCCCATTGGAGTCCGTTTTTGTCATCTTTTCAAATACTAATATTACTTTTATATATTTACTAAATTTCAATATTGAAAAATGTAGACAAGCTGATGTAAACTCATCTTCACTCACATACCCTTATGGGTCCAGGTGAAGATTAATTCCTGAACTAAGTTCTGTCAGTTCACATTCCTATTTATATCACTTGTTTTACTTTTTTGGAGCTATCTCAATGTATCAATTGTTTTTCAGTTCCATATATTATTTAAATAATCTGGTATCATGTTTTTGTTTGAGTATCTCTATATTTAAATTACTGTTGAACTGATAATCAGCTGATTATGAATTTATTCTAACTGTTGAGTAATTAACTACCGTATTTCATTAGAAAAGATATAACATAAATTTCTATTTTATAAAGTTGATGTTGAACTGATAGAATTTGATCATAATTTATTTTGTCATTTTAAAAGAAATGAGGAATAAAGAATTTTTTGATTTGATGATTATAATAATAATAATAATATTTGAAGTAGCATCCAGAAAATTAGATGGATGCTTAGAAATGCTACTGAGCTGACTAAAATAGAAGTCTAGCCCTCGTTGCCTTCGAGGAATATTCCACGAAGGCAACGCCTATAATGAGCTTCTTTAATGATGTATCCGGCTGAATTCACATCAACCGTTGACAAATCGATAGCTCTATATTGTGGTGGAACCTATCGATAGCTCTATATCGAGGTGAAACCTATCGATAGCTCTATATCGAGGTGGAACCACCCGTAAGGATCTCCCCACTAATAAAAGCCATGCGCTTATTAGTGCTGTCTACTTGGCAACAGAAATTTTAGGCACCCAACTAATTTCATGGCCGTTACCAATGTTACTAGAGGTTCTTGCACAGAGGAACATCCTATACTCGATAATGATAATCACTATTGCAGGATCAAACAAATACTGCATGACAGGTTATAACAGCGTGAATATCACCATTCTACAGCATGTTTGATTTTGTGATGGTGATTATTCTATTCAATTCAATTTTTTATTTCCAAAGTATAGAACAGATATAATACAATACAACATAAAGATCAATGGAAATTTATTTCCCCGTATGGACTATTGATCCGTGTACGGGGAAGAGTCCATAATCTGGAAGTCTCGCAATATTATCTTATTTTAAAATTAACAAATTGTTATTTATTTCCAAATACAATCTCAATATACTATCTTAATATCTACAGTATATGATATTGAATTCAAAATTGTCACTGATTCGTTTACAATTTACCATTTTAGATGCAGAGCTTGAATTATTCTATCATTAATAGATAGAAAAAAAGGGGGGAAAATTAATTGAATTTTATTGCAGGGTCTCCATCTCAGTCCAATTGAATACCTAAGAAGTGAACTTATTAGCTTACTTTAGTGACTGTCGTCTGTAAGGGGATTGCAATAGCGTCCCCGAAGCCACCCGGCCAATCACGCGGAGTCATATCTAGTCACCCTCCCTTTATAAAACGCGACACTGCACTCCTCCACTTCTATAATTGTTCTTGGAAGGTTACGGTATAAAACGTGAGCAAGAAAAAGGGATTATTGCTCACAGTGGTAAGGGTTGATCTTGGAAAGTTATAGCTGTAGTTGAGTCTGTGCCTGGTAGGATAGTTATGTTGTAAATCTGTGAAAATGTTTGTTTTGTTAGTTTAATAAAAGTTAGAAGTGTTTTAACATACATTTGACGAATATCTAGAACATTGAATTCAGAATAAAGCTGCTCTGTTGAATATCTCGTATCGTTTGAAATATCCATTACCGGTACAATACATGTACCACCGGATACGGATAGTTATTTTGCGGTACAGCTGATTTTAGTGATACAGTTTTCGAAGACAAAACCGAATGTAGAAATCGGCTAGAACAGCTTTTTTTACTGGATCCAGTCGAAACAATATTGTGTGAACATACAATATGAAATTTACATGCAAACGAAAGCACTGCAAAATGACTGATACAGCAAATTTACTGTACCGCACAAGAACTGTAACGTGTGAACGGGCCCTTAGTAAACAACTTAGGCCGGCAATAGACGGACTACTTCAAGCAGTCGTAAGTGACTGCAAAAGTGCAGTCGATTTGCAGTCGAGCCGACTGCAAACCGACTGCTTGAAGCAGTCCAAAAGCAGTCGGTTTGCAGTCGGCTCGACTGCTTTTGGACTGCTTCAAGCAGTCGGTGACTTCCTTGTTCAATAGGCGGAGTAGAGTTGAGACTGCGGAGAGCCTTCCACAAATACAATAAATTATTAATAAAATTACTGTGAATAATTTTCTAGAAATGATTGGAGCACTAATTAATTGAAGAAGACACATTTAATCAAATTTCTGAATATGGTTTAAAACAAATTTAATAATAGTCTGAAAAATTGGTAAATGGATGGAATGAGAAATGGATCCTCAAAAAATAAATTGTAATTAATTTAATATAATAATTCATTATTCTCGTCATACAAAGATGGCCACTTGACATGAGAAAAATACAAGAAATAGTAACATTACAGTATATAAAATCACAGGGTTATTAATTACACAGCAAATAATTATAAATCAATAAAAAGATTGATCATTTCATAGAACAAATAGTAATAACCAGCCCAGGTACTAGAAGTAAATTCTTGGAGTTCTTGTTCCTTAACGATCTGCGTTGTTAATATTAACTTTTTATTGGAAATTTAATGACTTGCAATCAGTTTTTGTAGGTGAATAAATAATAATTGTACTCACACTTGGCCAAACACTTTCGAGTTCTGGAAACTCATCTTCAAGGCATTCTAGATCGGCGATGTTGGTTAGAAGAATTGTGGTTTTTGTATCATGTGGTCAAAAAGTATGTGTGTGATTAAAATTTAATTCATTGAGCATCTAAGCAACAAACCAATATCGCCGATCTAGGTTGCCTTGAATATGAGTTTCCATAACTCGAAAACTTTCGGCTAAGTGTGAGTACAATTATTATTTAACCACCTATAAAAATTGACTGCAAGTCGTTAAATTTACAATAAAAAGTTATTACTAGAAATATTGAATAACGATATTTTTATGAAAAGATAGAGCCGGAACCGGATAGAGTACGGTACTGCATCTTTTTTTAATAATGATTTCCATGAAATCACTGGATGGACCCAAAAATATATTTTAGTCCTAAACAGGATGATTCAATATCTTGAAGTATTTATTGTAAGTGACAGATTCACTTTAAATAACTCCTAGAGCTTAACATTACTTAAAATTAGGGGGTAAACTAAATCTTAAACGAGCAAAGTTCAATTAGGAGAAAATTATGCAAAAATCAAAAAATATAATAAAACAGGATCTTTGTCTTTGAAGAAGACTCTAGTGACAAAGTAAAACTAGTTTTGAAAACAACGTGCCATGTTCACAGAACGCATAGCCTACGAAAAACACACAATGAGTGAAATATGAGCGGTGGTGCGAGCAGTCGAGTGGACTGCTTGAAGCGGTCCGTGTATTGCCGACCGACTGCACTTTTGCAGTCGGCAGCACGGCGGAACTCGACTGCAAATGGACTGCTTGTTTTGTTACCGACCGCAACTCGACTGCTCATGCAGTCCGTGTAGTGCCGTCTTGATTTTAAATTAACATTGAAAATGCGATCCGCCCAACTGCGACTGCTTCAAGCAGTCGAACCCGACTGCTTGAAGCAGTCCGTCTATTGCCGGCCTTAGAATGTAAACAATTCAGTGAGAGGCATCAGAGAGAATATTTTTTGAGAACAGCTGATTGATATATCATGATAAATTACGTGATTTTTTCTTAAGCTGGGCATTCACGTTCCGATTTGCAGTACCACTTGCAGTCAAACCTTCAAGGTTGGATCCGAAAACGGAACGTGAATGAGCTTGTTGGATGGTTGGAATTGTAGATGGACCACTAGAGGGACGACTTACGAATGTCGACGGTGTTGGAGCGTGTGTGGGGCAGTCGGATCAAATTCGTCCATCTTATCTCAGTCAGTGCATGACCTTCGGGTAAGTTCGGGCAACATCGGGCAACTTCGGTTACATTTTTCGGCTCAAGAGCGACGTTCACAGCTGATTAGGAATAAAGTTGGATTGTAAGTAGGAGCGTGAGTGGAGTCGACTATCCATCTAGCAGTACTACTAGCAGTACTGCAAGTGGTACTACAAGTTGGAACGTGAATGCCCAGCTTTACATGGTAATAATAGTGCTACCTGGCGAATTCCCAAGAGCCTGGCACAAACCGAACCTTCCTAAAATGTTAATTTTTGTTTTGATAAATTGAAATTGAAAATTTTGTTTTTTTCAACAAAGAAATAATTGATAAAACATAAGATGAGCTTTAATTCACCAGACATAATTATGATATGTTGCTATAGAAGAAGGCTTGGATGCCTTTCCTTTTTTCATTATAATTATCCTTTAAATGCAACACTATTTTTTATGCATAATACATTTTTTATGGTTATACACATGCATTACTAAAAGGAACATTCATGCCAAATTTCAAATAAATCGGTTCACACGTTCAGCTGTAAATATGTTACGAACAGACAAATGCAAAACGGTCGACACGATACAGAGACCTCTTTTCGTTCGGTCAATTATTGTGATTCCATATCATTTATAATTTTCCCACAGCAAGAGGAACGAATGTGTGTGTGCGCGTGTGTTTCAAGTACAGTATCAATTTGTTGGTCTATGTTGACTAATGTTGACAATTAGGCCATAATTGCGATTACTTACTTCCGTATTACAGATTACAGTATTTATTTTTCCCAACAAAGGTGGAATGAATCACACTCTTTCACACTCCCTCATGCTCTTTCTCTCTCTTATCATACCTAACAATATATCTTTGATGAATAAATATATCAATCTATCTCTCATTCTCACTCCCTCTCTTACAGTGTGTATGTATGTTTGTGTATGTTTTTGTATATTTTTGTGCACTAGTGATGTGATGAAAAAGAAGAGGAGGAAGAAAAAGGAAAAAAGTAGAAAAAGAAGAGGAAGAAGAAAAATAAGAAGAAGAAGAAGAAGAAAAATAAGAAGAAGAAGAAGAAAAGGAAGAAGGAGAAGAAGAAGAAAAAGATAAAGTGGAAGAAACAGAAGAAGAGGAAGAAGAAAAAGAAGATGAAGAAAAAGAAAAAGAAGATTAAGAAGTAGAAAGAGAAGACAAAGAAGAAAAAGGAGAAAAAAAGAGGAAGAAGTGGAAGAAGAAGAAGAAGAAGAAGAAGAAGAAGAAGAGGAAGAAAAAGAAGAAATAGGGAACGAAAAAGAAGAAGACGAAAAAGAACAAGATGGAGAAAAAGAAGAGGAAGAAAAAGAATAATAATAAAAAGAAGAGGAAAAAGAAGAAGGAGAAAAAGAAGAGGAAGAAGAAAAAGAAGAAGAAGAAGAGGGAGAAAAAGAAAAAGAAGAGGAAGAAGAAGAAAAAGAAGAAAAAAAGGAAGGAAGAGGGAGAAAAAGAAGAGGAAGAAAAAGAATAAGAATAAAAAGAAGAGGAAAAAGAAGAAGAAAACGAAGGAGAAAAAGAAAAAGAAGAGTAAGAAGAAAGAGAAGAGGAAGAAGAAGAATAAAAAGTGGAAGAAACAGAAGAAAAAGAAGAAGTGGAAGTGGAAGAAAAAAAGAAGATGAAGAAAAAGAAGATTAAGAAGTAGAAAGAGAAGACGAAGAAGAAAAAGGAGAAAAAGAAGAGGAAGAAGAAGAAAAAGAAGATGAAAAAGAAGAGGAGGAAGAAAAAGGAAAAAAGAAGAAAAAGAAGAGGAAGAAGAAAAAGAAGAAGAAGAAGAGGGAGAAAAAGAATAAGAAGAAAAAGAAGATGAAGAAGAAGAAAAAGAAGATTAAGAAGAAGAAGAAGAAGAAGAAAAAGATGGAGAAGAAAAAGAAGAAGTAGAAGAAGTTATGAAAAAGAAAGAGGAGAAGAAGAAGAATTGAAAAATTTCTTTAGCACAGGTGTGTTAAGAAAATTTTATATTTATCAGCTGATAAAGAATTGAAAAATGAAATTTTAGCCAGCACAGGTATGTTAGAAATTATTATATTGATCGGCTGTTCAAGAATACTGCAAAATATATTATTTTTTATTCAGATAGTTAGCCATGTGATACTTTTTCATTGTTGACTGGGCATTGAAATGTATTGTTCAGTACGTAGAAAATCTACATTTGGAATGTATTTTACAAAGTTTAATAAAGTCGCACATTCGTGCGACCCGGGATAACCTAGTTGTTTTAAACTTTCACTATTTTTATTTTCCCGCTTCGGACCTACAGCGACTACAGCGCAGTGCAGCATGAGAAGATGGAATGAATATGACTGCAGCGCTCTGCGGTAAGAATTTAAATTAAAAGGTAGATTTCAACCTGACTGTGGTCCCCTCTTAAATGAATTACTTGTATTGAATAAATAAAATACTCAAAAAAAATTGCAGAACAATAAATATAAGACGAGACCAATTTATAATACTAGACCCTTTTATAATTGTGTGATGGTGACCTTGGGATTATATTCCACTATAAAAAATTTGATAAAATATATAAACACATCTAACCTTAAAGTTCTTCAGTATACTTCATGTAAAGCCAAACTATTAAATTTCATGGATTAGAATACTTTGAAGAAGTAAATAGGTACTTTATAGAATATGGAATTTTACACTTTATAAGTTTATGTGTATGGCTTTTTAAATATGGCATTTTACAGTCAAAGAACTAAAAGAACCTTTATAAGATATTTTATGGTTGAATACCGGCCATAGGATACTCTCATTATTCAGTGCACATCGCACACAATAAAACTAGGCCTAACTGGACAATTATATTGCAGTAGAGTCTACAATAAGCTATTTTTCAATACACAACTTCCTATAGTTCCTATAATAACCAATTTCATAATTATGTGCGAAAGCTCCTTGCTCCATAGTATGTGTTGAGATGAAATATTTCACGTGTTAAATCACTGTGATCTTTCAGTATGTAACTAAATTTTTCGCCACACTAGGACGTAATGAGCTGTTTTTCGTGCATCATATGGAGGCCGAAAGTGTTTGGTTTCCGACGAGGTCTGTAAACGTTTACCGCCCTAGGGCGGAAAAGGAAATGACCTTGAATGACAGCTGATCGTGTCTGGATACAGCAGTCATGATTGTAAAAATGAATCCTTCCAACTTTTATGTAAAACAAAAAGATTTAAACCATCAATAAATTTTTATTTTTTTTAAATTTAATATGTACGTAGTATTTAAAATGTCAAAAATGATCACTTTTTATAACTTAATATGTAATATTTTGTAGTTTTGATATCAAACAATAGAACCTTTTTATTCAACCTACAGAGCTCTGGGTGGGAATTTTGTGAACTACTACAACTGTTGCTAACCTCTCTTGGTTGGTTAGGTTTTTTGTTTTTAGGAATTTTGTCTACTACTGCAACTGTTGGTAAAGGTTACTGTTGGTAAAGGTTACTTTTGGTATAGAAAGGTTAGTTGGTTAGGTTTTTGGTTTTTTATGCAGGTTTTGAATCAGGAACAGGAATAACAACAAATAACCTAACCAAATAACCTTTTGGCGTACAGTTGTAGTAGTTGACAAAATGCCCACCCAGAGCGCTGTAGGTTTGATAAAGAGGTGATAGCCGTTCCTTGTATTCCAGTTTACCTAAACAGAGTAAATTCTAGAACAAGGAAAAGACTACACAAAAATTCATAGAGAAAGCAGATAACATAGAGTAGTGTGTCAATGCTGTAGATTGTCGAGGTAGTGGTGGTCCTGCAGATGCAACGCAATAAAGAAGATCAATAAGGCATTGCTTTAATTTTCGAGTAGAGTGAGAGCAAAGACATTGTAATACTATACTAGACCCACTCGTAGCGCTAGTGTAGCACTCCAAATTGAACGGTCTGTAGTCGGCCATATTGGCGTCAACAACGTTTGCTTATGTTTGCGATGAATATTGTATTATTAGTTCAACGACTTTTAAATTTATATAATAAATTCACATTCTTCACATTCTTGAAGAGATTTACCTTCAAAACCATATCTTTCAAATTGCAAAAGCAGTTGTGGACTTGTACCTGAAAGTTAAACTTAGCCACATAGAGAAGTCAAAGAATAGTTTATTGCATAAGGAATCTATCAGGCAGCATTGCAATAAGACAGTACTGTTCATGAATCAGTAAATTGTATTTAATACCTTTTTAGGATCAATCAAACAGTGGTTTTAGTCTCTTCAAATTCTATATTTAACAAT
This sequence comes from Conomelus anceps, assembly GCA_948455865.1. NCBI lineage: Eukaryota > Metazoa > Arthropoda > Insecta > Hemiptera > Delphacidae > Conomelus > Conomelus anceps. Next base: position 155,357,199 of record OX418216.1, read on the forward strand.
GTTTTTTCTATTTGATCTAAATCATTAGTTATAGAACAAAATATTGAAGAATTCTAAATTAACTAGTCTTGTACAGCCCATTATACACTGTTAGCCTTGTTTATTTTTATAAATTATTTGTGATAAGCGATCATGGCTAAGCCAAGCACTTGAATAGTCTCTACTACCTTGGATTTCATTTATTCCAAAATTGTCCAACCTATAAATAATAGAAATCAAACCTGAAATAATATTATAGATGAAAAATTAACTTATTGTGCCTTGAGTCAGTCAAACTAGAGTCTTAGAATTGAAAGCTGTGTTCATAAAATATTATGCATTATAATAATATTATTTTGAGCTATGTTCTATTTTTAGTGTGTATACACTAAAGTTTTATATGTAGACTCAAATTTTATTTGAATTGTCAAAAGTAATCACCTCTGGTCCTCTTCAATTGAATTATTATAATTCATTAAAACTTTGCCATTTGTCACAATTTCAAAAAGAGTTATATGGAAATTTGCTAATTAGTTGCAATAAATATAGTTCTAACAGATAATAGTGCATGAATATTTTCGAGTTTCAAGTTTCATTTCTTGTAGATATTACATATTATGCATTAGTTGCCAATTTTATGTTATGATTTATTGGTATTCAATTATTATCAGTCTGTTGAAGTACTTCCTTCTATTTATTTTAGAATGATTAATACACAAATATAAAATAATCTCATTTATTGAAATCTATCTTTGAAATCCCATTTACCCACAGTAACATCAATATTATATTATATAAGAGTACATTAAATTATTTGTTCAAATTGTAATTTTAGGTTTATTTACTTGGTCATAAATCTATCATCATTTTATACTTTAATTCTAGTAGGAAAATTTTATTTTAAGTTAATGTCAGTTTTACTCATAGATCTTAATGAACTGCATTGTTTTATTACAATTTATAATCAAGTTTTCTGTATAAGTAATGGAAATGTTTTTACTGTGTTGATTGAATTTCATAGGTTTAATAGTGTGATTAAAATTTTTTTTGAGGATGAAGCCCACATAGGTCTGAGACCTGGGCGTGGGTAATGAGTTGGAATATGGTGATTTATGAGTTGGACCTACAGTTTTAGGTGGGTTCCGAACCACCGGGAAGTGATTTTCAGCAGAGAACAGTTTATTTTTTGCTGGTTAATCTAATCGGTCACCGTTACAAACAGGACCTACGAGAACGCAGCTTATCTATCTGATTGAACAGATACCTGCTACGGCTCGCGGCTATCACTTCCCTAAACTACCCCACTTCCCTAAATTAGTAGTTTACTACATGAAAAATGTAGAACTGGTAAGCTTATTGTAAGATAATAATTATTATTATACAATCATGTAAAACTCAACTGATTTGCAGGAATATGAGAGTAATTTATTGTTTTCTTCATCAACAAGACCAGATAACTGAAAAACGATCATACCAATTAATTTTGGAACCAATTCATTTTAATTAACATGAGGCCTAAATTTAATGTGCAAAAATCCTACAAGTACAATATTTCACAGAATCGTTCATTCCCAATTGAGTTAATTAGCATTCTGACTAAATAATTTTGTCAGGCGTCATAGTTGGCTAGATATATTCAAGCAGCTCCCACAGTTTGTTGAAAATATTACTTAGAATTCATTTAGAACAGTGCAGTCATCATAATATTTACGTTTTTAATGATTTTAGACTGGTTTTCATCAAGATAATAATATTAAATGCGTTTTCTAAGAACACTTATTCACAACTCTAAATAGTTGCATACACAAAAGGGTTGATTACATTGGGATAGTTACTCGCTAAGCGAGTAGCGAGTAGGACGTTACTTTCCGACCGTGCTACAGCAGCTCAGCATACCAAGCCAAATTATATTAGAAAAATTATTTCTAGAATCACCCCCATACTATGGAATTTCTAAGACAATAAATAATATCGCAACACAAAATTAAAAGTTGAAGTTTATCAACAATTATTCAATAGAATTTCATCAAAACAATATACAATATATCTCATCTGAAGTGTTATGCTGGCAGCCTACGTGATTAAGTATCGGCTTTGTCCACAATAATATTGTATTTTGGTGTTGGCTAAACTGCCAGCGAGTACAAATGTGACCAAATTCAAAGTTGAGAGCCTGTCTACTTTGAATTTGGTCACATTTATACTCGCTGGCAGAGTAGCCAACACCAAAATACAATATTATTGTGGCCAAAGCCGAAACTTAATCACGCAGGCTGCCAGCATAACACTTCAGATGAGATATATTGTATATTGTTTTGATGAAATTCTATTGAATAATTGTTGGTAAACTTCATGTTTTAATTTTGTGTTGCGATATTATTTATTGTCTTAGAAATTCCATAGTATGGGGGTGATTCTAGAAATAATTGTTTTAATATAATTTGGCTTGGCATGCTGAGCTGCTGTAGCACGGTCGGTCAGTAACGTCCTACTCGCTACTCGCTTAGCGAGTAACTATCCCAATGTAATCAACCCTTAACTAGCCTTAAAATTCAAAAAGGGCGCGTGAAGTTGACGCCAATATGTCCGCCAATGCTCTGTTCAATTTGCATTGGGCGACGACTGAGAATGACATACAGTTGTAGCAAGGTTCCTATAAACAGGTTGTTCCGTAACCGCCTGCGAAGCGGTGAAATGGAAAAAAGGTGGGAGTAGAAATGCTGTGACGTCGTGCTGATCAGATCTTTGCCACTCTGAATTTGAACTGGCCTGTCTTCTGGTCTATTTCAATACATTTTATCAAAAATGACTCTCTTCTCTCAGAAATGCTGAAACAATATTTACTTAGTGATTACAAGCTTTGTTTCCTGTCCTTCCAAAAAATAAACTAAAATCAGTTTCTCCGTGTCTCGTACCGTGTGAAGACGTATTATATTGTCCTCATCATCGTGCCGGACAACGATTCTATTCAGTTTCATGAAGCTACCTGAATTCCATACCAGCTACTTAATTTGTGTTCTAACAATATCAGTCAATTCATATTAGTTAAAATTACTCTTTTAAGGTGAATAAAATAAATACTGTTAATTCTACGGTGTAAATAATGTTTATTTTTAAACCAAAACTCAAGATTCAATGCTCATGGCAGCATTCTCAGTTGGTTGAAACTTGAGTTTTTCTTTTAAAATAAATGTTATGTACAGAATAATTTACATTTATTTTATTTTCATTGATAAGTTCAACAATAGTTCTGAAAAAGTGTCAAGTTTATTAAAATTACTCAGTTGAAAGTGCGTAAATTAATTGTGGTCAAATCAGTTTAGATCAGTGACAAGTATATCTTTTAGTTTCGAGTCAAAATTCAAAAGTTGATCTGTACAAAGTTATTTTTAGTCTAAATTCCAACAAGGAACCTCTTTTTTGGATCAGAATTGGATTCAAAACTGTAAATCCAACTATAAACTTAATATAGAAACTAATATTTTGTTCTTGGATTTCTTGTTCCATAACGACCTGCGTTGTTAATATTAACTTTTTGTGGTTAATTTAACGACTTGCAGTCAGTTTTAGATTGTGAATATATAAAAAAATTTGAACTCGAAAACGTTCGGCCACGTGTGAGTACACTTTTTTAAAAATTCACAATCTAAAACTGACTGCAAGTCGTTAAATTTACTACAAAAAGTTAATTATATTTTGTCTAGCAGTTTACCATAGAATGGTTGGTTGTGCAGTGCAAAGTTGCAGAAACTATAGTGATAAGGAAGGAAATGGTTTTCATTTTCATTCTTTCTCCAAAAACAATGAATTGAGGAAAGTCTGGATCAATTGTTGTAGGAGAGCTGATCATTTTAATCCCAATACAAGAATTTGTTCAGCGCATTTCACTCCAGGAAGTTATGAACGTGATTTGCAAATGGAACTGACTGGAGAACCAAGAAGAAAACGCTTGAAAAAAGATGCTGTTCCAACACTTAGTCTTCCAACTTCACAGCTGGAATCAGATAACAATATAACAATCCTCTTCCAACAGAATTCAAAAACCGATTGAAGCTACTCCTTCTTGGGTCAAAATTACCATTGCCGGTTGGGACAAATACTATTGGTGAAGAGAAAGTCAATTTCCTAACCGCATCCAAGTTTAAAACTCTCAATCTTGAAGAAAATGATAGTGATGGAAATCTGGGTGAGAACATTGAAGATTTGGATGGTGTGTCCCCGCAAAGTACGTCTAACAAATTAAGTAGTAATGCTCAAGAATCGTTGCGATACTTGGCAGGGTATTTAATTAGAGCTGAGACTGATAGCAATTTCCGCGAATCCTCAAAAAACTCTGGCGATGGTTGGATTGAATTGATAAGTCGTGGAAACCTCACAGTACCCACAGAAGAATTTACAGAAATTGTCAAATCAGCTGATCAGATTTTTCGAAAAAATCATGGAAATGAACTTTCAAGAAACAGTGGTTTAGTGCGAACTTATTTGTCAGCCTTGAAAAATGCTTTTCACACAGTCAAAGACAAATTATTGCTGAAACTTGCACGTACGAGAACATTCATAAGACTGAAACATCTTAATCAAGAGCAACGTTTCCGTGCAATGGAGAAGAAATTAAAAATAAAAAATAAAATGGGGTTATCATCCAAAAAATAAAAATGTAGCCTATTCATATTTCAAAACATTTAGATAGCTACCGGTATACAGAATAAAATAGGCTACAAAGCTTCTACAAATTCTACATGAATTCTTTTCTATAAAACGCTTTTTATTATTTTTTTAATTCACACAATATTTAGTTTCATAAACATTCACAGTTAAAAACTTCATGAGTGTATTGTTGAAGTTAACATCTCTACTTTAATCGCTTAAACAAGAAGCGACTTCTCAAGACTGGATTAATACATCAAAGGCTGTGATACGGTGTTATCAATGCTAGGAGGTGCTGGCCGGCTGAACGCGCTGAACACAACTACGTCACAGTCTAGCTTCCCCCTCCATTTTTCTAGCTGCCGAAGAATGGAATAACCTGTTTTTAGTAACCTTGCAGTTGTAGGGCCTTGAGAGGGTTGGCTACCAGTAGCCCGACTCGGCAGTTGACCGACTTACCAGTAGACAAACCATAACAAATATTACGATTGAATGTCGTACGTGCCAGTAGCCCGACCATACCAGTAGATAGACCATAACAAAATATTACGATTTAACCGGAAACAGCTGGTATTTCAAAACCGGAAACAGCTGGTATTTTTAATCCTGCTGACTGCTGTTCCGTTGTCGGAGTAGGTCGAGTCAGACCCATACACGCATACACCCAACTCCCATGTAGATACTTGTGCAGAAGAAAAAATATTTTGACGAATTATATTTTGATTTTTGGGAACGCATTGTGATGTATCATTTTTTATTGTTCTGTTCCACTTCGGTAAGCTCTCTTGATTTTACTTGACTTTGAATTAAGAAATAATTTAACAGTGTATTATATATTATGTTGGTGTTTGTATTTATCACGGTAGAGGTTAAGCTTGTCTTTTGGGTTCTGTCTTTTGTAACGATGCTATTGTTTTCAGATTTTGAACATTAGGGTAGAGTTTATGATTCAGTTTTTAACTTTTTATGGTCAATTCATCGACTTGCAGTAAATTTTTAATTGAGCATAAATAAAACGTTTAAATGAGTTTTCGAACGTTTGGCCTACAGTATAAATGCTATTTATTCTCAATTGCAAGTCATTGTTTTTTTTTCTATAAAAAGTTGATATTAACATCGCAGTTCGTCATGGAACAAGAAATCCAGGAATTTATTTTTTCTTCGTAAAGGCATTCAGTGAGCTTACTGTCATGTTGATATGTGTAGTAGCCTACATATTTTATTTTGAGGAATAGGCCTATATAAATAATCCAGCTGAAACAATATCAAATACTTACAAATTAATTATGAGAATTATGTAGAATGCACGTAAATACGATTGGCTTGTTTGAAATCTGAATATTATATGCTCGGTAAGCAATATTTGGTGTACTTCTTCGTCAAATGCCAGGTCTGTTTTCTTGAAATTTATGGTTTCAATCGATTTTTCATGCTATTTCACTATCCATCAAAAATAATTTATGGCGCTCATCTTTAGTGAGCTAATAAACTTAGTTCAAAATACATTCAATTTGAGGTTAAGTTGGTGGTTTTCGACATCAAGATCGATGCATCAATAGTAAACAGTCAAATCACACTACTACTGATTACCTCACATGTTACAAATCTGGGTTGCACTTCCGTATCTAATCCATCAAAGTAATAGACAATAGCCTATATCTGCATCAAAGCTAAACCTAACCTATTGATTTTCTTAGCATGTAAAGGAATCGATTCCGTATTATATTCAAGTACTCAATGTGCGGAAACGTTATTTGCATCTGAATAATCACATAGATAATGATACAGTGCTTAGAAAAATTATTTGCACTCGCTAATTATGTATTTTAGTTGTATGCCATTCTTTATCAGCTCTAAACTCTACTGTATCAGGTGTATAGTTTTTTACTAAATAATGGTATATTTGGCAGCACAGTATTATACTTGTCTGCTTACTGGAACATCATTATATACACTGTACAGGATGAGTATAAATCATTGAGCTCATGTCATAGGTGAATAAAAAATTAACAAATTAATGTACCAACGTGAATATTAATTCTTTGAAGACAATTTCAAACAGTTTCATTCACTACAACTGACAAGCTTAATGCATTTCTACAAACGTACCTATATTCTTCAGAATGAGTATTGAGCACAGTTCATAGAGAAATAACAGTACCGTAAATGGGGGTAACTAAAGCCTAGGGGGAAACTAAAGCCATTATAGCAGGGTAATTTTTGGATGGTGATAGTGGCAACACTGTTTGGAATTCACATCTGATCTTGTATTCACCTAACAGCAGCTGATTTGTAATTTGAAAATACGTGTCTGAATTACTAAACAATATCAAGGTAAGTGTACAGTAAAACTATGATATTTAACCTAAAAAACAATAAAAAAGTTACCTTAAATAACTTCTGCTCTGAACAAGTCGTTTCCAATCTTAAATTCTCACAACTCACAACAAACATAACCTCAATTTATGTTTCAACACACTTTTGAAGGTTATAACCTATAACTTGATTCTTTCTTTTCTTGTGATTTTTTTTTTTAGTGATGCACACTATGGGGTAACTAAAGCCACATCATAAAGGTGGCTTTTGTTACCCCATACTTTTTGTATGGTACTATAATAAGTCAAAATTTCTTCTTCTTCTTTTTTCTTTTTCTTTTTCTTCTTATTTTTATTATTCTTCTTTTTCTTCTTCTTTTTATTCTTCTTCTTCTTCTTACTTGAGTAATAAGTGATGAATTTTTCTTTTTTCAGGACCAAAAATGCCTCGAAACCCAAAGAAGAAGCTTGGTACCAGGAAGTATAAGGATTACACAGATGAAACGCTGAAAATAGCTGTAGAAGAAGTGAAAAAAGGGTCATCTTTAAGAAAAGTTGCTGAGAAATTTGGTATATCAAGATTTGCTCTCACTGCTGCCATGAAAGGTAAGGTTAACAAATGTGGTAGGCCTCCAGTTCTTAATTCTGAAGAAGAAAGAAGATTGATTGAATGTATAAGCATGGCTGGTGAGTGGGGATTCCCTCTAACAGCACTAGACATTAGACTAATAGTCAAAGGTTACCTGGACCGTTGTGGCAAAAATGAAATCAGGTTCAAAAACAATATGCCAGGTGTTGATTTTATTGACAGTTTTCTCAAAAGAAACAGTAAAGATCTTTCCAAACGGTTGGGCCAAAACATTAAAAGAAGTCGAGCAGCTATAAGTAAGGAGATTGTGAACGACTATTTTAATGAACTGGGAGAGACATTAAAAGACGTTGATCCATCAATGATAGTGAATTATGATGAAACCAATATGACTGACGACCCGGGAAGGAAGCAAGTGATAGTGAGAAGGGGAACACGGCATCCAGAGCGTATAGTGGATTCATCAAAGTCCAGCACATCAGTTATGTTTTCTGGAAGTGCAAGTGGAACACTACTGCCTCCATATGTAACCTACAAGGCAACGCATCTTTACGACTCGTGGACAGAGAATGGTCCAGCAGGCACGGTATATAATAGATCAAAAAGTGGGTGGTTCACACTTGAAATCTTTGAAAATTGGTTCCAGAAATTAGCTCTGCCATACTTTAAGCAATTTGAGACTGAGGCCAAGAAGGTTTTGATTGGAGACAATTTGTCGAGCCACATCTCTGCTCATATCATTGAAGAGTGTAAAAGAAATAATATCAAGTTTGTACTGCTACCGCCTAACAGTACACACTTCACACAGCCCTTAGATGTGGCATTTTTCAGGCCTTTGAAAATAAAATGGCGTGAGACTTTGACAGAGTGGAAAGAGGCCAATCGTGGCTCTATTCCAAAAGACAGGTTCCCAAGACTTCTGAAAAAGTGCCTTGATGCTTTGGGTGAAGAGAACATAAAAAAAAACTTGAAAAGTGGATTCAAGGCAGCTGGCATTGTACCATTGAACCGAAATGAAATTATGAAAAGGCTTCCCGATGGTGATGCCACTGCCAAAACTAATTGCCCACAAACAGTTTCCCAAGAGCTTAATTCAAGCAACAACTGGACTGATTCTATGAAAGCTTTTTTTGAAGAAAGGAGAAAGAGTGAGACAGAACCTCTTAAACAGCATAAGAAGAGGAAACTGAATGTGCCAGCAGGAAAGGGGATTGAAGGGATTGAAGACACGATTCTGATCAACGAGGATGATCCTCAACCAAATATGTCCAAAACACCTGATACTTATACCAAAACAAAGGAAAACCACATCAAGAAGACTTCGAAACATACCCATAAGAAACTTGCAAATGCCAACTCATCTGACGATTCTGATGACCAGTATTCTTTAAGAGACTCTAATTCAGACATGGATCCAGAAACATTTAGTGACCTGGAATCGGAGATGGATCTCCAAGACCAAGAAGAAGAACTGGAAGAAGCAACTTATGAAGAACCCCCCAAAAAAGGAGTCTCTAAAGAAGAACTTAAACCTGATGTTTATGTCATTGTTGAGCTCATCTTCAATAAGGACACAAAAAAAGAAACCACCAAACAGTTCTATGGAGTTGTTCTTAGAACTTGTTTTGAGAAGAACGAAGTTACAGTGAAGTTTTTCAGGAGAAGCTCCAAATCAAAAGAAAATGACTATATATTTCCAATTGTTGATGATGTAATGGACATTCAGTTAACAGATGTCATTGCAATTGTGCAACCATCCAAATTAAACAGAGGCCGTTATACTTTTCCTCATGAACTAAAGCACTGATTTTAACAGACATTTATTATACAGACATTATACGTAACCTATTTTCAATAATATTTTGTTTTTTTCCTAAATAATAAAACTTTTCTCTTCTCAATAGTAGTTCTTTATTGTTACATATGCGTGATTTATGACTTTAGTTACCCCAGCACTCTCTAACTAAAGCCAAACATTGATTTTAAATGGATGGCTTTTGTTACCCCTTTTTCAGGGGAAACTAAAGCCACCATGTTTTTATTTTTTTATTCAAAATATATATATTTCTGCCAATTTATGAATATATATCTTCAATGTATAACCACAGACCCAAGTTTTGCAATATTTATTTAACCTATAAGTTAAAGGGTCTGACTTAGGTAGAAGTTTGAATTTTGAAAGTGGCTTTAGTTACCCCCATCTACGGTACTACAACGCGCCCGTCTTGAAACAACAGTTTGTATACTCAGGTGCTAGAATTTGATATGACCTCCAACGAACACCGCTTACTTTATTGTAGCAATGTGAGCAAGGGTGGAATCATTGCAGTTCGTCCATTAAAGGCCAAGGTTGGTTAAAAACATGTTTTCAAGTATTAGCAAATTAAGTACCTAAGTATAAATTTATTGAACTTGTCATGACTTGAAATAAAACTGTTTGAAATTGTCTTTTCGATAAATGTACATAAATTGAAGTACACCAATTTGTTTTTTTTTATTCACCTTTGAAATGTACTCATTGATTTATACTTACTCCGTAGCTTTTGCAGCCGGGGATGAATGTTGTATTGAACACACTTTTAAAAAATCCACTCTATATTGACTATGTAACTAGCTCAATTATTGAAAATAATATGACAAGCCATTTTTTCGTTAGTATTAGTGTTAAACTTTCAGTGGATGCTCAAAAACTGTTACACCATCTTTTTGAAATGGAAACATGTAATTACTTGTTTATAAAATGAGCAATTATTCACTCTTTTAAATTTTGCAATAATTCGATATTTTCTCTGTGTCTAGAATGAAAAAGATGTAAAAAAATATCAACCAATGAAGAAAATTTTCCAGGTCCAAAATGTTGAAAATCGGATAATTTGAGAACTTACTACCTCAATCGGAAAACGGGATGCTGGTACAAAATGAAACAAAATACCAATATAATCTTATATTAAGACAGCATTTAAACTTAGACGGGAAGGTAAGTTGCAAATTTCCTTTCAATCGACAAAGTTTTACCTTTACGAAATCTTATTAGGCAATTAATGTCAGAGGAAAATGTAATTTTCAAGTGATAACTATAAATTCAATTCTTGTTATTAAGCTTGTGAATGTGACTAGCGTCTTTATATTATCACATTTATGCAATAATTTATATGCATCAGTTGCAAAAACTGTTATGCTGGCGCAAATACTCCACATTTTACATGCATTTACAGGCTGATACATTTACATGTATAGTGGCATGATTTTATTTCATTTGCACCTGCAATACAGCTAGTTCTGGGCGCAAACATAGGAATGCTACATTGTAAAAATTGATTTGTAAAGCTGGTCACTAACTGAGGGAGCTCGTGTGAATGGAGCATCCGATTTGTTGAAATTGGCCAGTCATATACTAGCAGAAGATTGCCACACGGCGGTGCGCAGTTATCGTTCGTTTGTACAGATTTCTTGTTGCGCTTCAAAGCTTTGCGCGCAAACCGATGTATGCATGCTCGTGAGCTTCCATTAGAATTAATATTTGATGTTTTGACTGATTGCTGGTTGTGTCTTTTTGTCTTATAAATACTTATAAACTTTTTATGGTAAATTCAGCGACTTGCAAATTGAGAATAAATAATATGTTTACTCACTTCTGGCCAAACCGTTTCGTTTAGCCAGTGAGTAGAAATATATTGTAAAGAAATAATAAGAAAAATATTATTTATTCTCAATTAAAATTGACTGAAAGTTCTTGAATTCTATCATAAAAATTTAATATCAAGATCGTTAAGGAACAAGAAATCCAGGGAAATACTTATCATTGTTATTGTTATATGAAAAAAAAAACATTATTGCTAATATATTTTATTATATGTCTTAAGATCAGGAATAACTGATCCGCTGCAGGAAATCAGTAGAAACTGCGACTACTTTGCTTACAAACTTTTTAGTTTATGTGTATATTTTTATTTCATTTCGTGTAGTTTTTAATAATTGAAATTCAGTATTTTTTTAATAATAAGTCATTGAGTCATGATAATAAATAAATGATTAATTTATTTGCTTACAGCAATGCCGTGCAAATGAATAATCAGCCATGTATACGTTACACATACACCACATATTTGTAAGTTCAAATTTCACGTCTATTCTCTTATTCAGTCTCCTTAATTTTTCTATCTACTTTTTATCTATTATCCGTACGTATTCTAATTGTTATATTAATATTACAAAGCATTCATAATCAAACAATAGCAGTATAACAATAAATAGGCCTACGACTAAACTGTAACAACAAAATTGAGATACCATTATGCAACACAACCATAACGTTAACACATAAACACATAAATCTAAAAGCATGACCAAATTTGAAGCGTTAAAATCGAAATCTAATTAATAGAACAATTTCTATGCAGCAATTTATCAGAATAACTGACAAACCTAAGAATCAACACTTCTAATTGAGGAAAGAAGTTCGATTGCTTTCAGCACAAAAAAGTATAATCGATTTATTTTAAATCAATCAAATTTTAAAGTAGTACCATTTCCTTATCAGCGTCTGACAGCATTATGTAATGAAGCTTGAACGAATGTTACTATACTTTGGACAACGTATTATAAGTGTTCAATATCTTCTCTTTGATGCACGTTGCAAATGAGACAATCTGACAAGCAGTTAAATTTTTTTACCTCTATACCAACATACAAATAAAAGGGCACATTTGTAGCCATTTGAGTGACCAACTGAGTGACTGAACGAATTATAACAGTAGGCACCCGAAATCTAAGCTGTTCTATCATATAAGTCTACATTTTTTAATTTTGTTCAATTCAGCATATGATTAAAATCTACATTAACATAATAACATGCCAAGGGCCCCTATAGACGCAATCTTAGAGTCAGCTAAGGCTCAAACATAAGATTTCGGTAAAAACAATTTTTTAATAGTACTGGGTGACTTGAAAAATATAAATGAACCTAGTATAAAACAATAATTTTTGCGAATTATTTAATAGGTTTTTAGAGATCACTAGCCTACTGCTGTACTCGTTTTACAGACGTCATTGAAGTAGGTGATTTTAAAACTGACATTGCAATACAGAAAAAAATGACAGAAGATTTAAATGATTTCATATGAATAAATTGAATATATACGTTCAAGAATATTATGAGTCACAAGACAATCGCAATCAATAATTAATAACATCCTTGCAAATGTAGAAATGTAGATGACTGTAAAACGAAAGTAGGTGGCTCGGAAGTATCTGATCATGACTACCAAATCTTAGAGGTAAGGTTTGCAGGGCCACAAATCGCTAAAAAAGAGTAAATCAACGAATGTGCTTCAGCGATGTGAACAGGGGAATTTACGGAAAGCATAGGATATTTCAGAATTTTCCAAATTTATTTCAGAATTTACAGAATGTTACAAGAAAACAGGAGTAGGGTTTACAACATTAATAGTTTAAATAACGAATATGATAGTAGCATAATTATTTAAAGGTTTAATATTACTATGTTTTGTCCAGTTCCAAAAGTTCCTGTAAAGCCGCGTCTCCACCAACCGAACATGGTCGGCGAACAGTGTTCGCTGGAGTTATCTGATGTCGCCAAACATTGTTTGGTGTGGGTGCCTTCTCTAACATTATGATCGGGTGGTGGGAACCTGTTGTTGGCATCGATCTCTATACTACTACAACCTGTAGTAGTAGTATAGATATCGATGGTTGTTGGTTGTCACTGTTCGCTCAGAGACCGAACATTTCAATTGAACTCACAAACATGTTGGTAACCCATATGTTTCATGTTTGTCCGTTTTTTGTATTCGCCAACAATGTTTGGCAGACATGTTTGGTTGGTGGAGACGCGGCTTAAAAAACTAACTACACAAAACTGAAAAGTGGATAACTGATTATGTCTTTGTAGAAAGAAGTAGGATTAAAAATTCATATGATGAATTTAAATTATCTAGAAATATGTTGAATGAAGACAAGTACAAAGCTCTAAAGAAAATCTATACAAAAGAAGTGAAAAGAGCCAAATGTAAGAAAACAGCTGAATATTTCAATAATAGTGTGTACTTTAACGCAGCAGTGTGGGATGTAATGAACAGAAACGGTAGATGGGTTGACTAGGCTTATAATAAAGTAATATCAATATAAAAGTACATAATTAAATTAATTCATATAATACTGACTTTTTCACTTCTTTAAATACTCCTAAGCATTGTTGTTTATGTATCAAGTCTATTTTGAAGAATGTGGAGTCAGCACACTCCCAGAAATAATTTCTAGCTTGCTCTTACTTAACTACAAAGAAGGGCGAAATATTTGGATTCATCCAATTCGAGAAGACCTGTTAAGTATCCTAAAGTCAACGACAGTAGTTAGATTTATATTTCTATTTTCATCACATTACATCATTTTTCTGGAAATACTCCCATTTGATAGGTGATTTGTCAAACAATTTCTTCCTTGTAAACAAATAGGAAATTTAACTAATAAAAGTAAAAAAAAAGTATCAGTCAATACAAATATGATATAAACAAAGTCATTGAGTCCTTAAGATAGAACAAATGTGAGCACCATCACTGTTCAGATTTGAATCCGTCTGCCACGGAACAGTACACTTTATGAATTAAAATTATTTTTATAGATTTCTTGAATAGCTTCAAATTGTCAATTTTTTAATAGTCTCAGGTAATTTATTCCTGAATAAGAATGGGTTTTCTCATATGTCGCATGTCTATGAATTGGATACAACAGCAAATGATGATTACGTGTGGAGTAATTATGCCTCACTGTACAAATTTTTAATTTATGAATATTACTCTTTATGAAAATTAATAATTAATATAAATGTAGATGGCAGGCAACACGGATCCCATTTTTTGTATACTTATCTGTTTTTATATTGTCTGCATGTTTCATGTGAAATAAATAAATTTTAATTCATATTTTATTCTTTTCAGGTCCTGATATTGTCACTACGATGCAAGAAGCTAAGTTTGAAGTTTCTATTTGTTCGAGAGATGTAAAGAAGTTGACGAAAAATTATCTCAGGAAGCTTTATAGTTGATTAGTTGATTAATCGTATTAAGCTTTGCACTAAAACTGTTTTTCTTTTTATCCCTTTTTAAAGCATATCTGTCAACTGCTTATGTAATTTCATGACAAGAAATGTAATTCGTTACACATGAATAATAGGCAGTTTTTTAATCATAACAAGACATCTTAATCTCAGTGTGCATGAGCAGAATATCAATAATGTTAGCGTGATAAAGAGTACAGTATAAGCGCATTTCACTATTTTTTCATTCCCTTTTTTCATTTTTCTTAACAATAGTGACCACTATAATTCCACTCACTCTACAGACAGTGCATGCGCAGAACTGGTTTGAACAAGGAAATAAAGCTCATATCGCGATGGTCAACAATTTATTATTATTCTATTTTTTTCTCAATGTATTATTACTAGCTGGTTGCCCGATTCAATTGAATTGGGATGTCTGGAACCTGATATCAGAGGTCTAGACTCCATTATCAACAATGCACTCAGTTTATTTTATCATCGACAGAAAACTACAACTACGTGGTTATTATATATGATTTATTAGTGTATGTTTTTGGAGGCTGCACCTCTTATTGGTGCACCGTAAAACTAGGCGGCTGATTGGTCGATGAACGTCAATGAATTTGACTAGATCAATAAGACGCCTTAGTCCCGAGTGTACTTCTAAGCGATGCACCGCCTATAAACTCACCTAATCTTCACATTACATCAAGTTCTGGGATATTTCCAATTTGGCAGGTGAGCTTGTCAATAATAGAGTAGCAACTGGTTTAGTCAGCTAATCCTTCCGGATCCTTGTCATGTAGGTGTGCATTTTGTCTACAGTTGCATTACATTCATCACATCAGTTGTGATGAATTGTATGCAGATTATCGTGCCATCAAGATTAAGTGATATAGAGGGCATGATTCTTATTTTGACTGCCCATCCTAGATACTTGACTGACAGATATTGACCGACCTCTCATTCAACACAAAGTTGTAACAATAAATTGTAGAAAGTAAATTGCCAACACAAGCCCCATTCTCATAATATGTTAATCATATTTGCTTTGAAGAAAGCTGCATGAACTATACTATTATGCAATCATTGTATTGTGACTGCCTTTGAGCCACAAGTGAAATTTTAGTTCGCTTGTGTTCTCAACATCTCACAAGTGGCTTAAACACACACATTTCATACTTCATTGAACACAATATTTTATTTACAACTTTCGATAACTTATTGTAAATTTAGCTTGCCAATCACTTGGATAACTTATCCAAACTAACAAAGCCTACAATGCTTGCTAGTTGACAATGTTATGGGATTGAAACTGAATTTGATTTTGAAATGTTTTCTGATCAGCTGATGTGACTATTCATAATAATCATTATAACAGTAATGCTGGATTCTCATTGGTCTAGAGTCCATGATGTAAAATTACTCTGATTGCATAATAGCTTCATTGTACAACTGTTTTGTCAAGCGTGAATGAAGTCCGCTGTCATGACTTTAATTTTTAATCTCTACTACCGGTACGTTATAATTTAGTCTTGGATAAAATACATTTACAAATCAAATATGGCAGTGATTGGAAGGATTTTCAGACTCTAATGTTGAGCAATCCAAAGGTCACCCTTTGAGGCGCACAATATAATCCAACGGTACTGTAAATTTATTTCTTATTAATTTTATTCACTCAGACTAGAGGAATACATTTGAATTCTTAAGAGAAGTTCCATCAGGCTGATCTACTAAAAAACAAAGTCTACAGTGTCAATTTTATTATGGCGTGCTACTGCAGTGGCTCAGTATAATAACCTCTTGAACTAGCATATTTATGCGTTGGCCATTTCGTATTGCTGCAGGCCTCCAGCCGTGTCTCAGGAAGCATTATAACAATGCAAAAGAAATATGTAAGTGTTGGGGCCTTATTATAAAGATCCAGTGTAGCCGCTGTAGCGCGCTACGATAATTGAGAGTAAATTACACCAGCCGGGTTAATTATATATAGATTGAGGCACGCGACTGCAAAGGCTCTGTATATTATACAGTGTATAATAAGTCTCTACTAGCAAAGCATTTTTATTGATTATTTTTAAATAAGTAAAAAACTAATATGATACTACATCAAATTGTTTTTCAACTGGGCTTCTTCAAAAATGCGCAGTGTGTCATTTTGTTGAAAAAAACGAAATTACTTTCTGTTCTACAGAAGAGCCTCTATCCAATATGCAGTATTGAAATCAATTTCATGTTTTTGAATTATATAAAGTACTTTTAAAAAATTGATTGAATGACAGCAAAATACAGTTAACTACCTGGTTAAAGAGATAAGCTGTCTACACATGGGACTAATTCAAATACTCATTGATAATTATTGGTGAATGTAGTTAATAATGCAAATGCCTTTCATCATTAATTTATCAGGCTAAAACAGAATTCCAACTAAAACAAGAATCACTTTTATCAAGTCATGGAACTCAACTCAGCATCTCAATAAAATGATCAAAGTAGCTTACAAAAGTATAATCAATAAAAGTAATTAGTAAGTTATAGAGTAAAGTATTTTTTTGGAAGATTACTTATTCTTGGAGACTCCAGTTAAGGAACATATAAGACAAGTCAGATCTACAAATTACACAATCTTATACACTACAGTTACCATAATTACTATCAATTACCCACACAGCACAAGGACATCCTCAAGATATCCCTAGAATATCCCACAAGAATATTGAGAATATCCTCAGGACATCCCATTATATCCTAAGTAAATCCCAGGGATATCGCAGGGATAACTGAATGTCCGCCCAAATCCCGCAAAGGATATCCAGGGGATATGCATAGGATGTCCTGGGGATGAAATATCCCACCATGGGATTTTCTAGTGGATATCCTCAGAATATTCCTAGAATATCCCACTTTCAGTTCCCAGGGATATCCCAGACAGAATATCCTCAGGACATCCCATCATATCCTAAATAAATCCCAGGGATATCCTAGGGATAACTGAATGTCCGCCCAAATCCCGCAAAGGATATCCAGGGGATATGCATAGGATGTCCTGGGGATGAAATATCCCACCATGGGATTTACTAGTGGATATCCTCAGAATATTCCTAGAATATCCCACTTTGAGTTCCCAGGGATATCCCAGACAGAATATCCTTAGGACATCCCATTATATCCTAAATAAATCTCAGGGATATCCTAGGGATAACTGAATGTCCACCCAAATCCCACGAAGAATATCCAGGGGATATGCATAGGATGTCCTGGGGATGAAATATCCCACCACAGGATTTTCTAGTGGATATCCTCAGAATATTCCTAGAATATCCCACTTTGAGTTCCCAGGGATATCCCAGACAGAATATCCTCAGTACATCCCATTATATCCTAAATATATCCAGGGGATATGCATAGGATATCCTGGGGATGAAATATCCCACCACAGGATTTTCTTGTGGATATCCTCAGAATATTCCTAGAATATCCCACTTTGAGTTCCCAGGGATATCCCAGACAGAATATCCTCAGTACATCCCATTATATCCTAAATATATCCAGGGGATATGCATAGGATATCCTGGGGATGAAATATCCCACCACAGGATTTTCTTGTGGATATCCTCAGAATATTCCTAGAATATCCCACTTTGAGTTCCTAGGAATATCCCAGGCAGAATATCCTCAGGTCATCCAATTTTATATACTAAATAAACCTCAGGGATATCATAGGTATAACTGAATGTCCACCCAAATCCCATGGAGGAAATCAACATATCCCTGGGGTTTATCTAGGATATTCTGGTAGATATCTTTAGGATATTACACAATATAACAATGTGTTCCCTAGAACTGCTGGGGATATCCTTGGGAATGCCAATGTGCATTCAAATCCCATCATGTACATACTAGGACATCCCATTGGAGGAAAAGGTCCCACTTTTCCCCTTGAGCTTCCAGGAATATCCTATGGATAATCCAATGTCCAGCCAGATCCCATTGTGGAGATTCTGGGGTTACATATGGAATATCCTGTGGATGAAGCATCCCTGGAAGATATCTCCAGAATGTTCTTAGAATATTTCACACCATTCTATGGAACCCACAGGAATAAGAAGTAAATGATTATTCAAATCTTACTGTGGAGATACTCAGGATATGTATAGGATATCATGAGAATAATCCAGGACTTACTTTGCAATAAGAAAAGTTTTTATTATCAATCATTTTCTTAGATATGTGAGCTTGACTCAACAATTCTCATTATTTTGAAGGATTTATTGGATCTACAAATTAGTTAGAATAATTAATATATAAACTTATAAAATTAAAAACTTAACTATATTTATAATAAAGTTACGAATTACTAACAAATTTGAAACTTATATTGGAGATTTAATTACATGATAATTGCAAATATCTAATTATCAATAATTCATATCAAATCACGAAGTTGAATCCTTCAAAAGTTATGTATTTCCACACTATATTTGTATTTGTAATTCATATTCATTTAGAATCGTGTAATAAAGAATTGAAAATGGTTATAATTATAATTACGGTATTTAAATCATTGCTAGATTTGCTTATTCACAAGCTAGCATTACTTATTCAATTAATTTCGAAAGGGAAAAGATAAATCATACACTCCAAGTACAGTATAATAAATAATGTATTATATTCAATGATTTACATTATCATGTGAATGAATGATTAAAATTCAAAGTATAGTATTCAATGTTGACTCAATTACTTAATCTTCATTCTTTCCTGGAACAGAGACAAAGTACAAGTTGTTAAAAATGTTACAGTCAGGTTCAATAGTTTTGCACTCAAATTTTGTGCATACCGTACTATCTTGTACAAAAATATTATATTTGTGTTATATTATACAAATACCAAACACATATTTTGTACGAAAATTTTGTTCTAAGTTGGTGTGGGGCTGTTCTAAGTCGGGTTGGTGACTCTTCAGCTTTTACAGTGGTAGTTCACTAAAGGAAGTTCTTGGAAGTTCTTCTATAATCAACCATTTTGCGTGAATAATGCTTAAAATTTCTATTTCCTCATTTGAATCTCCCCCAAAAATTAATTAAAAATCAGGGATTGCTATTATATAAATCATATCTCAATTAAAACTTGAATTTCTGAGGATATCTTAAAACTTTTCTCCTGTGCAAATTCACTGTATTAAAGAGCATTCAAAAAGCTTAATGATCATGAACTGATAAAGAACATTGTACGGTACTTGCAATTTTACTACTTTTTAAAATAAAAAAGATAAAATACAAAAATCTGTCATTCAAGGTTCACTTTACCATTAACATTTTTGAATTACATTGTCTTTTTTAATGAAAATAGTAAGAGGGAATTAAAGCTAAAATTATTGTTATAGGGATACCTGAGTAGGTACTACTGTTTTCTGCAGTGGGTTTGTACTCGTCCGGAAATAGGTCACTCTATCCTTTCTATAACATTTTTTCTAAACTTTCAGTTAAGATACTATAGGTAGATGTTATAAATGAAGTAGACAAAGCGCGGTTACGCTGAGAAGTGTTGGTTTATTGATCACACACACAGATACATAGATCAAGTCAACATAGGCTCTATGGCGGTTAAGTTCAAAATACTCTAATACTCCTCCTCGATTTCATTTTTATGTGCTTACAAAAAATAGAAAATCGTCAGATACAATTTCAAATCATTAATGCTCCTCCTGAATTCTATGCCTAAGAAATGTGATATTTCACCCATATACTTAGCATTGAATTTCTTTTGCAAATTTATAATTACATTCTCAGATTCACCAGCAATTAAAATGTCATCTACATAGACTAACATGTTTACATCATTACCAATATATAAACAAAAATCATGATTGGAACGTTTGAAATCAAGTTCATTAGCAAAATTGTTAAATTCATCATTCCAGCATTTAGGCGACTCTCTGAGTCCATACAAGGCTCTATTCAATTTCAAAACTTTATTTTTGTCACATTTAATTCCTTCTGGCGGCAAAATGTAAACTTCAGAATTGAGTTTTCCATTCAGAAAAGCTGATGGAATGTCCATATGAATTATATTTTGTTTTCTCAACAAGGCTACAGTTAAAAATATCCTAATACAACTCATCTTAGCTACAGGAGCATATATATTATTTCCTTTATCCTCAACTTGAAATCCCTTAGCTACTAATCGGGCCTTTTTAATACCATTATCTTTATTCCTAAAAACCCATTTTGTTTCTATGGCTGTCTTCCCTCTTGGCAATTCTACTGGTGTCCACGTATTCAATTTTTCTAGTCCATCAATTTCTTTTTCAATTGCCTTTTTCCATTCTACTTGTTTCATTGCTTCTGTGAACGTTATAGGTACTTCATCTGACTCTACATACAAAGCAATTGCTTCATTACACTCAGTAATGAACCTCTTTGGTTTTCTTAAAATTTCTCTTGGTCTCAGATTCAGTTTATTTCCTTCTCCTTCTTGCTCATAGCCTTGTTCATTCTCATTAGAATTGTTGTCATTAACCAAAATTTCATTATTCAACTCTTCTTCATTGTCCTCGATTTGTTCTTGATTTCTACTTACATCTTCATTACATAATTCTCTCTCACTATCCTGTGATTTTTGTTCTTGATTTATATCAATATAAAATCTACTTTTGTCAAAATCTACATTGTCATATTCTGGGAATTCATTTTCATTAAATAATGCATCTCTAGTAACTACTATTTTGTGTGTTATGGTGTCCATTAGTCTATAATTATTTGAATTTCTGTCATAGCCAACTAGTATCATTTTCTTTGATTTAGGATCCAATTTCTTTCTTCTACAATCCGGTATCAATGCATAGGCTTCTGAACCAAATATTTTCAAGTGTTTCAATGAAGGTTTTTTACCTGTCCATACCTCAAAGGGAGTAGAGTTTGGGGTTTGACATGTCCCTGATCTATTCAAAATGTATACACTTGTATTCACTGCTTCAGCCCATAGATTTTTAGGTAAATTTTTTGACAATAACATACAACGAGTCATTTCCATAATTGTTCTGTTATCCCTTTCAACCCTAGCATTTTGTTGTGGAGTATACCTTGCTGTTCTTTCAATCTCAATACCATTTGCATGCAAGTAATTTTCAAACGTTTTATTGACATATTCAGTTCCATTGTCTGTATGCAAATACTTTGGTGTACGTCCATACATGTTCTGAAGTTTATTTACATAAGTCTTGAAAGCATCAAATGCATCAGATTTATTCTTAATAAAAAATACAACTCTGTATCCTGAGCAATCATCTTTAAAACAAATAAAATAATTGGCTCCTCCAATAGAAGGTACTGACATGGGTCCACAGACATCACTAAAAATTCTTTCACCTGGCTTGGAAGATTTCCATGAATTTCCTACAGTAAAAGGTAATCTATGTTGTTTTCCTAACGTACAGCCTTCACAGAAAAATTTCTCAGTGTCATTAATTTCAATACCGTTAATTAATCCTTTAGAAACCATTTCTTTAATTACTCTGCAATTCAAGTGTCCTAATCTTTCATGCCACAGTTTAAGATTTGCAACAGATTTATTACTTGTTAAAAGAAGCTCAATATTTTTTGGCAATACAGTTTTAAACAACATATTATATAAATTATTTTCAGTACGAATTCCTTCAGCTACAAGTTTTTTGTCGTGATAAATTTTTGCTGTATCATTTTCCTTAATAATAGTCATACCCTTTTTAGTTAATTGACCTTCTGAAAAGAGATTTCTTTTTAAACTCGGTACATAGAGAACATTGGTAATAATGGAGTCGAACCACTCACCTTCAATCAATTTTTGGATTTTTACAGTACCTTGACCTTTAATAGGAAGGCGGAGATTACTTCCAAGTATGACTGTCTTTGCATTGTTGAACTCTTGAATTTCTTCAAAGTATTTGCCGTTCCCCGTCATGTGAGAAGAGGCTCCACTGTCGAGTATCCAAACTTCTGAGTCTAGGATGGTTTCTTCAGTTGCATTGAATGCTGAAAAATTTCCTTCATTCTGCTTCCTTTTGTCTCTTGGGTCGTGATTTTCATGTGTAGATCGAAATCTGTAGTCTCTTTGGTCATGATTTTCACGTGTAGATCGAAATCTGCTGTCGTTTTCACGCATAGATCTAAATCTGCTGTCACTTGGTTCATGATTTTCACGAGTAGATTGAAAAGTCTTAGGCTTTTTGCAGTTTCTAGCGATATGATTTTTTTCACGGCAGTTATAACAGATTAAAGTTCGTTTATCTGGAAACGGTTTCTTATTTTGAATGGAAGTTGCAAGGGCTTGATCGTTGGTCTCTTCTTCCGCTAAAGCTCGTTCTTCATCCAGAAGTCTTGATGTTAAATTGGCAATTGTCTGTTTATCATCCGGCATAGAAAACCACGCTTGTCTTACCGTCCTGTACTTGGATGGTAGGGTGCTCAAAACTTTTGTAATTATTGAAAGTTCACTTATAGTTTCACCTATATCCCTAGCTTCCTTGGCCAGTCCTTCAATTTTGTTGATATGTGTAGCTACATTATCACAAGAGTTCATTTTATACTGATGAAATTTGTCTATTATTAGCATTTTGTTTATTTCAGATTTTTGGCAGTAAATCGAATCAAGTTTTTGTATTATTTCAAACGATGTTTCACAATTTTCAATTAACACTATTTGTTTCTGGTCCATAGCCGTTGATAGAGTAAACATTGCATTCGCGTCCTTTTTATTCCAATCCGCTAGTTCTTTATCAGCAAGTGGCTTTGTTTCCTTGCCAAAGGCAACGTCCAAACAACCTTTAGCTCTAAGAGCACACTTCATTTGGAATAACCATTGTTTGTAGTTTGTCCCGTTGAATCTCGTTATTAAGTCGGAAGAATTCATTTTGCAGGCTTAAATTGTCCGAAATAAATTGTACATTTACCAATTTCAAGTTCATTTATGTTAGCACAAAGCACATCATGTGGCACACAGCGACGTCGAATTTTCACACAGAAGTTTTCGATTGTAAATCCTTTTCCAGTCCGGTTTTCACTGAGAATAACTCACTTTGACATTTTTACACTTATAAAAAGCAACCATACTGATTAAAATCAATAAAATAACTCATTTTTAGAGCTTCCTGGGCCCATAACCTATAAATGAAGTAGACAAAGCGCGGTTACGCTGAGAAGTGTTGGTTTATTGATCACACACACAGATACATAGATCAAGTCAACATAGGCTCTATGGCGGTTAAGTTCAAAATACTCTAATAGATGTAACAACAATGGATACTGTTCAGTCAGCTGAGTTATGTATTCAGAAATGCGAATTTTTACCCTGCGCAGTGCGCAACTTACTTTGTTTGTCAGCTTTTTCAAGATCAGTGTTTTTCAAAAGGTTTTGTACCTTTCTTTAACTTTGTAACTTTTTTATTTTTATTTTTTAACTTTCAGTACCGTACCGTAAATTTGCATTATTAATAAATACTGATATTTGAAGATTATTCTATAATAGCTAGTTTATAGCTGTTTAAGGCAAATATTATAGGGTAATGTTACACAGTATTCTGTATTGTCTTGAAACTTGGATCATAGACCGATCTCAATTTGGATGAAAGATATGGAGTATCAAACGTTGAAGAAGAAATCTTTAATGAAACTTAGGTAGCGTAGGCTACTTTCTACAGATCTAAGATCTCTGTCCATGATACTTGGATCCAAGATCTAGATGATATAAGTGATTGTATAATACCCTTCTAATAGTAGGCCCAAGGTTATAGTAAGGATAACATTTCTAACTCTGCCTCATCAATCTTTCTTTTGCCTTTGAGATACATTTTTTTGATCGGAACATCCGTTTTACATAGTAAGTTATTTCATGCAACATAAACCCTCTATTGTATCTTATTTTTATAGCCCTTGAGTACAAATAATTAATAATGTCACAAGTAGACTACTACAGGGTAGTAGACTCATAATAAGGTACAACATATAACCCTTCTGTAATTCAGCATAATAGCTACCGATATTATTTACTATATTTTTTCTATAATATCTGTGTTGGGAAAAGATTTTTACCTCTGTCATTCCAGCCTTTCTTTAGCCTTTGACAGCCATTTTTTTATAGGTACAGTATCTCAATTTCGTTGTTCGTAACTTCCGGAATCCGGCAGCGAACACAGTCTGTAATACAAACAAGAAAAGAACTACGGTATTATAAACATTGTAAACCAAAGTTTACAGAGCAATGTCATGATATCCTGCTGTTGCACAACTACAAAACTGAAATTTTCTTTACAAACATTAATCTTTTTTTCAAATGCGATAAAATAATGTATCGGAATGATGGAATGATTTTTGTTAGTGGTCAACGCTACAGAGAAGTCAAATTGGAATTAGATGGAAATGAGCAAGCTTTAACATAAAAAATATTTCTAGCTCGATCAATGTAGCCTACTATGTTATTTTTATCAACTTGCTTTTTTGTTTGGGTCAAATCTTGCAATCGCTTCAAACTAACCTCCCGATGAACTAAATAGCCTACTTGAAAATTCAAATAGCTCAGACCTGGATGACATGCAAAGCGAGATCTCTGTCTTAAGACGACCGTTTTTGGCTTTTATCTTTCCGTCTGTAACGCATTTACGGCCAAACAAGTGAACCGATCTTCATGAAATCTTGCATCAATCTGTAAATGTGGAATATAAAATATGTAGAAAGCCGTAAATGTCAACACACCCTATGCGGTACCTCGGTGCCTCAAACCTTATTCAATCAGCCAAAACGAAAACTAGATGTGAGTTCATTTGCGCAAGATCTACTCTGTTCCCAGAGCCACTAGTAATACAATGACTGGGGCTTGAACACCTGAGGACAGATATACAACTATACTGTAAATACAGGTACTATGTTACGGAACTTGCAGAATAGAAATTACAATCCTGTAAAGCTTTCGTCTTAACTTTTCATGTGAAATTTAACGACATGCAGTCAAATATTTGTTAAGAATAAGTATAATAACTCACTTAATCTGGCCGAGTACTTTCGAATCTATGAGATCCATCTTCAGGTTCGAAAGTACTCGGCCAGATTAAGTGAGTTATTATACTTATTCTTAACAAATATTTGACTGCATGTCGTTAAATTTCACATGAAAAGTTAATATTAACAACGCAGCTCGTCATGGAACAAGAAATCCAGGAAGCTTTCGTCTTTTAACTATCATCATGATACAGGTGTAATAACGATTGAGGTGACGGGATAGTCAACAGAATTGAAGTTAGTCGTGAAATTAATAAATTGAAATTGTTTAGTAAAAAATATACCTTGAATAAGAGTTGTGCAATTGAGACTCGCAAAAACCTTTTTGCCCTTTGCTCCACACCACGAATAGCCTTGCGCCTGGGAGTGCGTCAGGAGTTGAGGAAGAAGATTGTTGACAATGTCTTTACCTCCAATTTTGGAAAACTCCTTCACCTATAATAAAAATATACAGTTCAGTACACTATTAAATACAGCAGTTAAATCTAATAAAATAAGTTTACTAGAAAGATATTCACTGTATTTACTATTAATTATTATTATTATTATTACTACCGTATTGTTATTAGATTATTATTATTATCAGAGCGATATTAGACCTACTGATTTTTCACAGTATTTGAAAGAATTAAAGATTTTCCTTGGAGCCGATGAGCCGAACGCATTTCTATTTGACTAATACGTCAGCGTGATAAGTGCTAACTGCTTCAAGAAATATATGAGAATCTTTAATTCGTTCATGTGCCATACTGTGAAAATATCCATTGAAGTGTTACCAGCTTGAATAGATTGAATACCCAGTTATCATAGAGGAGAGTTTCTGTATATCTAGCTATCAATTCTCACACACTGGCCTACTCGTATTTACTATTTTTTAACGTTTGTTTACTCTACTGATTACTGATGCTTTCTGGAAAGAAGCAATAAGCTGGTGAAATTATTCACAGTTAGTATTCCATATGATTAGGCTAAAATAAACCAAGAAGCAGGCACAGAGGGTTGCATGAGTGAAAAACAATCTTTGCTCTTAAGCTCTTATACCTTTCTTATTGAAAGGCTCTAATCTAAGGACATAAATAATTATGATTCTGGTCTCAACTGCCTTTTTAATTATTGAGCTTCTCATTGCTATGAAATAAATAGATAAATTAATTGAAGTATTGGTTTTTAGCACTTTTAGCGGTTTTAGCAAAATGTCATCTCTATAAAAAAAATTGCATTAGCAAGATGCCTACCGGTACCCATTATTTTTGTTTCAACTTCTCTTCTTATGTGTGTAGAAGCAAGGTGTGCATAAAGATTGATAGAAAATATTAATTATTTTAGAATAATTAGATTACTTACAATCCTTGCTTTGAACAGAGGATCTTCAATTATTCTGCTTTCAATCTGTTCCATATTCTCATTTGTGTCAATTGGAAATTGACTTCGCAGGTCTTCTCTCAGCTTAATCTCCTCAACAATAAGAGAGCGATCTTTCTCAGTTTCTTCAACTGTGCATTTACCCTCCTGGCTGATCTTTTCTTCAATTGATTGCAACTTCTCTAGTATCTCGGCCTGATTTTTTGCCAGCGCAGTCAGTTTGTAACTGAGCCCCGATATGGCTCTCACAATTACCTGATCAGTGCTGCTTCTTGTTTCTTCTGAAAAAAAGTAACACTTTATGTGATAAAGTATGTAAGACGCTTCATAACTTTGTTCATATTTCACTCAAAAACAGCCTCATCGCCCCTTAAGAAAGGAGAGAAATATACCTGGTTTATTCTTTTTATAAAATAATATACAGCACAGCATGAGTTTAATCATAAAATATCTAACTAACTTGGGTAAACTCATCTTGGTATATCTACTTTGATATTTTTCTACCATATTGGGAAGATTTGTAGAAACACACAAAATATAAGTCATTAATTTGGGTTACATACACAGCAAAGACATTAACATCAGGTAAAATGGAGGTAGTTATTAAAATTTTGGTAAATATTAGTTTTTTAATTAAGGAAAATAATTCAGTTATTCAATTCACAACTCCATATTTCTTATTATCTAATTTTTAAATTTTCACTTTTGACCATATTTTTGGAATTTTTCAAAATTCTTTCTTAGCATATGCATCTAGAGCCCCAACAATTTGGGACATGTGTACCAAATTCAACTTGATTAGCCATGTGGTTTTCGAGAAACGCTGATGAATGAGTCAGTGAATCAGGGGTATTTAGCGAATAATCAAAACAATTTCATGTTTGTTAGCCTACCTAGCTTATTTGTCTGGTTGTCCATCTAAAAACGCATTTCAAGTTCGATATGGGAGCATTTCATGTGAGGGTTTCTACAATTAGTATAATTATTATTGGGTATATCATCACTACAAAGTTTTCCCGATAATTTTTAAAAGTCCATGATTTTTCCAGAATGTTAAAATTCCCTGACTTTTTCCGGTTTTCCCAGTCGCTAGTCACCCTGATTAATGATATGCGAATTAGAATAAGGAGAAGAATTAGATGATGATTGCGGACAAGAAGATGAAGATGGAAGATTGAGAAGAAGAAGGTGAAAAAGAATAAAATGAACAAGATGATGAATGACAAGAAGACTAGCATGGAAAAGAAATAGCAGAGGATGGTAAAAGAAAATGAAGAAGATGATGGAGGAGAAGGTGAAAAAGAAGATGGAGAAGAAGTAAAGGAAAAAACTATTAAATTTGCAAATTGGTATATGATGTGTTCTAGATATCGCGATTATTGAATCGGACAACCTGCTTATCTATAATACAAACGTCTTCATGCTAACCTCTGATAAAAACAACATAGAAGAAGTATAAAAAGAAGAAAAAGTAGCATAAGAAGAGGGATAAAGGAAAGGAGAGACTAAAATTTGCAAATAGATTATATGAAGTGTTCTAGATATCGCGGAGTTGCAATTGAATCGGGCACCCTGCTAATGAACACAATGCAGAAGAAGAATAAAAAATCTATTGAATCAAATTTGAAGATAGGTTGTTTACATATTCTAGAAATTCGAATTCAATTGAATCGTGTATCCTGCTATTCAATTGAATCGTGTATCCTGCTATTCAATAATACTTGTAGAAAAGTGCACCGAAATTCTATAGAAAACGAAGCTGTCAATGAAGCCCAACGAAATAAAGACACTAATTGCAATAGAACTCTCTAGGAGAGCAATCTACCTTAAGAGCTCATCTATAATCGAAACGTCTGCATTACCAACCTCTGAAACCTCTGATAAGATACCAACCTCTTGCAAATTCAGTTGATTTCCATTCCAAATGTCAAAACAATAATCAATTTCGTCCAAGGAATTTGATTTTCAAAAGCATAAAATTTTCTGATTTCCAGTAACCGTCACACCCCTGTAGTCCATTTTTGTAATTGTTGGACAGTCAGACAGAAGAAATGCCGAACACTCGAGCTAAATGACCGAGCGAAGCTAGGTCAATCATTTTTCTAGTTTCAAAAAGACCTCTGGAATAATTTATGTTCTCATTTCTCATTTATACTATTTGACTAACAAATCCTTGGCCACCCTCTAAAAAGGGAATGAAATTCAGTTGAGTGTTAAAAGGAAGAGTAAATAATGATCAGTATGAATATTTAATACCTTATGAATATTTTGAAAGTTACAGTGTTCTATCTAAAAAATTTTGAGAACAATATTTATTAAGGGGTTACCAAACTTTTGCCTCATACTGTTATCCAAATACCGCTGACTGCTTCATCAACGTATTTAAAAAACTACACAGCCAAAAAAGTTGAAATTTCGTGTACATATTCAGTTGGGGCCCTAGACGCTTAGGTACTAAGAAAGGGGTTCAATTATTCCTGAAATGGGCCCAATGTTATTAAAACTTTAGCTGATCGTATTATCTGAACCTCCAGGGGCTCAACGGATCAGAGGAGCAAATCATCAAACAACGCCATCACAGCATTACATAATATCCGATTATTAAACAAAAAGTTCATTTTTTGGGATTTTTGCAGCAGTTGTCAAAACTATTGTCAAAACTTTTCATTTTTCAAATGAATGAATCGTGACAACACTGGGCTAACTAGGGTTAGGCGCGCAAAGCGCGCTCTGCTTAGGTTCGGTCGGATTAGATTAGATTAGATTATATTTCTTTATTCATGTAAATTTACAAATTTGAATATGAATGGTTAAAATCAAAACTATCAACATCACATAGATATATACAGTAGTGAACTCAGAAAATACTATTTTTATAGTGCAAAGAATTATGTACAATGATCTCATTTGAATGATATTAATTACAGTAATGACAATCTAAGTGATGCAATTACATGAAATGGCGAAGTTTGGACAAGGATTCGTCCATTCTTGACACTTAACCAACATGAGGGAGGCCGAGTCTCTCATACGCATGAAAATAATCGAATCTTATTTCAGATAGTTTTGAAAATTAAGTTTAGTAACTACTGCGGAGTAAAAACGTCAATTAATAAAAAACTAAAGAATTCAAATTTATTTTAAGAACGGAAATTATATTCTTTTAATACAGTCCTGATTGGCTATTTTCAAATTGATAAATAGATTAGTATATGAGTAATTATTTTAATCGTATAGAAAAAAGATTTCAAACTGATTGGAATAATAACAAAATGCTCTACCCTTTTCCTTATAAAAGGAATAGGGCTTGCTTATTTTTTATTAATTCGTTTCATATTGATATCATTTTTATTGTGACATGAATTTATTGTTAGATTTCAAAGGCTACATTTATATAACATTATTAGACCAATTAATGACTTGGAAACGTTTACGAGATTCTTTAGCATTGAATTAGAACTTAGATTGAGGCGCGGACCTCATTTGTAGTAATTTGACAATATACGCTACTACCCTGAAACTTGCAGGCTATCTACATGGAAAAGTATTTCTCAATAATATATACTGGTACTGTATGCTTAGATCCAGTATAAAAATTCTAGTATCCAAATTTTAATATCCACAATACTAAACGACTATTTTACGCTGCCAAAGACAACAATAATAAGTTAAATAGTGTATCAACTTAATTTTACAATTAATAAAATAATTATTGTAAATTATTTACTTTAATAAGTACTTACCATGAATGTGGAGCTCGCAATTGAAGAAAACTTGTTGCTGTATAAAAGTTCTAAACACAGTTCTTGACAGTCTAAACACAACTCACGACTTCACGACTCTTCTAACTAACTAGTTGACTACTTCACGACTCTTCTAACTAACTAGTTGAAGTCGAATGCATGTCAAAAATATTATGCTACCTGCCACGCTGCGCCCAGATGCCAACACAAAATCAACCCCCACCGAACAGGTTTGAACTCGTAGAAGGGGGAGGGGGTTGAACCAAGGATTGGTGGGAAAGAAGGTTCCCGTTAGAGGGCATATCCTCAACGGTAGGGAATAGCAAGCTGCTTCAAAGATACGCATAGCTTAGAAAAAGTAAGTAACAAATGAATTTTAATAAGAAATTCATCAGCTGGATTGGCTAAAACAATTAATTGTTAAAATAATAAATTGGTTCAAATAATGAAATGTGAAGTTGTACGCAACTAGGCCTAGGCTTCAACTCGTGTCTTCAATTATCTTACAATCAATACTTCACACTTGACAGCCTAAAAAACAGTCGTTAAGTCACGTCAGAGGCCCTGAACTTATTCAGGTGCGACCTGATAACTCTGACACCAGACCTGAGCCAGCCAGGTCACACGATATTATTATTATTATTATTTACTTGACAGCCCTTTCAAGTCAAAAATTGTCAACTTACTTTTTACTACAGTAGTAAAATTGTTACAAGTTTAATTAATGGTAGGGGAAGCAGGGGTCATTTTTGGGTCCCTATATAGCTACTATTCAACATTCTCTCGCATCCTCACAACCAAGAGCTAAAAATACAATTGTGTTTTTATCCAACTCTGTTGTAATTTTTCTCATTCCTTCTTTGAAAAATGATCTAATAGAAATCCACGTTTTATTTTTTCAAAAATTTGGAAATTTTAGTAAGTTCATAAAATTAAAATAAAAATTTTCCAAAACTTAAAATTATTGGCTTTAAAAACTTTTTATAATATAAAATGGCATGTACTAAAAGTTTGCATAAATGTCAGTGTGAACATAATAGAAATATTGTAGATGTGTATAACATTTAAAATTGTAAAAGGGTAACGAAAAAAACAGGTCACGATATACGGTAATTTAACTTCCTGGATTTTTTGTTCCATGATGAACTGCTTTGTTAAATATTAACTTTTTAAATGAATTAAACGACTTGCAGTCAAATTTTTATTAAGAATAAGTAGTAGTTGTAGTAGTAGCCTTGAAGATGGGTTTCAACAACTCGAAAACGTTCGGCCAACAGAGTAAGTAAAATACTATTTATTCTTAATAAAAATTTCACTGCAAGTCATTGAATTCACTTAAAAAGGTAATTTAACATTACCAATAAACAAGGTACAAAATCACCTTGTAAGAGAGGGGTCCAGCTAGCTAAAAACAATATGGTGGATTTTGTTATTGGTTTGTACAGACTGAAGAAAAAAATTAAACAACTGAAAAGGATACAGTCAAGGCTGCTTGAAAGGGATCAAATTGGCAGCTCCCCATTGGAATCTTACTTGTTTGTCTGTTGCCTACTGCAAAGTTACCTACCTGTTTGTGTAGAAGTCTAAACTCCTTCATTTCAGAAAACATAAAAACGCAAGTCTTTATTAGAACTTTTCAAGTCTTGTTCTATTAAGTCTTGTAGAACATTTTAAATTTATTTTAATTTTTCATTCTATCGACATGTTTCGATAAACAAAACATAAGATCCCTTTTTGTTGGTTAAGTCATGATGATTAGTCTCTGTGCTAATAAAAATAAAGTTTAAAAAAAAATCCGATATTTTAGGTAGGCTTAACACAACTAATTTAAATTGATCTGTTAATTTTTTCTACACGTTCAGCATTTAAAAAAATGTTTTTAAAAACATGAACATTTTTTGTTCCGGTGATGCCGCCCTAGCACCTGCCGCCTCTAGGCACGTGCCTAGTGTGCCCAGTTATAAATCCGACACTGCCTCCAGGTGAGCTAGATATCAAAGAAGAAGATGATTAAACGTGGAAATTGGGGTAAAATTAATCCCTTTGAAACAGCAACTTGAGCAGTTTTAGGTTCGAATTTTTGGCCGAAATTTGACAACCTCCTCAAAGTGAACATTATCTAGTGCTTCTGAGTTATCGTCAAGGTGGGAAGGGGGGGTTCGATCAGACCCTGGGTACTCCCTTCAATACGTCCCTGAATAGCATAATAATACTACTTCACAATAAATAGTATTGACGGGGGGGAATACCTGAGTTGTTATGGTATGGGTAACCGGGTGGTGGGGGGGGGGGGGGGGTTTGTTGGCCCGGGGTGTTTAAAAGGCCTAAAATCGTGAATTTGAAGCGATTTAAGGTTATTTTCAATTGAAGTTAAACCAACTTTCCAAATTTAATTGTTCACCTATTTAATATATAATATTCGCCTGATGACTTAATATCATAGACGAACCATCTTACTTAATCCCTGATATATGGTAATATTATCACTGTTAATACGAAATGATTCATGATGAAATGTCAAGCATTCATAATCCTATATTGCCAAGCAACCCAAAACTTCAACTAATGGGTTTAAATAGCATATAATTTCTGAGTGCAAATAGAATAATAATTAATTTATCAAAAAATTTAAGTTCAACCCATAATTATTTAATGTTTGTATCTCACATAAACATTAAGTGGGAATATCACCAACGATGTTGCTGGGAGGGTTAGACTCTCGGTATAATAATTACAATGGTAATTTGTAATTTGCATTAGAAGGGCTTTAAAAATAAATTGAAACAATATACATTGCTTTTTATTCTCAAACTGGGGTTCGGGGAACTCCCCAAGAAAATTAAAAAAAAAAAATCTCTCTAAAACCACATTTCAAGTGATTCTAGGCATTAATTCTTCTAACATAACACTTCAACCCACTTAATGTGTCAAAGTAAAGTTTATTTAGTTCTTGTGTCATTGTCAATGGGAGATTCGGACCTTACTTTAAACTTCCACTTTTCTATATTTGATCCCTCACTGCTCCTGATTGGAGTAATGTACAGTACCGTAGGCAACTTCAAAATTTATTTCAATAAAATTGAGGGTACTCCTTAAAAACGTTTTTCAAGTAAATCTCCTACAAAGCCACATTTTTAACACGTCTTCTTTCACTCTTTCCAAAAATTGTCTCACAGTGGCCTGCTAAAATTCCAAATTACCTTTGTCTCAGTGGGTGGGGGGATGTCCCCCTGATTCCTCTCCATAGTTACGCCACTGGCACAAACTGTTAATGAAAAATGAAATTTTCAAGAAAAATTACATACATTATTCGCAATTGAAAAACTATTTAATCAGTCAAAATCTTCCAACAATTTTTTGAAGATTCAGGGTCTAGGCTCTAGAGTGATTATCTGAGTGAATGTAAAGCAGTGCTAGTAAAACAAGTCAAATTTTTTTGCCACAGTAGTCCTCAGCCAGAAAAACAGAGAATAGTAATCCAGAAATACCTTCCAGAACTGGCATCATTTTCAGACCAAGTACCGTAGTACATAATATTTTCAATAGAAAATTAATTGTTGGTCAGATGGTCAGGCATTGCTGTCTCAATTTTCTCCCTTGTCAGCAACTTTGAAAACTCATTTTCTTCTACTTTTTATTTTATCCTTATTTTTCATCTTTTTTTACCTTTTTTCGTCTTTTTTCACTTTCATCTCTCTTCTCCTTCCACTTCTTGTTTTTCTATCCTTATACTTATTGTAATCTCTTTTCCACTTTTTCATATCATTTCCATTCGCTCCTCTTTTCTTCTTTTTTCCTTCTTCTTTTCCTTCCTCTTCTTCTTCTCCTTCTTCTTTTTCTTCCTCTTCTTCTGGGGGGAGGGAAATTTCCCTTTCCCCCCCCCTTGTATCCACCACTGCTTCAAGTGACTTGTGACCATATTATTCTTGAAAACGTTATTGTTTTGAAAGTAAATTATAAATTCTATTTTCAATAATTTAACGAAAAGGGAAATGCTCTTTACTCCATGTTGACTGTCATATGATTTTATGTAATCTTTTTATAAATAATAATAATTATAATTTACTAGGAACTGGACCTAGAAATGACAAGTCGCCAATGAAATGGGAGATATTCCCAGACTATGGTCAAATAATGTGATGATAATAAATGAATATTTGAATAAATAAAAATAATATTATTAGTGTATTGTCAAATATTACAGGTCCCACAGATCATTACAGAACGCTGTATTACAGGATAGTCAGATCGATGAGTAAAACCAATTAATTATCTGAAACAATATTTACAATGTTACCGTTAATATCGTGTTCTCAGGAAAATAAATACATTTTGTTTTCCTGACATAGGTTTATCTTGTATCAAATACAGGTCTACAGCTTCGATAATGTTGGGTTTTAGTAGTCAATAGCCCCAAAACGTTCCACTGTAATAGTTTCTTCAATACGGTAATTCTCATGGTTCCAGGAGGCTCATTGTTAATATTGTATTTAGAAAATTCATGGCATTCAGAGATATTTTCAGATTTAGCAGAAGCTGGAAAGCTACTCATTTTGGAAATACCTGACTGTCAATCAAGATAGATAAATATAGACAGTGGGAATTTTTGTAGAGGAGCTTGAGCCTTTTGTAGAGGAGCTTGACCATTAGAGTACCTAGTGCTCAAATCAGTGAGACTACTAATTTTGGCATGTCCATCCCACCGGAATTGATTTGTAACAGCATGCGTCTCATTGCATTTTGAATACTAGCGTGTTTCTCAGAATATGTAGGCCTATTTGGATTTTAGAAGACGTAGTTACCCCGAAGAAGTTATAATTTACCTAGATAATATACCTATACCCAGATAAGACAGATATAATATACATGAAAATGAGCTCTACATAAAATATGAAATAAGATAGAAAATTCTAATCTATTGAATACTTATGGCCTAGGCCAAGAACTAAAAAAGAGATTGATATCAATAATACAAACATTTGATCCTGATCAGAAAAGTAGTTTTTGATAAATTAAGATTTTATAGACATAACATAGGTTGTATACAGTAAGGGTTAGGATATCGGTAATACATAGGTTAGTTACTTATTATTATTAGGTAGGCTGTTTTTTATCTTTAGTTGTATTAGTTAGTATACCCTGTTTATTGATTTATTTATTGAGATTATAATCAGGGTAGTGCAATACAAAAGTATTTCAATTATTTAGGCTAATGATTTTGATTTGGCTGTTGAATAATTATAAATATTGCATTGATTTATCCAGTTCAAAATGTATGTGATTATTTTTCATAGAGTCTAAAATATAAAGACTTCTTCCAATGATTGAATATTTATTTCAAGAATACGCGTGTTTTACTCCCAGTCATCAAACTCCAACCTGCAGTATCTGTCTAGTCTAGGGCTTATTATGGTCACCATATACATGCATCGGTCTGTTTTCTTGAGAATTTTGTAGTTTATTCTTCTTTTCCAAAAATGTGTCGGTTTCTTCTTTGATTTAATGCAGTCCATTATAACACGGTTGACTAGCACCATAGACTAACCATCTTGCTCCCTCATCTATGCTAGCACCGTATCGTACCGTATCTAAAAATAGAAGGCTTGCCTTTTGCAGAAAACTTGTTTGACTTTTCTCTCTTACCACAAGCACAAACTATGAAATCGTGCTACAGGTAAACAGGTACTTCTGTCTCATTTCAATCCGCTTTCGATCTCTCTCGCACTTTCTATCATTCCCTCTCATTCTCTCGCTGACTCTCTCTCTCTCTCACTCTCTCTCTCAATATTTCTCTGTTTTTTCGTTTGGCTTCTGACATACTACAAAAATACAGTCTATATTTCAGCCTACCAGACCAGCTATTTCCATCATTCTTTTTTCGGAGGATAAAGCCCACATTCCACATAGGTCTGAGACCTGTGCATGGGTAATGAATTGGATTATGGTGATTGATCAGTTAGACCTATAGTTTTAGGTGAGTTCCGAGCCACCGGGAAGTGATTTTACAGCAGAGAACAGAGTCTTTTATGCTGGCCAATCCAATCGGTCACTCTTACAAAGAGCGCCCAGGAGTTTCGTAGCTTATCTCTGAGTGAACAAATACCTGCTACGGCACTCGGCTATCACTTCACTTCATGCTCGCAGAATCATGACAACAAGAAATAATGAATAAGAAAAAAAAAAGAATAACTCTTGTCTCTATGTTCATTCATTAGAATGAATTAGGCTACACTAAACATGAACTATTCATATTTCAGTAATTTCAGTGTATCAATATGATTTTCAAATTAGTTATTCATCTATGTATCCTATTTTCGATTCTGTTCAGCCAATAGTTTTTTGTGTGGTTCATGAATTGTTAAGGTTCAACTGATGAAGTCTTAAAATAAAGATGAAACGTGTTGGCATGAGACTGTAGAGATATTTTGTTTCTGACCGATCCTGAACAACCCACTCTTAATATTCAATAATCATCGGTTGATCCTCAACTCTAATAACTATAGATAATTATTATATATGTTTTTTTTTAACATGGCTGAGTCGGAGATATGGTGGAACTGACCGTGAAGGCCTCCCCACCAGTGTAAGAAGCCATATGCTAAATAAAATAAATACAAATAAATATACTCAGGGTCCTATAGAATAATCAAACAAGTAATAGACCTAGTACATAATACATAAACATTTGTACTTACAATAAATAAATGAATAAATAATAAGCACAACATTTGAATGTATTGTATATTTATAGTTCGGTAGTTCCTGAGCATGCGGGTACGGCCATGCAGGTGAGCGGTGAGCATTGAGCGGTAAGCGAAAGAGCGTCAAGAAATCACTTCTAACGCGTTGATTTCTGTGTTTACAGGCCATACAGAACCTAAGCGACAGAGCGTCAACGCTAAGCAAAGATTTTTATTCGCTCAGACGCAGGTTCTGTTTGAAATTTTAGTCGATTCCTGAGCGTCAAAGTGTTTACATATCGGCAAAGTTGGAGTTTATTTCTATGTTTACAGGGAAGGAAGCAAAAGATACATGGAAAAACTTGAATGATACATTGAGAAAACAAGTACAGAAATTGCCAGTAAGACAAGTGAGTCTGCAGCTGAGGTAAATAGCAGTACTTTACAAGTCATTTATTAGGGAATACGTAGTTCCTATCCGTGGTGAAGGTATAATCTACAAGATTCTGAAGAATTGATCGATGATGTTTCCAGTCCTGCTGTCATGACAGATAAATTAAGGGAAGACGGTGTTTTTGTCATTGCTTCCTGCTAGTCCTGCTTCCAATATGTCTAGTATGTCCAGTGAAGGATGAAAAATGAAATAAACAGAGTGCAGATATCCAAAGATTTTTTGAAGTAGAGGAACGGCGTCTAGAATTATTGAAGGGAGATGCTGCAAGAGATGAAAATCCTGATTTTCAGTTTTTTAAAAGCTTGCTGTCTTATTTACGGAGGTAGAAAAGTTGGACATAGAAAGATAGATTGTTTATTGACGATATTGTTTTCAGACTAAAGCCTATCGCAAAAACAAAAAATTCAGTACAACAGAATCTTTTACAAAGTGATATGGTACATAATATCTGTTTTATAATAAATACGTTTCTGAATAAATAAGTAATAATAAGGAAGCTTATAAAATAAAAGAAAAAATATCCTATCTATGGGATAAAATGGCTGTGTAATGACAAAAGAAATGATA
This sequence comes from Conomelus anceps, assembly GCA_948455865.1. Taxonomy (NCBI): domain Eukaryota; kingdom Metazoa; phylum Arthropoda; class Insecta; order Hemiptera; family Delphacidae; genus Conomelus; species Conomelus anceps. The sequence continues at coordinate 155,395,625 of OX418216.1, forward strand.
ATAAAATAAGGATAATGAAAGGGAAGAAAAGATGTAAAGATAAAATAGAGTGAGCAAATGAACAGTGAAAATTTAAGAGAAAAATACAAACAGGCTCCGACATAGGTAACATACGTAAGTAGGCACTCAAAAAATTTCGCTGGAAAATTGCGTAATTATGGTACAGATTATGGCATTCTCCATACGTAGAGCGATTGCAATTAACAGGATGAACTCCATAACGTCGTCTAGCATGTAATATAATGACATATTGTAAACGATTTTCACAAAGAATTTGTCTAACATTCCTTGTTAATGGCATGTTAATGACGGAATTCTAAATCCTGTCCCGCTCTATCGCTTATCAGTATGTTTTATTTATTGGTCGCGTATGCCTATGATTAATTATTGCACTTTCTACAAACATGAATTATTTCTGGAATAAAGAACTTGAATATCAATGCAACAATATTACTAAGACAGTAAGACAAATTGATTGATTAATGGACTGACTTGTTCATTTTATACCGTACGAAGCAAAGTTTAGACCAAATAGTCCACTATTCCAATCAACGATGTCCAGAGCCAGAGCACATTATTAACCCGGGATCACTCGCGCAACAGAAAATTCCGCGAGGACTCGTGCTTATAGAACGAATCTAAGGATTGATATTGGCTTCATAATTATAGTTTCAATTGATATTCATTGCAAGTGAGGTGATGAAAATGAGCTCAAAGCTTGTGTATTGATATAAATGATCTTATTCATTTATTTTTCATACAAAATATTAAAGAAATATCATTGCAAAAAATTAAAAAAGCATTGTAGACATAAGAAATTAAATATGGTTTTCACATTTTTCAAATAGCGTTTTTACTCCGGACTTGCTAGACAAAAGTAGCAGACATTAAAAAAATAAATAAATAATTATTTCATTGTTCGGTCTGCAACAATAGTTAAAGAGGGTATAACATATAGTTTATTTACTATAAAATTGAGTTGAAATGATCAATTCATGTCTACAAACGCTTGAAATGTGATTTTATAGCAACGATCACAGAATAATTGTTATTACCTAGTATTACTTAATACTACCGGTATTACTCTATTAATTATCTCCTACTATTACTCTGATTGTTTTTAACTAACAATAATTATTACTCTTTTATCGTTGTTTTATGGGAACTGTAACTTTTCAAACAATTATTGCGTGAGTACCCCCAAATCCCCCATTCATCGGAAATCTAGCGTTTAAAGAGCCTCATAATAGAGACTCTTCCTCCGTTCTCCACTGAGGTATTCAACTGTCTATTGTTGGCCTATGACAACCAAAGGCAGTCTCGTTACATGTCACTTAATTAATGTAGGTCCATATCATTAAAAGTGTTCGTGGGGTTTGCTGCAAAAAGCAAGTAATAAGGCGATCTAGTTTTCAAGAAAACCTATCAATATAAAAATTAACTGAAAATTTAAATTTGTAATTGACTATCAAATTATTAGAATGAACTCCTGTTGTGGGTTTGTATGGTAGGGGGGCTGAACTTAAAGATGGTATATTTATTTATTTACTGTATTTATCTATTTATTTATCATCTATATACAACATCCATCACATTGCAGTAGAATGAAGAGGAAACAACAGGCTTTACAGCCCAAAACTGCTTACTCTTCTAAATTTCAATACAGAAATTTTCAAATAAATGTTATGTCTAGAAATCACAATTTCAACATCAATTTTCACTAGAGAATAAATTATTTTCTATTTATTTTTGAAAAAAATTGTACATTCCAATACATACTTCGCCAATATTTCAAGCTCTTAAATAAAAAATGGTGAGATTGTAGGTATTTTGCCATTAAAAGATTGCAGACAAATATCTACAAGAAAGTTGCAAACTAAGGTCAAGTTCAATGCGAAAGGCACTGGGGTTGGTTACTGCAGTAATTATTATTGTTATTTTAAAATAACCCGGGGGGGGGGGGGAGGGGCGATTCCTGGATTACAGTTTCTGTAGACTAGTGTGAGTAATTTTCCGGGGGGTTACATTCCCAGTAGTCTAATGAGGAGGGTAACTTTCGGGGTGAGATTCTGACTTTTATAATTTATCAAGTTCATAATCCTTGATAAACCCTTCGATCTTCGATTAAACACAGATTTATTTTTTAACAGGGGGTATGATTCCGGTCTCGAACAAGAAGTGTAGTCTCTCAAGTCTTTAAGTCATCGTGACGTCAGCACTGGCTAGAGGGCAAGATTCAAAATAGGGAGTTAGGATTCCACTACTCCTACTCCATAAGTGTATACAGCAGACTAAGGTTGCACGGACTTTAATTTTGATTTATATTTTTCTCATGAATTTTCGACTCATCCTTAAAATTACAGTTCTGAAGATGATAATTATTGTGAATACATAGTTGATAGGTTGATAAACTGTGTGGAAGGAGAGGACGCACGGCTTAATTTCAGCCAGAGCACACCGGAGCGGAGCTCCGGCTATCTTAGTCGATAATTCATTTATTTTAAACCAGATCTGAACTAGCTCGTTATTTTCTATATTATGTAATATTATATGTGCACTACTAGCCATGCCCAAATGTGTTTAAAATGCACCAATTCAAGTGTAATTTTCCAACATTTTCCGGGGAGGGGGGATGGGGGATCTCAGGACCACCGTTTCGCAAGGGGGTATTCCATACCACCCCGACCCCGTAGTAAGTCACAGCTCCGGTACTTCTCAATTTAGAAATTAAGGCCTGAGAGGACGCCTGTATAAATCTTGCTCCAGGGGCCAACAAACCACAGCACCGTTCACCGACAGTAGAAGTTCATTAGAAAGTGGGTTTTTCCATTACACAGGTTGAAAGTACGACTGGGCAGTGAACTGGAAGGTTGTCAGGGTTGGATTTTGTATAAAGGAATGAGAAAGAGTGAGGGACTGAGAAAGAAAGAAGGAATGAGTGTGAAGGTTGAGTGAGTTGGATGGTAAGGCATCTATGAATGAGAAAGAGCAGTCGAGAGAGAGAGAGTAAGAGGGCATAGGAGTGTGGGTGGGAGTGAGAGAGAGTGAGAGAGAGGGCATAGGAGTGTGGGTGGGAGTGAGAGAGAGTGGGCATAGGAGTGTGGGTGGGAGTGAGAGAGAGAGTGTGAGGGAGTGAATGACTCAGTGAGTGAGTTAGTGAATAATAAATCTTATTAGTTTTATTGCTAGAAAATCATTTCAATAATAAATGTCATTTAAATTCAATATACACTTGATGTATGAATCATGAAGAATCATTAATTGAAAGTGGTGAAATTGCTTGAAGGCAGTATTGTAACATCCTCAATGCCAGTTCTGATACCAACTAGTCAGCTTTCATGAATATAATATCCTGGGATCTCCCTGGGATATAACATCCCAGTATATAATATCCTGGAATCTCCCTGGGATATATCATCCCAGTATATGATATCCTGGGATCTCCCTGGGATATGTCATCCCAGTATATAATATCCTGGGATCTCCCTGGTATGTGTCATCCCAGTACATAATATCCTGGGATCTCCCTGGGATATGTCATCCCAGTATATAATATCCTGGAATCTCCCTGGGATATATCATCCCAGTACATAATATCCTGGGATCTCCCTGGAATATGTCATCCCAGTACATAATATCCTGGAATCTCCCTGGGATATAACATCCCAGTATATAATATCCTGGAATCTCCCTGGGATATATCATCCCAGTATATGATATCCTGGGATCTCCCTGGGATATGTCATCCCAGTATATAATATCCTGGGATCTCCCTGGTATGTGTCATCCCAGTACATAATATCCTGGGATCTCCCTGGGATATGTCATCCCAGTATATAATATCCTGGAATCTCCCTGGGATATATCATCCCAGTACATAATATCCTGGGATCTCCCTGGAATATGTCATCCCAGTACATAATATCCTGGAATCTCCCTGGGATATATCATCCCAGTACATAATATCCTGGAATCTCCCTGGGATATATCATCCCAGTATATGATATCCTGGGATCTCCCTGGGATATGTCATCCCAGTATATAATATCCTGGGATCTCCCTGGTATGTGTCATCCCAGTACATAATATCCTGGGATCTCCCTGGGATATGTCATCCCAGTATATAATATCCTGGAATCTCCCTGGGATATATCATCCCAGTACATAATATCCTGGGATCTCCCTGGAATATGTCATCCCAGTACATAATATCCTGGAATCTCCCTGGGATATATCATCCCAGTATATAATATCCTGGGATCTCCCTGGTATGTGTCATCCCAGTACATAATATCCTGGGATCTCCCTGGGATATGTCATCCCAGTATATAATATCCTGGAATCTCCCTGGGATATATCATCCCAGTACATAATATCCTGGGATCTCCCTGGAATATGTCATCCCAGTACATAATATCCTGGAATCTCCCTGGGATATATCATCCCAGTACATAATATCCTGGAATCTCCCTGGGATATATCATCCCAGTATATGATATCCTGGGATCTCCCTGGGATATGTCATCCCAGTATATAATATCCTGGGATCTCCCTGGTATGTGTCATCCCAGTACATAATATCCTGGGATCTCCCTGGGATATGTCATCCCAGTATATAATATCCTGGAATCTCCCTGGGATATATCATCCCAGTACATAATATCCTGGGATCTCCCTGGAATATGTCATCCCAGTACATAATATCCTGGGATCTCCCTGGGATATATCATCCTAGTACATGATATCCTGGGATCTCCCTGGGATATGTCATCCCAGTATATAATATCCTGGGATCTCCCTGGTATGTTTCATCCCAGTACATAATATCCTGGGATTTCCCTGGGATATATCATCCCAGTACATAATATCCTGGGATTTCCCTAGGATATATCATCCCAGTATATAATATCCTGGGATCTCCCTGAGATATATCATCCTAGTACATAATATCCTTGGATCTCCCTGGGATATACCATCCCAGTATATAATATCCTGGGATCACCCTAAGATATATCATCCCAGTACATAATATCCTGGGATTTCCCTAGGATATATCATCCCAGTATATAATATCCTGGAATCTCCCTGGGATATATCATCCCAGTATATAATTTCCTGGGATCTCCCTGGAATATGTCATCCCAGTACATAATATCCTGGAATCTCCCTGGGATATATCATCCCAGTACATAATATCCTGAGATCTCCCTGGGATATGTCATCCCAGTATATAATATCCTGGGATCCCCCTGGGATATGTCATCCCAGTACATAATATCCTGGGATCTCCCTGGGATATGTCATCCCAGTATATAATATCCTGGGGTCTCCCTGGGATATGTCATCCCAGTATATAATATCCTGGGATCTCCCTGGGATATGTCATCCCAGTATATAATATCCCGGGATCTCCCTGGGATATATCATCCCAGTACATAATATCCTGGGATCTCCCTGGGATATGTCATCCCAGTATATTATATCCTGGGATCTCCCTGGGATATATCATCCCAGTATATAATATCCTGGGATCTCCCCAGGATATCATGTCTCAGTATATAATATCCTTGGGAGATCCCAGGGATATTCCAATATCCCGGGATCTCTATGGGACATATGGGAACTGGTCAGGATATCCTAGGGATATTTTGTGCTGTGTGGGTAGTTGAAGTGAGGCTTAATTTTCATGTGAAAGGAACTCTTTGTACACTATTAAGCTTCAACTAAATATTTTTTCAATTGTTTTCAATATTTCTATATTTTCAAGACTTAAAACTGCGGAAGCTTGCAGAGTTTCCTACCAATATAACTAGGTTTTTGTTTAAACTTCTATTGTGACTCACCAAGTGATAATCACCTCGGCTTCTTTCGTATTACAATTGTGTGTACATCGAGATTTTGGTTAATATATCGCTATTTTTACATATATATAGTAGCTTCATACACATAAAAGCAGGGTATACAGTTAGGAGACCAAGTCTCTTGAACAACAGCCTACTTGAGTCTAATCTATTTACTCTTTCCATACACCCAGCAACAGCTAGCTTTCTTTCGGATCTTATAAATACCTTATGAATAAGGTTTTGTTTTGAAGAATTACCAATTAAGATAGCATACCTCCTAATATGTAACAGTATAAGAGCCCAATGTATTTTAGTACTGCGGTATTTGTATATATTAGTAATAATATAATATACTAATAATATCAAAGGTTTATATATATATATAAACTTGCTGTGCAGAACTAACATTTTTTTAAGTTGCGGCGGACGCGTTTCGAAATATGTCGTTCTTCTTCGGCGCTTGGTTGCGACTCAAAAAAGGTCAGTTCTGCACATCAAGTTTATACATATTGTAATGTTCCCTTTACAATATGAATAGTTCTACTGCAGTTCACGAAAAATGGATATCCACAACAATAAAGTTTATATAATAGTGTTAGGCCTACGTCAAATAAATTACGTTAAGAAAATTTCACTGAGCCTCTTCATATCATTGCAATTTGTGGATTACTTTAAATTCAATCTCAATTTTTTCCCCTGGAATATGACCTATTTATTTTAGTGAAGATTGAAAATTTTCACCAAAAATCTTTTCACTACAAAAAGGTCTAGGCCCAACTGCATGACAGTTATACTAGACTTCAAGTTCTCAGGCAAATATAACATAAATTCCAATTTTTACTTGGATAATAATGGGCTTAGGCTACCGTACCACTCGTCACTACCTCTGCTACTATTAAACTTAGTTATAATTATTAATATTTTTATTTTAACAAATTGAAAACCAGTTTTGTAATTTTAAAAGGAACCGACAGAGCCTTATTGAAATCGTATACAACCCTTGGCTCCTTGGCTGATGTCCGTCTCTTAAATTGACATATGCTATAGAAAGCAAAAGGTTTGGTTGAAATACAGTAGTCAAGTTCAGCTCCCTGTTTCAAGTTGAATTCCAGTATTATATTTGAATTACAACAAACTAGACCTAGCAAGTTTTCCTTGACAATGTTGGTTCATTTGTTTGAATCTCAAATTTTTACTGTCATAATGCTTCTTATTGTATTAATCTTCATCTAGTCTGTTAGCATGATAACAAAGTGAAGAAAAAGTTTGTTGGAATAGGAATACATTTTTTAATCTCTTTTCAATTTCAAATGACCAAGTACAAACAGTACCACAGAATAGAGAAGACTTACCTTCTTCTCTATTCTGTGACAGTACACTCATAATTTCAAATTTGACGGTTCACTTTGTACTGATCGCTGATTGGTTAATTTCAAACTCCATGTCAACGTTCAAACTTCCAATGCCCTCTTGTATAGAATATGAGCGGGTTACCAGTTATCTGTCTTGTTTAAAATTAGTTTTGAAAATGGCAAAGTTTAAATTATTCACATATTACATTCATATTATTCAGAGAATAGGCGAATTGAAGCATGATGAATGACTGGTCAACATATTTTTGTACCATGTAAGTTGTGCAAGCATAGCAACGTATCAATTCTCGTTATATATAACCACTATAAAAAGATGAAAATCAAATAAAGAATAAACAGGAATTTCATTGCTAATTCTCATAATAAAATACTCGCTTCAACACAATAAAAGGTTCCTTTAAACAAGGTGTTTATGCAAATGAAAGTAATGTACAAGCTCATCTACTCTGGGTACATAACAAATGTAAGAAAGATGAAAAATCTAATAAAAGCTGAACGGAAATTTAATTTATGATTTTCATAATAGAATACCGGTACTTGTTTAAACACAATGAAAAAGTTCTTTGAACAATGTTATTTTTGATTAAAAGTAATCTTAATCCTAATAGATATTGTAATCGTAATAGATGTTTTCGTAATCGTAATCGAAAACGTAATAGATATTGTAATTGTAATAGATGTTTTCGTAATTTTGTTTATGGTCTATCTACTGGTATGGTCGGGCTACTGCCGAGTTGGTGTACTGGTATCACGCCCCTTGAGAGAGAGTGAGAGGATTTCAGTTTGGATTTGGAGGTTAAGTTGTAAAATACATACATAGCTAAAATAATTTTGATTAATATTAATTATTATCCACAGCAGTAATTCAAAAACTAAGTCCTTCATAGGAGAAGGGTGATCAAACAAGAAGATTTACATTTACAAAATTATGATGAATTCGTCAAAAACCGAAAGTTGTACGATTACTAACTTTAACTTTTTGATGTGATAACTCATCAATGTACCAGGTACGTATCGTACCTGGTACATTGATGAGTATCATTTGATCTGAAATTGAACCTTCAAACAAATATTACCCAAATTATAAGTTACTTGAATCAAGTTCATCTATTTATCTTTATTCTTATTATTATTCTTATAATTAAGGGTAATTATTTATATTAAGGGCTTCAGAAGGAAATCGTTTGAAACATTGAAACCTTCACAAAATTTTGACGAAACCTTGGGCTATATTTTACTTTACATGCCCAGCTGGTTGGCTTTAAATTTCTGTTTGCAATTGATGGCAAAACCATGACTATTTTGCGGCGCTCAATGAACTTATCGTTAATTTTTGAAAAATAATTTAAATTTGGCCTACTATCCCCTCTCAGTTTGATGGTCATTACATAGGCCTACGCCTACCTCACAAATTATTCGATCAACAATGAAGCTATCCTAAAATTAACCGAATTGATAGTATAAATTCGGAATTTGTACCGCCACATTCGCAATTCTTCATTTATTCATATTAAAAATTGTCTGATTGGTATGACAGCAGCCAAATCAAATCATCCTTATTTCACAATAACATATTCATTTTACATAACAAACTGAAATTATTTTCTTCCTGCTAATGCTTCTAATGAATGCTAGGCTAACCGAGCTGCTCCATTGAAAGTGCTTTTGGAGCAATCCTATTCCAAGAAGTTGAGTTTACTCTCATTTATTTAAAATACACATGTCTGGTGAGGTTAGGGCTTGCTGAAGGCATGCGTTAAGGTTGGGTAAGGTTTTGTCAGGCAACCGATAGTAATTTCGTATGGCTTTTAGTGGTGGGGAGACCCTTACGGGTAGTTCCACCTCACCGTCTTCTAACGACTGCTTTTTTTATATGCAACTGGGACCTACGGCTTAACGTGTCCTCCGAAACACGGGAGTGGCTCGAGAAAAATATCTTTGACTCAACTGGGATCGAACCAAGGACCTTTGGCTTATCAGACCAGCGATAAGCCACTCGGCTACGCCGACTCCAAGGCAACCGATATATGCACTGAAACCGCCTTGAAGAGCTGAGTAAAATGCGAGTGAGTAAATCACATGATAGATAGGATGAATATTTCATATTCTCCAACTTCGACTTTACTTTATAATGCCTCATGCCTGACTTGTTCCGAACAGTCAGTCAGTCCTGACTCACTGATTGAACACCGAACCTCAAAATTACTAGATCAAAATAGTAAAATGTTATATACATAATAATACTCGTATATATGTTCATTTCTGGAACAATACGCATTCCAAGAACGTATTTTTAAATTTTCTTAAAAATGCGTCTTATGTGGGTAGGCTATTGACATATAAATTTGGAGGTCTAATGGAATATAATACTTATAGTGCACATTTTTTTCAGAGAATACCAGCTGCTGATTGAGCTGTAGTTGAAACTTGCTGCTGGGTCAATCTAGTTTATGGCTGGTGAACAATGTATCACCCAGGTGAGCTTTCTTTTCAATTTCAACATCAATATAGTTTTCTTTTAATTTTTTGCTTCTGTTGATGCTGTATTAAAGTTAAAAATTGCTATTAATGCTAATAATTTAATGGATTCTTGCATTCTACCATATCGATACTAGGTACCTTGATCTCCTGTCGGAGGTTTGCTATCATCACAACTATCCGTATTTTATTGAATGCCGACCAAAACAATACATTGTTGATGCATCCAAACCAATCCCTCAAATGTTTAAACCAGGACCGTTCTTCATTGGTTGGGTTACATCGAGTTTGCTGCTAACTGTCTGTTAGTCGAGTTCAGTGCCTTTATGGGCCCTCAGGGGGACTTTCACATTGAAAGTTAACGGGTGTGGCGACCCCGGGGACCCCAGCAAGTGGTGGATGCATATTTTGACTGGTCTTAACATCAAGTGTCAAATTCAGCAGTGTGACAAACATCTCATCACACAGAACATCCACTGCGAAACTCTTCTTTCCCAAGCCAGAGCCCTTCTCCCCACTACCTTCTTCTTCTTCTTCTTGCTCTGGCACTTTGGATCTAGAATGGTACTATTTCTATTGACTGTGCTGTGTACCATTCTTTCTTTCATCTCTTCTTTACATCTGTCTATCTGGCCTCTCTCAGCCAAACTCTTGCTTTTTCAAGCCCCCCCCCCCCCCCTCCCAATCGTCAGGGGACAAGGGGCTTATTTTCCTTTTTATTTATTTTCTTTTAAAGTAGTTGATGTAGACTGGCTGGCAACTAACATCGTTGCGTCCCAGGTAGTAGTGTGATTTGTAGGAGTACACATGATGCATCAACTACTTTGGGGTTAGAGGTGAAGCGAGGGCCTTGACACTGCCTGAAAGGGATGTGTGGAGGATAGGTTTCAGCGCACACTGATAACAACTCCCGGCATCTATGTGCCGCACCCATGGGGGTATTTGGGATGCCAAGGATTGGTGAAGGTGCAAGGCCTGGTCGGATGCCCATCCCGACCTCATGCCACAAACTCTTGTAGTAATGGGGGCAGCTACAGGTAGCCATCACCCCCCCACACCATGAGGCACTGCGTTCGGAGACGGCCCAATACTCTGGAGTTTTATGGAGACAAGATGGATACCTTTTTTAATAATGCCAACAGAACACAAGGAGAGGATGGAGATTTTGAGCAAGATGGGAATGACACTCTAATTGGAGTATCACCCATTGAAAAGATGGAGGAAGATAGGCTGAAAGCAGAGGAAGAGTTGCTTGGAGATTTTGCTGGAAGAAAGAGACTAACCAGATCTCCAGTTAGAAGTGAAGGGAAAAACAGTAATTGTTTCACAGAAACCACTGAGCCTGTGCCAACTGATAATCCCATAAATGAGGAGACCCCCCTTCTTGCTGAAGAAATTAAAAGAAGAGAAGAAGATGAACTGCTTAAACTGATGAAACAGCTCGAGGAGGCAGATTTAACTGAAGAGACAGCTCTCAAAGCTGTTGAATTGACCCTCAAGGACATGCGCAGAGCTGCCAACAAGCAACCAAACATGTCTACAGTGGTTAAGAATAGTTTGGCTCTGCTTGAGGAGAATCTGGATATTCTAAGCAGCTGCAGGAAAGTGAGGCAAAATGCAATTGACCGGCTGAGAGAGAAAGCGGCTCAGAACCCTGGGATTGTATCTCCCGCTCAACCCTCAAAGAAACGTAAGAGAGTCCCTGAATGCCAAGCTGAGCTGGAGATATCCTCAGAAACAGGCCCAAAGCCAAACCCTACTGCTACTGATATATCAGGAAGACTAAATATAGTTTCACAAACCAGTAGGCAGGAAGGCAAGGGAAAGAAGGGACAAAGGAGAGATAAGAAAGGATCTGGAGTACTTAGATCTGAGATAGTGAATGCTCAACAGTCCACTAATGGGAGTAGCAGGACTACAGAAGAGGAAACAAGAGAACAGAATCCCTGGACACAAGTGAGGAACAAGAAGAAGGGTAATAAAAAAGAGACTCCAACAGAAAAAAGTGACCAGATGAATATCAGGCAGAGGAAAACTAGGAACAAGACTCAGAAGGAAGCTATTCTAATCAAAACCAACAAGGGGCAATCCTACTCTGATGTTCTGAGAAACCTTCACAAGAAAGCAAGCTCTGACATGAAGAATACAGACATTAGCTCTATAAGGAAGACACAGGCTGGAGATGTACTCATTGAGTTTGCTCCTGGACCAAAAAACAGAGCAGATCTTACAGATAAAATTAAAAGATCACTTGGGGAAACCACAGTTGTGAGAAATCTTGTTCCTCAAATGTTGCTAGAAGTGAGAGACTTGGACTGCATCACTGAAGAAGGAGATGTGGTATCTGCTTTAAAAGCAGAGATAGGAGAAGGAGAAGAGGTGAGAGTAAACCTCACTCAAATAAATAGCAGAGAGCAAAGAGCAGCTATTGTCAAGGTTAGTGAGCATGCTGGCAGAAAGCTTTTGAATATGGGGAAAGTGAGAATTGGCTTTGTGAGATGCACTATCAGGAGACGTGCACAGGTGTTTCGCTGTTTCAGGTGCCTGGGATATGGACATCAGTCTACAAACTGTAAGAGCCCTAACAGAAGCACTCACTGCTACAGGTGTGGTATGAAAGGACACAAAGTGAAAGAATGCTCAGCCAAGCCCTCTTGTCTTTTATGCAAGCACATAGAAGGGGAGGAAGGTCAGATCAAACATGTCCCAGGAACTAGAGGATGTAAAGCTTTCCAGCTGGCCCTGGAGGAGGCAAAGAAGAACTTGAAGTGATATGTTCAAGTTCATCCAGGCAAATATGAACCGTAGTCGCCTTGCTGATGATATGCTGACTGAGATGATTAGGAGCAAGGGAGTAGATATGGTGCTAGTAAGTGAGCAGTATAGGGCTAGGGATGTACCATCTTGGTATAGTGATATGCTAGGCACAGCAGCCATCTGGCACACACCTGGTAGTACACTCCAGATCAGAGGACATGGGGCTTCAGCTGGTTTTGTTTGGGTGGATTGTGGATGGGCAGTCATTTGCAGCTGCTACTTCACTCCAAATGAAACCATAAGAGAGTTTGAAAACAAGGTTGATAATTTAGAAGATTTCATCCACACAATAGGAAAGAGCATTGTAGTAGCAGGGGATTTGAATGCTAAGGCAGTTGAGTGGGGTATGCCTTTCACAGATAATAGAGGAAAGTATATTTTGGACATGGCTGCATGGGTAGGCTTGAATGTGGTTAACGTAGGTAATGTTCCTACTTTTCAACGCCCTGGTTGCAATGGGACCATTCCAGATGTAACTCTTGTGTCTGAAGACCTCAGTCCAAAAATTGGTGAATGGATGGTTATGGAAGACTTCTCTGGGAGTGACCACCAGTATATTTGATTTACAATGAATGAGGTAGCCAGAAGAAGGATTCCACAAATACACCCAAAGAAATTTAAGGCAAACAAAGTAAATAGAGCCAGGTTTGCAGAAGCCATTATGTCAGCTCAAGTGGCTCATCTCAGAACTGAACAACCAACTAGGTTGAATGCAGAGGAATTGGCAGTTGCTACAATGGAAGTGGTTAGAAGAGCTTGTGAACTCTTGATGCCAATTAAAGGAGGACTTTCCAACAGGCAGCCCCTGTACTGGTGGAATGATGAAATAGCTCAGCTCAGACAGGAGTGTCTGCATTTGAGAAGAGTAGCCCAGAGAAGGAGAAGAAGAGGAGACAATGAGCAGGCCATTGCACAGTACAAGGAAGCCAAAAAGAAACTGCGTAAAGCCATAAATCTGAGCAAGATCCAGAAATGGAAAGAGCTGCTGGAAACAGTCAATGAGGATCCATGGGGTCTTGGTTATAAGATTGTCACCAAACGACTTGGTGGTATGAGATTGGCATCAGGGCTACTTGGAGAGAATGAAGCTGCTCACATAGTTGGCACACTCTTCCCAAGACATGAACCTTTTGAGCGGCACAACTACATGGGAAACAATGATGCTCCTCCTTTCACATTGGAAGAACTTGAGGCTGCACTGAAGGGAATTAAGCCTGGCAAGGCACCTGGGCCAGATGGCATACCTGGAGAGGCTTTACAGTTGGTGGGTCTCTTGAGACCTCAGCTACTAATGGATACATATAATGCATGTCTCAAAGCAGGTCACTTCTGTGACATATGGAAAGTGGGAAGACTAGTCCTGATACCCAAGGGCAAGAGTAACCTAGACTCTCCCTCATCTTTTAGGCCTTTGAATATGCTGAATGATGGAGGGAAGCTATATGAGCGCATGCTAAGAGCACGTCTACATTTGGCAGTGGAACAGGCTGGAGGATTGTCCCCACAACAATATGGGTTCAGAAAGGGGAAATCAACCTTGGATGCTGTGCAGGAGGTGATGAGGGCAGTTGAGGTGGCTGAGAGTAGAAGTCAGCACTCTAGACACATTGTCTTGCTGGTCACACTTGACGTAAGGAATGCGTTCAACTCTGTCAGATGGTCGGACATGCTTGGAGCTCTTGAACACTTTGGAATTCCACAGTACCTGCTACAGATTCTGGATTCATATCTCAGTGGTCGGAAATTGATTTATGAGATGGTTGAAGGGCCAAGGACTTATGATGTCACATCTGGTGCGGCTCAGGGCTCAATTTTGGGTCCTGAACTGTGGAATATCACCTATGATGGACTGCTTAGGACTGAGATGCCTGAAGGTGCAGGGCTTGTGGCTTATGCTGATGATGTGGCAGTTGTGATAAGTGAGCGCACAATTGAGCTTGCTCAACTGAGACTCAACCAGGTTATGAGGAGGGTTTTATCCTGGATGGAGGATCATGGGCTGTCTCTGGCCTTAAGCAAGACTGAGATTGTGGTCCTCACCAAAAAGAGGATTGAAACTCTGCGACCACTTCTGGTGGGGAGTGAGGTGATCCATACCAAGCCGGTTGCCAAATATCTTGGTATTTTCATGGATCAGAAAATGACCTTCAGAGATCACCTCAAACAGGTGTCAGACAAGGCAGGAAGGTGTGTGGCTCCACTTAGCCAGCTTATGGCCAATGTAGGTGGACCTAGATCAAGTGTGAGGCGTCAGCTCATGGCTACAGTAAATTCTGTCATTCTGTATGGGGCAGAAATTTGGGCACAAGCTGTCTGTAAGGAGGTCCACAGAAAGAGGCTGGCACAGGTTCAGCGACGAGGTGCACTGAGGGTTGCTTCAGCCTACAGAACAGTGTCTGAGCCAGCAGTCCTGGTAATAGCCTCGGTTATTCCAATTGCTCTGCTAGCAAAAGAGCGCCAGGCAATCCATCAAAGGATGAAAGCAGGTGAAGCAAAAGATACTGCTGCTAGTGATGAGAGAGAAATAACCATAGAGAGGTGGCAAAGTGCCTGGACTCAGGAGACAAGAGGCCGGTGGACAGAAAGATTGATTCCACTTATCAGGCCATGGTTGAAGCGTCAGCATGGAGAGGTGGGGTACTTCATAACCCAATTTCTAACTGGACATGGGTACTACCGGGCATACCTCCATAAAATAGCTAAGGTTAACTCACCTAACTGTCTTTATTGCTATGATTGCATTGATGATGCCAAGCACACTTTCTTTCAATGCACCAGATGGGAGGAGGAAAGAAGAGAACTAACTCTGGAACTTGGAGAAATAACGCCAGAATGTATTGTAGGCAAAATGCTTCAAGGGGAACAAGAATGGAGGAAGGTGACTAATCTTGTTACCAAGATTCTACAAAAAAAAAAGATTGATTTTGAAGAAGCAGATAGACATGCTTAATTAAGCATACCAAAGAAAAAAGGGCTCGGAGTGAAGTAATGTGTTAAACTGTCCCAACCGAGCCTAGGAGAGATGGAGGTGGTTTTAGCCAGTAGTTTGCATTAGCAAGAGCCTGGCACAACGTGTGTAAAGGCATTTCCACCTCCAAAAAAAAAAAGTGCCTTTATGGAAACCTGAACATTATGATATGAATTGATCACTCATGTAACAAAAACAAACCAAACTATATGATGGATCCCCTACAACACTTATGTACTTATAAACAGTAAGAAATAGGCTTTAAAAAGTCTATTTTCCTAAAGTTGCATTAAAAAGTGGCTTTTCTGCATATGTTTATTTTAAATTTTTTAATTTTAATTTTTTCAATTGATTACAGTACGCAAAATAGGTAATTCCAAACCAGATCTTCTTTCCCCACGCTCAGATCAGCTGGCGTTTGGAAAGTAAAACAGCTGATTTACTTTCCGCATGCCAGCTGATAGAGCATGTTCTGTTCTGTTTTGTTATGTTTAGTTCACATTTAATATTACTGTAGGAAAAATGTAATGTGTAATTCGAGCGCAAAGTACTCTTCCTGCACTCAAGAAACTTTTTTCTCTTTGCACTCTTGTTACACAAATAGCTATTCCATGTCCCTTTCCATCATGATTCCGATTTTAATTGTGGTGATTGTTTTGACTATTAAATGATAGATATTTATATTATTTATGCATGTATTACAGTATTGTATTCAATGTTGATGTATTTTGTTGGATTTTTATTATTTGCTGTGTGTTGTTTTTAATGATTCTGACTTAGCCTGTTATATGTTATTTTGGCTCAATAAAATGAATATGAATACAGTGTTAATAATATTGAATCTGGGCCTGGAGAACTTAATACCTTTTTCCTGAATGAAGTACATTGAATAGTGGAACAGGATTTACTGTGAGAATAAATTAGCACTTCTACTTCATTTGCAATCTGCAAAATTATTTTTCTTCTTCATTTTCTCTCACTCTCTCTCTATCAGAATGCAAATTCTCCAAATCGAGCTTCAATTCAAATCCATGGTTAGCCAGAAGAGTCGACGGAATTAATCATGTTCTATAAAGGCGAACGCGCACAGCAACAGACGGACGGAGCAAAAATCATTCCACATGTTATCAAACTTTGCAACGCACTTGCAAACATACGCAGACAGATGGATGTCTGAGTGCATTGCAACATTTAATAACATGGAGAGAGATTTTTGCTCAGTCTGTGTGTATACGCCCGTCTGTTGCTGTGTGCGTTCGCCTTAATAGGGGAGGCCTTCCAAGAAACTAGTTGAAGAAGAATTTCTCTATCGAATTGGGTCTTGAAATTGAATTGGAGATGAGGGAAAAATTTTCAATGTGGAATAATGAGCTTTTAGTGAAGGTTAAATAATTGTACTTCAATGATTTAAAATACAATGTGCTTTACTGGCCGTATCTCAAGATTTACAATCTTTTATATTGAATTTGAGAATATGAGGTAATTATGGTACTTTTTATTTGCTGAATGGTAAGATAAAAACTAACCAACAAGGCCTAATACAGGTATTCACATATGCATTTGTAGCAGGTCTAGAATATATCAGTTGAGTATTTACTTTTTTTCAGAGATTAACACCTGCTGACTGATGTTATTGAAACGTGCTGCCGGGACAAGTTAGTCTATGAACAATGTATCAAGTATCAGGTGAGCTTTCTTTTCAATATCAACCTACCAAATCATGATTTGTTTCTATTGATGCTGTATGAAAGTTACAAATCTATATAGTTAATACGTGACATGGAAACTTTGTAAACCATAACGATATTTTGTTTTAAAATTTATCCCCACATATCATCCCAACACGAGGAATTGCAGGAGGCAAAGCCCCACAAAAAATGTCTATCGCACAAGAAATTACAAGGTGTGCAGGGGGCACAGCGCAAATAAACAAATTCTACAGTTGTTGGTACTATTATATGATTGTCACCATTAAAATTATGACCATTAAATGGTTTCAATAAAAGAAAACTTTTAACATTTAATAATCGTGCGAGTTCGCACAGGTTCACCTAGTTGCTTTTAATTCCAATAATTTAATAGTTATAAAAATATTGTTACATTCCACTGATAGATTTTCATTGTAAATCTAATAATTGACTCTCAACTGGTATACTTTTTAGTAACAATAACTGGTATCATGGGGTCTGGTAGACCGCATTTTAAAAAAAAAGGAAAGTCATCTTTTCAACAAAAAAAATCATCTCACTGTACACTTTGGTTAAAAGCATCATAAATAATCATTCTAATCGAATTTTAAACAGAATATAAATTCTATTTAGGTGAAAAATATTTATCAATTCAAATTCATTGCCATCAAAAAATCACAATGAAAATTTTACAAGCAAACAAAATTACAAAAGCAAAAATGTCCAAAACATACATATTTGTAGCACGGCCACAAAAAGAAAAACTTGAGTACTAGCCGTGAGTTCATTCAATATATATTTTTTTAAATTATAGTAGGTATTGATGGAAACGAAATTTTTTTTATCCAATTCTAAAACACAGAAGAGATGAGAGAAAAGAAAATGACGTAAGAGAAAGTGAAAGAAGAGATAATGAATTAAAAACTGTTGCATTCTTAATATTATTCTCATTTATAAAGAGGATGTTGGTTTATTTGTATAGAGTCTATAGACTCGGAAACCGTTGGACCGTTTTCCATGAAACTTGGTATATATATTATGTAAAATTTCACGGAGAAGGTTTATACGCCATCAATTTCGTCCTAACTCAATTGGACCAAAAATAATCTTATGGTAAGATAAAAACCACATGTTACATTATGAAAAGGTATGATAAAGTATGATGAAACAGATGATACTCTAAGGCTCTGATTATACAGGCAGATTCGACGCGACAGATTTCAAACACTTGTATTAATTCAGCTGAGCAGCTGATCGGGATGTGTATGTATTTTCCGTCCTTTGGTTTTTAGATCTGTGAAATTTCTTGCATCAAATCTGCCCATATACCATAATCATATAGAAGATAAACTTCCTTGGTGGTGCTGCTCTCAGAATCAGAGAAATTATTATTATTTCTCATGCTAATTCTGTTAACAGATCCAATCATGACACAATGATCCTTACGAGTTAAGTAGACTCGTAAAGGTAATCAGATGATTTTTACCACACTGTTATGGGATGCTACTGACTACTTTTGCACCCAAAACCATTTGACTGAAAGCTGAATAGCTGGCTTTTGGACATGATTTTTGTACAATGCTGGTATTCAATGTGTTGAGGTTATACTAACATAACAATGATTTATAGTTTCTTATTTCAAATTATCTGCTATTTTAGACTATATTGACGAAAAATAGCGTACATAACACATCTGGTAAGGTGTTTACCGTACTCTTATGATAATTCTTCACTCGACTTCATCTCGTGCATAAACAACCATACTCGTACGGTAAACACCGTCTTAACACCCTTGTTATGTAATATACTATTGTTAATATATTTTGTTATTTTTCATTTCAGACACCAAAACATGTCACAAATTCCACACAGACAACTCATCATGTGTGCTCATTCTGCAAAGGAAGCGAAAGTCTAATTCCAAAGTTTAAAACTGTACACACATAGTTTTATCATAGCAATAGTATAATTTTGTACACTACAAAACGTGTATCATGTCTTGAGTTTATTTGTGGTTTCCTTAATATCATTAAAATTTGGAATAAATGTTTATTGAAATTTTATTGTTGTACACTATTTCAATATGATGTCTAACCTAGAAAGATTCTGGCAACATGGGTGCAAAAACAATTTTTTCTAAGGGATATGCCCACATGAGCTCTAGGCTTGTGCGTGAGAAATGGGAAGGGTGATGATGAGAGATCAAATTCAACGACTCCTTTCTGGACAGTTGGGACCGACGGCTTAACGTGTCCTCCGACACGGGAGTGGCTCCAGGAAATATATTGGTCACAACTGGGTTCGAACCGGAATCTTTGGCATATCAGATCATTATTTAATAACTAAATAATTACTTCGTTTCCCACGCACAAGCCTAGAGCTCATGTGGGCATATCCCCTAGGAAAAATTGTTAATTGTTGAAAAATACTCTAAATTGTCTTTGGTAAGCTCTATCAACTGCCACAAGTCGCATATCTATAAACATAAACACTTCAAGGGCTCCGCCTCATCCATGCAAAAGTTGATTTTATCAGATGTTTTATATTCCCTCTATGTAAAAAAACGCACACATCGAAAACGCCTAGTATAACATTTGCAACACGAAAGTTCCATTTACCGGCTGAGGCCGCGCTTTCAACGCCAATATAACTTGGGCCTCCAAATTCAAAAAGTTTGGAAAGGAAATGGATTCCTTTTGTAACTTCTTTAAGTAACAAAATATGCGAAATAATTAATATTTATTAAATTACTTGATCAATTTATTGTAATTTTCACAAGATTCTATCGTTTATATTGTGAGCCCTGAGAGTTTCTCAATTCTGTGTAAAATAATGCAATTAAATTATTAATCGGAAATATCGTAAGGGCAAGGAAATTATCACGGAGATTATCACTTGGTGAGTCACAAATCAAATCAAATCAAATCAAATATTCTTTATTCCACTAAAAAAGACATGTTACAAAAAAAATATGACACTTGCACATAATAACTGGAAAACCCCTACAAGACTATACGTCTGTGTGTAGGGGTGAGTTCTGAGGAGCCAAAATAAAACAGTAAATATACAAATTTAGCAGAACAATATAAAAAATTTACTAGAATTATAAATTTGCTACGAATTAACGTCCTTTTGAACCAAAAAAAGGTGATAGAATAAAAAAAATGTATTATAAAAAAATTATAAAATTATAGAAGATAACACTGTATAAGAATGATCGAAAGACAATAAATTCGGAAATAAATAATATCATCAAGGAACAGACACCAGCGGATCTCTAGGCGACTTTTACTTACAGAGAAGAGAGAAAAAGAAAAAAAAAAAAAAGGGTAAAACTTATATTGGTTCTAGTGCCAATAAACAGAATGAAGCAGGCTTTCTGACAGTTCCCAGCCCAGGTGGTAGAGCCACCCCTCCACCCTGCGCTTGTATACAGCCTCACTGCATTCCATATTTCTCATCTCAGCAGGCAAATTACGGTACACCATTTGAGCCAGATAGAAAGGTGTTCTAAGCTCCATACCATGAACCACCTGAGGTGTCGCAAGTCCATAGTTCACTCTATATCGTGTAGGGTAGGTATGAAGAATTTCTGGGAAGATGTTCAATCTATTGTTTTTAAGGTAGATCAATAAAGATTTTATGTACAATTGCCTTATGTTCAAAACAGGGAAGTCTGTGAATAGTTGAATTGTTGGATATCGGTATTCTTTATTTAGAACAGTTTTTATTATTTGTCTCTGCGACACCGCAAGCGGCTCCAGGAGGGTTGCAGGCAGTCCTCCCCAGACTAGGATACCATACTGAATAATGGATTGAACGTAAGCATAATAGACAGTCTTACAATGTTTCTTACTCAAAACTTGGCTTAACTGAGAGAAAGCATACAGTAACCTACGGAGACGCTGCTTTACAAACTGGATATGTGGGCTCCAACTTAATCTATAATCAAAGGTTATGCCCAGGTATTTGTATTGATTAACTCTTTCTAAGCTTTCACAGTTACAGAAGGTTGAAGTTGAGTCTCCACATGAGTGAAATTTCAAGTATCTGGGCCCTGGATCTTGCTGATTACGGGTTACAATGGGCATGCACTTGGTCTTGCTTATATTAACGGTCAAACAGTTGTGGTAAAACCAGCTTTTTATTCTGGCCAAGTCAGCTGTTGCATTTTTGTATGCATCGTCCCACTGCTTGCCTGTTGATACCACTGCCGTGTCATCAGCAAATAAGAACAGTTTACTACTGATGTTCAGCAGTGGTAGGTTGTTCACATAGATCAAAAAGAGTATAGGCCCAAGAGTACTTCCCTGCACAACGCCATAATCAACTTTCTCCAGCCCACTCTTACTATCATTGATCTGAACATATTGGACCCTGTCTTTTAGGTAACTCTTGAACCACTGTAGAGCGGTTCGTTTAATTCCAATCATTTCCAGTTTTATTAATAGTTTCTTCCTATCAACTGAATCAAAGGCTTTTGCTAGATCAAGATAGGTTATTATTATTTTATTCCTTGTTTTTATGTTTTCTGTAATATATTTAGATAAATCAAATAAAGCATTGGATGAATTTTTTGATTTTTGAAAACCATATTGTGAAGTGGATAAAAGATTAAATCGGTTCAAGTACTGCATTAGTTGGGACTTTACACATCTTTCAAGAATTTTTGAAATTATAGCCAGTAGAGAAATGGGACGATAATTGGTGTAATTGTTTTTTATGCCTGATTTATAAATTGGGATCACCTTGGAAATTTTAAGCATGTCTGGGAATTCACCTGTCTGTATACTCAAGTTTATTAGATGTTGAATAGGATGTAGGAGGGTGTGAATGTTTTCTTTAATTACTCTAGCTGGTATACGGTCATGACCTGGAGCGCTGTTACCTCTCATGCTGCCAATCACCTGCCTGAGTTCCTCTTGTGGAACACATCGAAACCCAAATACATTCTCGACAGCATGATCAGAATCAATTACTTCTGGCTCACCCAATGGTGTTATACAATCAGCCAAGCGCTTCCCCACAGAGGCAAAGAATTTATTGAAGTTATTGCTAACTTCAGAGGCACTCTGTTGTGCAGATGACTGTCCGTCCCCCGTAAACACATTGACAGGGAAAGCATGTTTTTGAGTAGGTCTACCGGAAACTTCATTCACTGTTGACCAGAATTTTTTAGGATTATGTGCGACTTGGTCTATTTTGTTTTTGTAGTAATTGTATTTTACTTGTTTGATCAGAGAGTGGAGTCTATTCCTGTATTGGAGAAATTCGTTTTTTAGGTTTGTACAAAAGGGTTGTCTATTTAATCTATTTTTCAGTTTGTCACGGTGCCTGATTGATTGAATTAAACCCATGCTGATCCATGGCTTCAATTTATTATATTTTGCTGCAAACTGAATTTTTTTAGTATTGGTATCTATAGTTTTCTGAAGAGTTTCAGTGAAAAGGCGTGTTGCCACGTTCATGTCTGTTTCATTAGTGATTGAGTCCCAGTTCTGTAATGAGAGAGAATTATTGATTCCTTGCCAATCGACCTTTGTAAAATACTCATCTTTATTTGTGTATTTATTTTTCTTGTTTGATAATATACTCATACAGATAGCATAGTGGTCGGTAACAGCAGTTTGAACAATTGTAGTTGAGACATGAAAGGAATGAGGTAATTTTACAAAATAATGGTCTATGCAAGTACCGCTGGCCGGCCTAGTCACCCTGTCTATACATGCTGTCAGTCCTGCTTCATTCATGACATCAATATATTTTTCCTCTATCGAACCTGGAACAACGTTCATAATGTCGCAGTTTAAATCCCCGGCTAGAATTTTCAATCCCCCGTTTGTTGATTCTTTAAGATGGTTGTCAAGAGCGTTCAAGAATAAAGGTAAGCTAGAGTTTGGACTCCGATACACCGCCAGGAGTTCACAGGGTGTTCCCTCCCAGTTGAAGTCTATGGATAGACAGGTGGCCGGACCGCCCAGCTGAAGCTCCCTGCAAGTTACTGTGAGATCACAGTTTATGTATACAACCACCCCGTCACACTGATTGAGGCTGTTATAGGATCTGAGGAGCTTATAGCCCGGAATGTCCAAGAGTTCACTCTCGTCATTCAGCCATGCCTCAGTCAATATTATGCAACTAAAACGATGTTTGAGACTCTGTAAAATAATCATAAACTCATCTATATTTCTTTTATAGCTTCTTATGTTTTGATGAATCACCGAGAAACCCGCATAGTCTCCATTCCCTAACGAACTAGGTGTTGGATACCTTACATAAAAATCATTAATATCTGCACAATCAATGCAATCGATCGGAGGCGCGTCAATCGGCGCCATCAAATCACTCATCACTTCTAAAGCTTGTTATTAGTCATAACAAGCCGAACCGCCTGGCACACTCAAATTTTCATGCGAGAGACAGGACATTCCTCATTCAATAAGACATAATTATAATAATAATAACAACAATAATAAAAACAACAACAAAAAACAATAATAAGATTATAAAAAATCGAGATAATGTGTTATAATTATTATAATACGGTAAAAATTAATTTACCTGAAAACTAATAGGGTATTACCAGTTATTAGTTATTATTATCATTATCATCATTAACTAGCTAGTTCGTGAACGACATCATTTTCATCTGTAAAGGGTACCTATGCGTATGTACAATATTATAAGCAGTGAATCAAACAATGTACAATAGCAGCTTATTCAAACAAAAACCTAGTTATATTGGTAGGAGTTCCTTTCATATAAAAATTAAGCCTCCTTAACTAATTAATATAGTAATTATGGTAACTAGTGTATAAGATAGTATAATTGTTAATAGCATAATTATTGTTAATTGTGCATAGTGAAGCGTCCAAGAACACAGAGCCTAGCGCATAGAGCAACGTCTCGAATTCAAACACATGCTGTGGTAATGCAGTTGTTTATAGTGGAGCAGTGCGTCCAATTCGCGCGAGGCCTGGAAAGAGCAGAGCTTCGAATTAAAACAAGCTTGATTTCTCGGCTTTGCTCTCTCAACAACGCCAGCCGGTCCTGCCATTTTTCCGCGTACTGTATCATTATCACATATTAATATTTTATATTATAAAATTTACAGCTTTAATAATAAAATAGTATCCAATAAATTTTTTTTTCAAGGTCTAGAGCTGAGTTTTTCATTTTGTTACGTGCCTTAAAGTGACTGCAAGACGTTCACATGGTGTAATAGGGTTCAAAATAAAATTTGTCCAATTCTTCGTCAGCATGTGTTCTATTTTGGCTAGCAAATAATCAAAAGTATCTATGTTCATCCAAAAATATTCATTGGACTAAACAGAATGTTCTCTTAAATAACGAAATAGGTGGTGAAATTCGTCTTTTACATTTTGCGTCAGATTTATTACAAGAACTGCTTTACTTCTTTTTAATCGATTAATATTATATTGAGTGAAGACGCTTCATAGAACAAAAAATACTTGCGAATGTGATCGCGATTGTAATTGCGATACATTTCATTTGGTTGTCAACGATCTGGTCTCTGGGGAGATGAACTGCCTTGATGTTCGATGCTTCAACCCCTCAGTATGAATACAGTCATTCTTTGCTATTTCATCGCGGACTCTAGGCTCTTTTTCGCTTTTCTCTCAGCTCCACTATGCATGTAGCCTTAGTTTCTGATGCATTTGAACAAATTTGACAGTATTTTCTTGTAAGTGTGCTCTATTCAACAGATAAATAATCTTATTTTAATTAGGCTCCCATGAAATCAACCAACTTTCTAGTTGATGTTTTTCAAGTCTCCCACAAGGTAAAGAATCCTTAAGGTCGGTTCATAAATATGGGCTTCAGTGCCTTCTATACCGGTGACTATAGTTCTGCTATTACTTTTGAACGTCAGAGTTTGTGATTGGGATAAGTAAATTAAAGTAAACGAAAATCTAGTGTTTAAAATTAAAACAGACAGGATTTTCAAATGAAAATAATGAAGTTCGCAAAATTTATATAAAGAAATTATATTTATTGGACCTATGCCCGGTTTGTGAGTTGTTAATTAAGTTTAATGGATCATTAACCTATTGCTCCAGCATTGAGTTAATGGTCCATTAAGTTTATGAACAACTCAGAAACCGGGCACTAGACGCATACTGAGTTTTAAAAATTTTCCACAAAAAAAAACATAAATTTGACGCATTTCTAGCCTTTAGAATTTTCACTGAAAATTTTCCCTCTCCTTGACAGGCGAGCAAAACGAGCTTGCTGGTCTTTTGTGAATTTGACAGGTTATAAGAAACCTGCAATATATTTTAGGTACTCTCGGAATCACAAGTTTAGTGATAACACAACAGTAAGCTGCTCGGTAATCCATCCAATCGCAGTCTTGGGTACTCATGACGTGGCATCACGCTCGCCAACCATTTTTTTTTAAATCATTTATTCCTCATAGAAAAAAACATTATAAAATACAATACAAGAAAATAAACATAAACACTGTCATATAAAAAAAAACAACTGAAAATGTAGGAATTACTCCCCCAAAAGAGCAAGCTCGAGCTTGGGGAAGGAGCCCACCTAACTATGGCGGGCTACAGTGAATAATACATAAATTTATATCCTTCTAATTAACACTGAACTTGAAGAGTAATAAAATACAAATAATAATTAACTAAAAATTATTTCATATAAGTAAAGAATACATAACCATTCAAATTAAGAATAAGCATTCAATGTACATAAAGAAAAAAAAACACTTATATATCCATAACTAACAAAATAGTAAAGACTAACAAGCGAAACAAGAGTAACAGAACAAAAAAAACTACTTACAAGATATGTGACATTGATGGAACAGACCCATTACATTCATAACTTATTCTGAGCTTGTCTGTTGTGATTCTTTATTAAATTTTATGATTATTTTTAAAATAATTATCTTGAACTCACTGCTGGCGATCAAGTTTCACTTCTGCGAGTAGTGCCATATTTAAGCTTTATTCTAGAAATAAATTTTATTTTTATTTATATTTCAGTGTAGTTTTTGATTATGAAGATTGTGTACATTTTATGTTACTTGAATTTTGTATTTCATGAATGGCAATAAAAGTAATCTATTATATTACTAAGGCTTGTTTCACACATACCCGGTGTCATTTACCTGGCCGTAGGGACACTGTCATATGGAGCGCTTCACACTTACCCAATTTTTGAAATCACTTTATACAATTTAATATGTTGTAAGCCCAACACACATGAACAGCAATCCAGCGGCAATTTAACTGCAAAATTGCTGTCGGTTGCTGACATGAACTCAGCTTCTATTGCTCAATGCTGAGCCCCACCGACACCAGATCCCCAAAGGGGCAAATTCGGCTAACGGGGCTGCAGCACTATCTAGGAACCTCACTGTCAATTTGCCTGGTGCGCCTCATCGAAGCTTTGGCTTGCTACACAAGTGTGACACAAGTGCACACACAAGTGCTACAGTTCCGGCGGGACGTGGGCGGATTTACATGTGCAAGCAGAAGCTGCAAGCACAAAAGGCCCGGACGTACTCCTCAGCGCCCCAGGAGACTTGGAAAATGCCCGGGAGGAAACTCATGTGTCACAGGTCATGACTGGTATGCAAGAGACTCACATACCAGTCATGGCCCACGGCAGAATAGGAACCAACCAGGGCGTTTCGGAAAGACTTCCCAAAACAGAAACAATAGCATCCCACCAAGAAGAGTGACCAAGAGTAGGCCGACAGAAAAAGAGGTCATGGGGATCACTAGGAGATCACCATGTGTACAGGAGAGAGAGAGACACAAAGCAAAGTCAATGGAAATCGTGTCTCCCAGAAAAAAGGACCATAGCAGATAGAATTTAATGTAAGGAAAAGAAGAGGTGCTATGGGGGGGTCTCCCACACATAGCCAAGGATCGGTCTCGTCCAGGCTAGGAGGGAGACATCCCTTTTAGTCGCCTTATACGACAGGCAGAGCATACCCTGGGTCTATTCTAACCCCAACCTAGAGGGGTAGGGCCCCTCCCACACTAGCCGAGGATCATTCTCGTCCAGACTAGGGAAGGGGCAGCCCTTTTAGTCGCCTCGTACGACAGGCAGAGCATACCCTGGGCATATTCTAACCCCTGCCCAGAGGGTTGCTGCCCTGTCGGTTGCTGACAGTAACACAATTCAATGGGATTAGATACGAAATGTAATAGAGCACACACACGTACGATGTCAACAGAGCAGCAACTGCCGCCGGTTGCCGTCGGTATTGTCAGCAAGCCGACTGCAAAACTGCCGTCGAGTCAACATACACAGGTGGCAACAGGACTGCAAGCCAGCATCAACTTCATCTTCAGCGCTCCTAGTGCTGCCTAGGTGACGCTGTACTGCCGTCAGCTTGCAGTCATGTCAACACACACACGATGGCAACAGAACTGCAAGCCAGCGACAGCCCGACATCAAAAATGAAGTCGAAATGCAGTTGGTTTCGACGGCAACTCAGCGGCAGTTCAACTGCAATCGCCATAAATTTTTCAGTTGAAATTCCATTCATGTGTGCGAGGCTTTAGGGAAGTGATAGCCATGAGCCATAGCAGGTATCTGTTTAGTCAAGTAAAGATAAACTAAGAACTCCTGGGACCTCTTTGTAAGGATGACCGACTGGATTGGCCAGCAAAAGACTGTTCTCTGCTGTGAAATTACTTGCCAGTGGATTGGAACCCACCTTTTCTACTATTTTATTGATCTCCTTTTTTATATTACTTTTCAGTATGTTCCATTTGCAACCTTAACATTTATCTGTAATAATTTATACCATAATAAGGTACTTATATCTCATGATAAGTTTTCCTCTCTTTTTATTATTCTACATTCTTTGCATGACTTTTACAGTATTTTTCCATTTCTGTCTTAAAAATGTATAAATGTACGGTACAGTATCTTTGATTTTAATGATTGTACAGTTAAATGATTTTATGTGAACTGTGTTAAGGAAGCTTTGTTGGGTGTAGGCCTGTAAGCTTCCATCTATGCTTTGTACTAAATAAATAAATTTCAATAAAATAAAACTGTATGTTCATCTTATCAATCACCACCAACTCATTAACCACGCACAGGCTTCAAACCTATGAGGGCTTCATCCTTAAAAGAGTTAGTATAAGTAACAGTTAAAATCACATTTAAACTATGTAACAATTTTGTAAAACAATGTTTTGTACAGAACAATTATGTTTTTCGAATTCCTAAAAGTGCTATCAATAACTATACTGAAGAGTTCCGCAATGGCGGATATTAACGACAGTATTGAATAGCTGATAGAAATCGATGAGCGCTACTAAGTATAATTGATAAAACTTCGAAATTGATATAAATTATGTTCTATATATTTGACAGTTTGCATTTCTCACCTGAATAGCCGACGTTCGCAGTGCAAAGATCTCGTTGAGCACTCCCTTCATAAAGCTATTTATGTTGACAAGGATATGAATGCCGTCCGCATTGATCTGATCGGTCGCCTTTCCGTTGCATGGAATCTGGGACAGGTCGACAAAGTTATCCGACTCAGTCGCTTTGCCATTGCACGGAATCTGCGACAGGTCGACAAAGTGATCCGACTCAGTCGCTTTGCCATTGCACGGAATCTGCGACAGGTCGACAAAGTTCTCCAACTCGCAAGCGATCTTGGCGCAAAACGTGGTGCCGTCGTCCAGACTGAATGCGTAGCAGAACACCTCCACTTTGTTGCGGTCGTGCCGGCCGGGAATCGACTGCATCAGATGCGAGGTGGGGTGGTTGCCGAAGTCGGAAGACACGTAGCCGGTGCGCGGGCGCTGGCCGCACAACTCCTTCAGGTATTTGTAGGGCGGCATGTGCAGGACGTGAATCTGAAAAATCAGTGATAGTTAAGTTATTCAAGAGCTGGATGTACTGACAAACACGATCTAACACAAATGTACAAGTCCTTTTTTTGGACAATTGATTTTGTCAGAATGATAGTGAAGTAAATTCATTTTGCTTGGGGAGGACAGTGGCCACCAATATAACAACTATATTACTAACTAGTAGCATGTAGTCTAAAAATATTATTATTTATTGTTATACTTATCAATTTAATACTCAATAAATTAGTAACATGTAACTTTGTAAAACTAACGTAATATTTTTTTGCATGTTCTAATACCCTATAAAGAAATAGACAAAATAGTGGAATCCCGACACATATTTATATAGTGGGAACCACAAAGTTCACAACTGCAATACTTTAGATTTAAGACTTTAATTTATTTTCTTAAATGATAATTTTTTAAATTTATTGTGAATAAACTCCTCTGGCAGTGCTGTACTCACAACCAGAGAAATTATTATTATTATTATTATTAATATACGGTAAGCCAAAAGTGAAAAAAGCGGTATAGATAATTATTATATTATTATACCAAACAACAAAATTACTTTATTGGAATAAGATATTAACTTGAAAAAATAGTACTAAGAAACAAAATTGTGACAAAATTCAAACTCTTCAGATAGATTTTTTAATAAATGCCCCTTCCCCCTCATAAGCTGGACTAAAATGACGCCCTTGCTTAGACCTAGTTTTTTGATATGAAGGTTTTTGCGTTTTATTCCCATGATTTTTTTTGGAGGATGAAGCCCACATAGGACTGAGACCTGTGCGTGGGTAGTGAATTGGATGATGGTGATTGCTGAGTTGGACTTACAGTTTTAGGTGGTTTCCGAACCACCGGGAAGTGATTATACAGCAGAGAACAGAGTCTCTTTTGCTGGCCAATCGGTCACCCTTACAAAGAGTGCCCAGGAGTTTCGTAGCTTATCTCTGATTGAACAGATACCTGAAAATGGAAAGCAGAAATCCAAATCACGCACTATTTCCACATCAAATTCTACTCTAAAGAATTTTCACATCATTACAAGAATTTAAAGTTACTATTCTTTAGACGTCCTATATGTTCTGCTGCTCGCATGAATACTAGCTCAAAATATTAAGTTTAATTCAATTTTTTCACATAATTTAAAATAAATTAAATTACACAACAATCTAAATAAGAACTGCGAATGATAGGATGATAAAATAATAGATGCCTACATGAGAAAATAAAAAAATTAAAATTAACAACACCTATTACTTGGCCCCAAAAGGGAATTGAGAACAGAAAGGAAGAATAGTAAAAATTCATGAAAAGCGGTAGTGAGAGACCACCAAGATTAGTAGCAGATAGATCTGTCTACTAACTTTGGGTGTCCCTAACTTCGCCAATCGCCAGAGCCTTGTCGGCCGCAGTCACTGTGGTATCCCACCGTTAGGGGACATCTCATCACTGCCTCCAGTCAATAGATGAATCAATCCGAGGGCATCCAGGACGTACGTTTCCCAGCCCACACGAGGTGTGGCATCAACACCATTCGAGGACGTAAGGTTGACTTGCCCCCCTTCCGGGAGGGGCCTTGTGGGCCACGCGAGGTGGATACTGCTCCTAACTACAACCCATTAACGGAGGGAAGTAGTGTTGGAGTTGAGAGGCAATCCCTGGGGTACCTCCAGAGATCACCTCTGTCCTGCCAACCAAACAGTATCCCCTGACCACATTTTCTATTAATAAATAATAATTGTTTTAAAAAGAATATATTTTAATATAAATCTCATTTGCTGGGTTTTCTGCAGTACTCCTCTGATACAACAAATAGACATCAAAAGTTATTCTACAAACTGACACCGTAGCAACACAATAGAACCAGTACCGCAAACAATACCCCCCTCCAGCAAACAATACCCCCCTCCCTAAACACCAAAAAGAGAACATCATCAAAATACACCAGAAGAGCAGAACTTCAGATGTAATTCAAGATGGACAAAAAGAGCCTCTCAAAATTCTCTGATCGGTTTGTACAGCAGAGAACCCAGTATAAGATTTTATAAATGAAATTCATACAAAAGAGAAAATAATTTTGAATAAATCATAACATTTAAAAAACAATGTTTCCTATCTATATAACAATAAAATATTATTACAAGTTGAAATTAAATTAAATGTTGATCATTCAATATAATATACTAAGAAAGATGGAGAAGCCCGTGGCCTAGACCTCCCACCTTTCTCGCTTCTTCCTTCTTCTGCCCTTTTCATCCTGTATTTTTATTTATTATTATTTGAATTTTTTAAAGATTAAGCCTTGAAAACTCCACACATGGAGTACAAGACAAGTCAATACCAACAGTATTCTCACATTACATTAGTCACCATCGATAAAATTACAGCAGTTG
The DNA here is from genome assembly GCA_948455865.1 of Conomelus anceps. NCBI lineage: Eukaryota > Metazoa > Arthropoda > Insecta > Hemiptera > Delphacidae > Conomelus > Conomelus anceps. The sequence goes on from OX418216.1 coordinate 155,427,061, forward strand.
AAACTTGAAATTATACTTAAATTATAAATCATTATCAACTAGATATATCTTCAATTGTTTGAAGTGGGAGCTGACATTTTTTAACAATGATTGATACAAAGTGTCTGGTAAAATCAATGACAAGAAATACACAATAAAACAAATAAACGAAGTAACAGAGAACTGCATGCCCTACCTAGTAGTGGATTGTACAAACTGTGTTTCAAAATCATGCCTTGAAGTATTAAGACTAGTCAATACAAACAGTATTCACAAATTACAATAGCCACAATCGATAAAATTACAAAAGTTGAGACTTGAAATAATCTGAAAAGGTCACTTGTACTCTATAGAAACTTTATCAACTATACATATTTTCATTGTTTGAATTTAAATAGAAAATGATTTTTTTGCTATTATTAATACATAACGTTTTTTAAATCAATGCCATGAAAAACACAATATAACAAAGAATTGTAACAACATAAATGCATGCCCAATTACAAGTACAATATAAAAAGTTGCTAAAAAATATTTTTTTAATTCCCGACATACTTAGAAAAACGTTCCGGTATAACCCTGAAATCTGCGTTCCAGAATTTGTGCATAATTCCTTCCCCACCAGTAGAAAAGCAAAAAACAATTATTATTTCAACATTAAACAAAAATTATTGCATTTCAATTCTGATTAAAAGGTTTATAATACCAACGAACTACTGAAACTGTGTATTGGTAGCCTAATCATGTTTACAGAAATTTTCATCAAATTTCCTGCATCAATATGAAAACAATATAATCTTTTGAAGAATATTATTCTATCATTTTCAACAATAATATTTTTTCAAGTAACTGTCCAGCTAGCAGTTTGTCTGGATCATCAAATACCAAGCTTCAAACAAAAATTCTGTTCAGGTAAGCTACCGGTACTACTATATATCTTATCAGTTTTAGTTTTGGAGTTTCCATCCTCTTTGATAGCAATTAGATGAACACTTCTGCTGGCAAACTAGCCTAGAAAACAATCAGAGATAAAAGAAATTTTCAAAGCATAAAGTCCACTAAATAGTTTTAAAACAACATAATTTAATTTTTAATTCAAATAATCAAGAATAGTTTAGAATTGGATAGCATTTAAAAAAGCTAAGTCGGATTGGCTGGATTTATTATCTGATTTATTGATGGAGATTCAGAATCATCACTCATGGAAACATTCAATTATTACTGCGTTGAGATATCTGGACAAATCTCAAAATGCAATGCTTGAAACTCAGCACTGGATTAGATATTTGAATTGCTCTGAAGGCTATTGTGATTTCTTCAGTTATTTAGAATAGATTCTACAAGAAAAGAAAAACAGTTAATTACCTAGTAGATGAAGCTTAAAAAAAGACTGTAGCACGAATGGAGTTGAATCTGTTTGAGAAGAATACCCGAGAAGAAGTGGTGATGACAACAACACAGTGTGGCTGAAACAGACTTGAGCAAGAGTGATTAAATGGGGAAAATTCCTTATTTAACAATAGATAGTATCACATATTTGCACTCCTACCATCTGCAGGCAAGCGCCAATAATCTATCAATAAATAGTATCAAATTTTTTGCACCCCTACATCAGTAGGCAAGCGCCAATAATCTATCAATGAATGATTTCAAATATTTTTGCACCCCTACATCTGTAGGCAAGCGCCAGTAATCTATCAATAAATAGTATCACATATTTTCATTTCCTAGCAAGTATAGGACAGCACCCTTAAACTACCCTTGAATTATTGCTTCCATGCTTGAATGTACCCAAGTGAACTCTATTCTCAGTGTGGTAGAGCTTATGACATTTTCACTGCCAAAGCATTGCCAGAGAGAATGGCATAAACTCTAAGCACAAAGCCAGTAGCTGAAGCTAAAGTGAGAGCCACTTCCCCAAATTTTGAATAATCAATGTCTAATCTAATTTCTTATCACATTCACCGTACATGAATAGGCAAGAGCCAATAATCTATCAATAAATATGGTATCACATATTTTTGCACTCCTACCATCTGTAGGCAAGCGCTAATAATCTATAAATAAACAGTATAATATATTATTTTGCACTCCTACACCTGTAGGCAAGTGCCAATAATCTATCAATAAAAAGTATCAAATATTTTTGCACTCCTACATCTATAGGCAAGCGCCAATAATCTATCAATAAATAGTATCAAATACTTTTGCACTCCTACATCTGTAGGCAAGCGCCAATAATCTATCAATAAATAGTATCAAATATTTTTGCACTCCTACATCTATAGGCAAGCGCCAATAATCTATCAATAAATAGTATCAAATATTTTTGCACTCCTACATCTGTAGGCAAGCGCCAATAATCTATCAATAAATAGTATCAAATATTTTTGCACTCCTACATCTGTAGGCAAGCGCCAATAATCTATCAATAAATAGTATCAAATACTTTTGCACTCCTACATCTGTAGGCAAGCGCCAATAGTCTATCAATAAATAGTATCAAATATTTTTGCACCCCTACGTCTGTAGGCAAGCGCCAATAATCTATCAATAAATAGTATCAAATACTTTTGCACTCCTACATCTGTAGGCAAGCGCCAATAGTCTATCAATAAATAGTATCAAATATCTTTGCACCCCTACATCTGTAGGCAAGTGCCAATAATATTTCAATAAATAGTATCAAATATTTTTGCACTCCTATATCTGTAGGCAAGCACCAATAATCTATCAATAAATAGTATCAAATACTTTTGCACTCCTACATCTGTAGGCAAGCGCCAATAGTCTATCAATAAATAGTATCAAATATTTTTGCACCCCTACGTCTGTAGGCAAGCGCCAATAATCTATCAATAAATAGTATCAAATATTTTTTCACTCCTACATCTGTAGGCAAGCGCCAATAATCTATCAATAAATAGTATCAAATATTTTTGCACTCCTACATCTGTAGGCAAGCGCCAATAATCTATCAATAAATAGTTTCAAATATTTGCATTCCTACCATCTGTAGGCAAGCGCCTCTAAGCAATTGATAAATAGTATCACATATTTCCACTTCCTAGCATGTGTATAAGAGCCCCAGAAAATTTTTTGATTCTTTCAAATCATGATTTGTACTTTTGAAACTGGTATATAAATACCATATAAACTAGTTATATATTTGTTGATTTAGTGCAATTTTATTTTATATTATATATTTTAGATGTATTTTTTATATTTTTATGTTTCTATTTTTGTTGAGGAGGATATATAAATGATTTGATTTAGTGAACTCTATTCTCAGTGTGTTGGAGCTTATGGCATTTTCACTGGCAACAGTAAATACAGCATAAGCTCTAAGCACAAAGCCAGTAGCCGAAGCTAAAGTGAGAGCCACTCCCACAATTTTTGCATAATCAATGTCTAATCTAGTCTCTTATCACAATTACCAAACATAAAGGTGCTAACACCTGCACTCAACATATGTCGGAGACATCATTACTCCAGGGTTTTCACCTGGCAACCGGCATCTCTTGATCACAGGGTAACACAGTCCATGCACAATGAATGTGACATGAGAATCCTGACAGGGACCTAACAGCAAATCCCTATTTACATTTGTTAGCCTTATATCAACCCACCAGCTGCAATGAAATGTACCACACCATAATAAAATGGTTGTGGCGACTGAGCAGTGCACCCTGTTCTCCTTGTGGAACTAACAAGTAGTCACAAGGCCTTAGCGAGGAGAGAGACTCTCGAAGCATCCGTGAGAGCCACTGAACCCAGCCAAAAAACCATCAAGCGCGATAAGATTATGTCATGGCACAAATCAAGAGCCCGGATAGAAAGTGTGATACATGATTAACAACTGCAAATGCCCTACAACCCAACAAATCTCCATTCACGATTGTTAGCCTCATAACACATCCCACCAGCTACAATAAACAGTACCACTCCATCATAAGACGGACGTATAGCAGCGTTATCTGACAACTGCGGTCATGAACTCTACAAGAGAGACATGGACTCTCAGATGCAGACCCTGCCATCGAAACCACAAATATGACTTTGTGGCACAATCCAAGAGCATGGTTGAAGAGTGTGGTACTTGACTAACAACTGTAAACCTCCTAGCATATGCAGGAGAATGGTGGGAAACTTCTAACCTAACTGACTATAAAAGCAAGATACATAATACCAAATCTCCAGTTTCACGTCCTGGCCAGTTTGTACTCCACCATCTTGACCTACTGAAGAGGTTACCGTGAAGTTGAGTCTTTTCATATCTCCTTCTTGAAGTAGGTTGAACTGATCAGACATCCTGTTGAAAAAAAAAAAATAGTTCAGTTAAGCTATTACAAATTTGGAGGTGTGTTGATTGCTTCAATTATATCAAAATATGTGGTGGTGTTACATTGATAAAAGTTTGTAAAGTTGATTGGAAATTGATATGTGCTGGCAATATTCAATTGACTATAGAATGTGTTTGAAGTGATGATGTTGATTAAGATCAAGTATCTTGAGCATTAAACAATGTGTCCTAATTTACTGATACTGCATCATATGTTTTGCTGGATATAGTTGAAAACTCAGAAATACTTGTTCTTAAAAATGGAACGCCATACAAAATAAACCAGTATCAATACGGCTCCAACAATAATTATATTGAAATTTTGATAGGGTAAAACAGCCACTTCATTCATCAAGTATATCAATGAACAATCTCTGCCCTTGAGAATAATGTTGGAGGATACTTGGAATGAATTAAAATTTCCTATTCAATCCCAATAAGACTATCATTAGTATATATTAGAATTAATTGGTGATCCAATGGAATTGAATTTGGGATGAGTCATTTCGATTCACTGGCATGGAAATAACATCATGATCAATTTAATATATGGTTCATGCCTGGTTTCTTATCGTTTAGAAAATCATTCAAAAGCTATTGATTCATTAGAGGCCCTAAGGCTTGTTTCACACATACCCAGCAGTTAGGTAACCATTATTGTTTATCCGGTATGATTACATAGTCCCATATAATGCAATGTTCGTACAGCTGGGCAAACAACACCAGTTACCCGACTGCCGGGTGTGTGTGAAACAAGCCTTAGGGCCGCTAATGAATCAATAGCTACTGAATAATTTACTAAACGACTGAGAAACCAAACTTGAAAAAATATTTTACAAACTAGCTTCAAGTTAATAATCTTGCTAACTATATTCAGCAATGCCTGAAACGACGTCAAATAGTGGAACCCAATTTTATAATATCCTAAAAATAATTGTGAAATAATCAAAGAAATTGGTCAATTTGGGTTGCAGCAACATAATTTTGAGAAAATGTTGGATTAGTACAGTAGGCCTATCTATAGTCACTGAACATGTCAAATTGCAAGTGGGATGTGTATATATTTGAGTAGTGAGTAAGTGGAGTTTGAGCAAAAGGACAGAGATTAAAGATAATAATTAAATGAGACTGAAAAACATTTTCTCATTGAAAAGAATATGGATTAATTATCTATAAGGATTGGAATAGTTTGAATCAATTATTGGTAGATCATGGTTCAAATCAGTACGGTAGCTGCTGGCTTGTAAGAAACATTTCTTGAAATCATAAAATTAAATTAGCCCAGTATGCATACAAGTTCTAATAAGAGGTTTATCAATATAGTTACTAGTTACTTGGATGATCATCATGATATAAAAGCTCATTGAAATTCCACTAAGAGGCTACTAGTGTGATAACTAATTTTAATTTGATTATATAATATCACTATCAATTTATAATAATTATAATGTAGGCGACGACCAGTTCTGAACTTATTTTTCAAACAACTTATTTTTTTCAGTCAAAAACAATTTAAATTCTCTGCTTTTGATTTTTGAAGGACGTTTCAATTGATGGATAGTTTTAAGATTGACTTTTGAAGCACACTGTCTGGAAAATAATGTCCAAGGGAAAATAGAAGCAATAATAAAAATAAATTCATGAGAAATTTGAAATCAAGCAGCATTGGTAGATTAAAACTAACAAAATGAGAAAATGCATGTTCACTGAGAATGTCCCAATAAAATTTATAAATTCTAATGATCTATAAAATAAATTGGTACCGTAGTCAAGGTCAATGTATAATAATGAATAGCGAGAAGTCTACCTAAAAATGAATAACAATTCTTTCTTGGTTTTTATATTAAAAACTGTAGTTATTAAATAGTTTCTTAGCTTGGCTTTGAAATAAGTTAATAAAGGGGAAAACTAGTAGAGTTTACCCTACCCGAGTATTGAAACATAGTTATTGAATTAGAGTTGGTAACTGAAAATGACTAGACAGATTTCAAAGAGTTAGTGATGATGAACATTTTAGGTTAAATTTTAGCCATTTCATTTTAGTTATTTCTCACTTCAAAATAATGGAGCAAAGCTATGCAATTAAGAAACTATGGTATTTAAGGGTGTCTTAAAATAGACTAAATTGCAAAAATTGATATGAAACTGCTTACCTTGTGAAAGATATCCAGAATTGTTTTTCCATTTATTCATCACTAAATCATTTGAGCACTTCAGTATTTAATCAGTAGGCACTGTTTAAATAGCAAATTTAAGGTAACATTCCAGTGATGTGTGTTGAAAAATCTACTGGAGCACAAAACAGCTCTTCTCTCTATCAGTGCTAGACATCAACTGATGAAGGTTTGAGGTTTAAGGATGACGTTGAAGAAAATGGAGGCAGTCAGCTGATTATGAAAGCCGGTAACTGGTAGCAATGCCAACTTGATTATCATGTGGTTCTAGTTGGTATTACTGGGACTGTTTTTGTTTACAGGAGACCGAATCAAAGTGGACCCGGTTCATCAGCTGATGTTACCATATTAACGCTCTCAAATCGACAATATTGTCCTAATCGAAATTAACTATAATAATTATTGTACTTTTTAAAACTATATATTTTTGGATTTTCAAAATTTTTCTTAGAAAAATAACAGTTTTAGATCAAATAGTATTGTTACTAGTAATACAGTCGTCGCCCTTCCACTTCTTGATTGCCCATTTTGTGCCAAAAGCGTTTTCAAGCCCCCCCCTCCCACTAACAATTTGTAAAATCAGGTTGAAAAGTAGATTATTGGTTGAGTTTATGGGAGCCTTCTCATTTACTGGTAAATGTTACTGGTGGAGTCTGATTGGTCTATTCAAATTCTTCAACATCTTTGAATTTTAATAGACCAGACGACAGGGAAGTGATAGCCGTGAGCCGAAGCAGGTATCTGTTCAATCAGATAGGGATAAGCTGCGTTGTACTGGGCACTCTTTGTAAGGGTGACCGATTAGATCGGCCAGCAAAAAAGACACTGTTCTCTGCTGTAAAATCACTTCCCGGTGGTTCTGAACCCACCGAAAACTGGTTAAGTGGTAGATTGGACATAACTGTCCACACTTCGCCACGTCAACAAATAAAAAAGTCATTCTATTCTAAAACTGTAGGTCCAGCTCATCAATCATCATCATCATCATTCAACTCATTACCCACACACAGGTCTCAGACCTATGTGGGCTTCATCCTCCAAAAAATGACACTGGTAACATTTACTGGTTTTGAAATCTTGAAATTTTTTATACATGACGAACTGTGCGTATTACTAATAATAATTACAGTATTTGACTTTATGAATAATTGAACGACTATGAAGTCAAATATTTGAGTAGAAAATTAAAATATTTTACTCACTGAGCACTGCAGTGGCGGCCGGCAATCAAAAATTTTGGTGAAGGACTCTTATATTAAATTATTCCACAGAAATTAAATTATTTTTTAATATTTGGATTTTCTCTTAGTGTTGGAGACACATTTCGACCATTATGCTAGAAATGGGTGATCACATAGGGAGGTCGGCAGGATGGCTGTAGTATATTCGTCATTGAATTGGAAGTAATTTTATTTATGATGTTGAAGATCCATCTTGTTTCCACTAATATGTAATATAAACTTAAAAAAACCACTTTTAAATGGAAATTAACTCACGTTATGGCGTGACGGCCGTTTCGCTCTGTTGTCTAGAGCATTGTCAGACAACCCACAGTACACTGACTTAAGGTATGAGTTTGAGGGTTATGTATGTTGGACTGGTGCTGGGGTGGGGGGATGAGTAGGCGGGAGGTTTGAAATTGGGATTATTTTGTCAAATAGAGTGTGTGAGAAGAAGTTAAGTTGATCATTTAAAATGTTGTCAGGTTCCTGCTTTGCATGTTTGTAAATCTCATATTGTTCTAAAACATTGAGTTTATGGCTTTTGTGAGTGAAGTGTAGTGTGTCTAAATTAGTGTCAATGTCTGTATAACTGTGGCCTGTTGAAATGATGTGTTCAGCAAAAGTGGAATGTGTTTGGGTGTGAGATGGCTCTTGTGTGTTCTTTGAATCTAGTGGTGAATGTCCTGCCAGTTTGTCCTATATAGAACTTGCAGTCATCACATTTCAATTTGTAAATTCCAGATCTGTTGTACTTGTTTTGAGATGTTGTCTGAAAATGCAGGTGTTTTTTGAGTGAATTATTTGTTCTGTAAGCTATTTTATGAGTTTCCTGAATGAAGCTGCTATTTTATGAGTTTTTTTTGTTGAGGTAGGTAAGTGTGATGAATGTATGGGGGTTGTCATTCTGTTTGTTGCTGGTGTGAGTGATTGGTTTTGTTGATATTCTGTGCAGTAGTTTGTCTATTAGTGTGTGTTTGTAACCATTCTGTTGTGCTATGTATTTTATAGTATTCAATTCTGTAACGTAGGTGGTAGAAGTAATCACAAACTCATTGTAATTGATGAAATACATTTTATTAAAAGAACGAATAGCGTAAGTAAACTCATCACATCATGAAAATTCAATCGACAATAGATACATAGTACAGTAGAGGCGTTGTCTCTCTGGTGTGGCACAGTCTTGCCAACTGCATAAAATAAAACTAAAATTCATGTTGTACAAGGATATATGACACCTCCCCCCGTAATGAAACCTAGGGTGAATACCTTTCAGGAGGTTTTCTGAACCTAACAGGTCTAGCCTGTGGCGTATGGTAAATAGTATCTGTCACAATCGGTAATTTTGTAGAAACTGGCGTTGAATGTAAAACATTCTTGAAAGAATTAGAAAAGAAAGTAGAATCATCAACATCATTGCTTGTAATAGCTTTCGATTGTTCAGAAAGTACTGTTGATTTAGGCACAATTACATCAGTATCATAATGAACATTAGGTATATCAGTTGAAAAATCCTTTAAATTAATTTTACAATCCTTCATTTGATTAGCATGTCTCCTAATAGAAAGATTATCATCAGTAATGATATTTTACATAGAAGAACCAATTTTATCAGCTACAATACCTGTATTCCATTTACCCTTATTATTGTAAATTCGGTACATAACTCTATCATTGATATTGAAACATTTATCTTTAATTGTCTGTTTTTGCATTTCCTTTCTTTGAGTATCTAACACTTTGTCAGTAATATTGGGTAGCATCAAATCTAGTCTAGTTCGAATATTTCTTTTCATGAGTAAATTACATGGACTTTCACCAGTAGTAGCATGTGGTGCTTTTCTGTAGTTCATTAAAAAATTATTTAATTTGAACCGTAAAGTAGAATTTACAATCATACCTTCGCAACATTTAATTAATCCTGACTTCACAGTTTGTACAAAACGTTCTGCCAGACCATTGGATGCAGGAAAGAAAGGAGCACTGGTAATATGGCTGTTATAGGCCTATCTGTGAAGTCAAAATAATTACAACCTTATTATTATTTTTGCAGATTTCTACCCTCGCCTCTTACCATCAAATTTCTGTACGTATTTCAAATAATTATATCAATTGATAATTGAACGAACGAAGAGAGGTCTCTTTTTCAAGTAGACCTTTTTTCATTTGTCTGTCTATCTGTCTCGTAATCCTTACACATTTACGGCTGAACGCATGGACCAAATTCAATGAAATTTTGAATGGATCTTCCTTTGAAGAATGCCCAGCGATGTATGTGTAAGGATTTTCGAAATTTGCTTGAATTAAAAAGATGTTCAAAAGGAAAACAAAAAAGGCTCTTAGGCCTTCTTCTATAGCAACATTATATGATTTTTTAAATGATCTTATCCATCATTGTGATCAGATCAATAGATAGCCCTCGGACCCCTTTATTCATCTGATTGAGCCTTCATATGAATAAAGGTATATGTAGTAATAAGGTAATAATAAAGGTATATCATTCATAAGAATAAAATATTTCTTTGAAAAAAAATCATTTCTAATATTTCGAGTATAATAACTAGAGATTACTAGATAAACAAATTTATATTGCATTCTTCGGCCTCCGGATACCAAAACGCAGGTCTTTAAACCTTTATTTATACAAATTTAATTAATATTGTTTTATAAACTCATTCATCTGACATTGTGAAGTCTAATTTGAGCAATCAGCAGTCTGGCAATAAAAAAACTGCCTTGTTGATGTGATACAGAGTGACCTTCTGCGAAAAACAGACATGAAATAGACTACGCAAATTGAATCAAGGGTTGGGTCTAATGATTGTTTAATTGTGCGATGGTAATTATCATTGAGTACATGGAGTATGTACTCTGTGCAAGCACCCTTATTCTTGAGCGTGAGGTCTACTGTTCACAGGACTACTAGTAGCGTAATTGAAAGTGTAGGAATTGAATAAAACTACTTATTTTCAAACTGATTATATATTCAATTTACATATATTAGACCACTATGTACAAAATTATCCAGCAGATTCAGTTACATTTACAAAAATAATAACATAATAAAGTAATGCTATACAGTAATAACTACTTTTTAGCAGTAGAAAAAATCATTCTTGTAACACGCCCAGTGAGTCAATAGTTAACTAGTAGAGTAGTAATTCATATAGGATGGGTCACAAGTCATCAAAAATATATAAATATAGTACCATGGTATTTATCTCAAAAGAGTTTAATGCTTTTGAATGAATAGTGACTGTATTTCTAATTCTTAATAAACAACTTCTTCAGAGGGTGAGTATTCAGTATTGAGCACAACGTGTGTAGAAATATAACTGCACTAGCGCGCCTATTCTTGTAACAACAGTTTGTATATGTGCTAGAATTTGAGATGACCACCAACGAACACCGTCTGCTTTATTACAGTGACAATGTGAGCAGGGTTGCAGTTAATCCAGTAAATTGGTAAAAAACATGTTTACAAGAATTAGCAGAATCGGTATTTTTAATCGCCTATAGAGTGCGCTCAATAGTTTATGCCCACCCTATATTCTATTAATCTTCCATTTGTTTAAGAAAATAAAAAATAATGACATATAAATATGTCATTAAATAATAAAAATGGTAGATGACTTGTGAGCCCAGAGACTCAAATTTAAGGAAAATTATACAGCAGTCTTCAAAATAAATACTTTTGAGGCAAAAAGTTGCTTGTTTGCATCACAAAACAAACAAAATAATCAAATTAATAATTGAACATTTATAAAATAATCAACCCACAATACACTTTCAACATTTTACACAATTTATAAGGAATATTCAACTAATATTATCATCTTTGTTTTATATACACATTAAAATACAAACTGTACCATAACTTAACTAGTTGCATATTTAACAATCGTTCAATAGGAATAATTAAACACACTAAGTGCATTAGAAACCATGTTAACAAAAAATAAAATAAACAAATTTTGAAACAACAAAAGATTTATAAAGATAATAATAATTAATCACATTAACTGGAATATACCCTAAAACAAATTTGACTGGTATATATACCATAACGGAACTGAAATATACCATCAAACAAATTTTACTGGGATATATGCCATAACGGAACTGAAATATACCTCAAAAAAAACTTTTACTGGGATTGTGGGCTCTTTCTATAATAAAAATAATTTTTATTTCTTCGCATTATTCAATATCGCAAAGGAGGAATATTATGAACATTTTTATTTAAAAAAAAAGTTTTCTTCATTCAAGTTTAACAATAATTTAAATTTCTGCAAATTAGGTGGTTCGGAACCCACCTAAAACTGTAGGTCCAACTCATAAATCACCATCATCCAACTCATTACCCACGCACAGGTCCAAGACCTATGTGGGCTGCTTCATCCTCAAAAAAAAAAAAAAAAAAAAAAAAAAAAAAACTGGTTTATTTCTGTAATTAACAAAGTTAAACTACAAAGTTAAATGAGTTATATTATCCAATTTTCAAATATTTTGTCACAAACTTATGCTGAATTTAATGGATAATTGAAATCTCTGCAAATTAATCACTTTCTTTCAATAATTTATTATTAACAAAGTTCAACTACTTCAAGCATGAAAATGAGTTTTTTGCTTAATTTTCTGTATTTTTTTTCAAAATTTTACACCAAAACAATCTGTGGTTGAAGCTTGTTTGATTACATGTTACAGCTCGTGGCACGTGAACCCTCATCAATTTACTAAATTAATAACGGTGCTGCAATCAAAACTAGAGTTATGTAAACTAGAGTATGTAAATTTTTTAGAATATTTGTTTTATTTAATGGGACATTAGCGAAATTATATTAAGAATGTTTATCTCCTTTAATTTAAAAAAATTAGCTTCTAACATAATATGTTATATTATAATTTTTTCCTTCTAAAAATTATGTATTGGTTATTGTATATTAACCGATGAAACCATAAAACTATCAAGTGATGACACAATTTTGGATAAATCTATACATCTAAAAAAAAAATTTTGCCACTGCATTGAGCTACATTGAATGAAATTCTCAAGAAATAACACAAAAACTGATTTTCAATTCACAATCAATTTACAATAAAATGGCACAAACATTTCAAATTTTCAATCTAAAAGGAGAGTAATAAATTTAAATTGATGGTACGTAACATCAGAACGAATGAGATATGGCTTAAATTCAATATTACTGCAGCAGGTAATACAAAATACATAATAGCTTGACCTTCGAAAAATGCACATAATTAAACAAAACAACACAATAAAAACCTAAACAATCTTCTTATAGAACAAGAATGATAACAAAAATTATAATAAAAATCATGAAATTACATGGGTGATCGGAGTTGTGTTATTGATGAGACATCTGAAGATGCTTACACTTCCTTCTGAGAAATTCCACTTCCTTTACCTCATTTAGGATGTTTTTACAGTGGACGATCCAATACTCGATGATAATCACCGTCACAAAATCAAACACATGGAATGGTGTATAACACAATGAAGCAGTGTGAATACCTCCATTCCACAGCATGTGTTTGATTTTGCGATGGTGTTTATCATAGAGTATTGGATCGTCCACTGTAAAAACATCCTAAATGAGGTAAAGGAAGTGGAATTTTACAAATTGAGAGCAATTACAGTAAATTTTGCACATCTAATCATCATTCTCAATTTAACGCAATATTTATTGGTAGTAACATGTAAAATATAGTTTAAATTTACACAAACACATTGCACTAACGTTTTATACATAAATACATTGTACAAAATTCCTATTCTATCTTAAATACAAAGATTTACATTTTTGTAACACAATCATTTCAGAAAATGTCTAATTTTTATATGAAAAAAAATCACAAAGTTTTCTTAATCATAGCTTTTTTTTTATCATTAAACCAAGAATGATAAAAATAGTAAGGGAAGAAATCAGAATTCATCACATAAATAATCATCATCATAAAGATACAAATTAAATACATCGATATGCAATTAAAAATTGGAAAGTAAAATACTACAAAAATTAACATTTCTACCATAAGTTGTCGTTACAAACATTAATTACAATTAATTGAAAAACCAGAGAACAAACGAGATTAGAAGATTACTATATAAAAATTAAATGTTTTAAAACAATTTCAAAATCATTTAAAACCCACAAAACAAATGAAATTAGAAAGTTCGTAATCATTATAGGTACATATAAATCAACTGAAAATATATTTTCAAACCATTTCATTTACATAATAACATTATACAAATCCGTAATAATTATGTGACTACATGAATACTAATGATAGGCTAATCAATGCTACCATGTAATACGTAGAACAGTAAAAGGCACAAGAAGCGTTTGCCAGGGGTGAAGTCGACTACACGCTTGGCAAACGCTTCGTATGCGGACTGTCTAGACAAGAATAACAACATACAATTTAAATTTATTGGTAAAATACATTTTATCAGAAAATTGATAATAGGCCAACAATAAAATCAAAGAGGTCTAAATTCTCCTTTTCGTTACAACAAGTAGGCTACAATGAATAGAACATGAGTGGAGATTCCTGTTTTTTATTGATTTACTAATTTTATTAGTACATGTATTTTTTAATTAAACTTGTAAATAGTAATTTGTTAGGAAAGAGGCTGCATGTCCTTGCTACAATCATTCTATCGTAAAATTTATGTTATCATTTTTTGGGGTTTGCGTTCAAGTTATTAAGCTTTAAAATACTGACCGATTCAATGAGAATAATTTGGTAAAAGATCGTTTAGCATTTTTATATTTCAAAGATTAATTTCCCTAAAAGTTAATTCAAACTGATGATTTAATTTTCTTCAACATTGAAGTCTGTTTTCTCAATCGATCAGTAAATCATTCGTATCTATTGATTCAATAGCGGCCCTAAGGCTTGTTTCTGAAATTTTATAACTCCTGAAATATATGCATTTTCGGCTGAAGTGTAGTTTTGTAGAGAACATTATAGTGAAAAATCAATTCAATATCTTCAGCCATTATCGAATTCATATGGGAAACATAGACATCAGTTACTCTTCTAAGAATATTAGGGAGCTCCATCTGGTAACATTTGCCCAAAATTCGAATATCACGTACTTTTTGTTTGGGCTTCTGGTGGCGAACAAATTAAAAATTCATTTATGAAAACTTTTCAACATTTATATAAATTTTAAATTCGCTTTTTCTTTTTGGTCAAAAAGTTTTGCAAGTATCTGCATTTTATAATAATTATAGCACTACAAAATTTAGACATTCTTTTGTAATCACCCGGTACGTTATAGCTGAGGTAGTAATAATGATCTTTAAAATTGAGTGTCTCTTACTTATAATAGATAGACGATTCAACATATATCCACTGAATACTTAAATATAACATTTCCATGTACTAACAACATCAATAATGAGGGTACAAACATTTCAATTCACACCACTAAATTTATATGTTAGTTAACCATTCTTGGATATAATATTGTGACAAATAATTTCTGTAACCAGTAAGACTACTTTGAAAAATGAATAACTTACATATTTTGTTATTATTAATTCAAAGGGCATCATTATCTTCATTAGGTACAACAATTTTGTATTTATTCATTCCCATAGAAATTATTAATTCTCAACAAAATTACTTTTATTATTTTGAAGATTTTATAATCGAAATTATAAATTTATATTCAAATTAAACAAGGGTTACAGATTTGAGTTCATTGAAAACATATTTATAATAAAAAAAATGTTGCAGCTTTATTAAATAATATTAATTTAAATTATTTTGATTGGCACTTGTAAGATTGGCTTGTAGAGACCTCTGCTAATTATTGAAGGATTCATTCAAGTAATTTATAGGAGTAATATTTTTGAAAAGTGTGTTTTCAATTTCAGAAGTATACATTGAAAAATCCACTGAAATGTAAGGAAAAATACGAATAAAGTCTTGCTTTTGAGTGTATTTTAAACATATTTTCTTTTCAATTTCAATATTATTTTCATTCTTTGATTACAAAACAAAATTCTTATAAAACAGTCGCTACAAATCATGTAACAAGAATACTTGAGAGGTTCAAGTACTCAAAGTTCAGTTATATCAACATTTTAAGAAGTCATTGAATTGATATTGTTTTAGTTGCAACAAAAATAAGTTGATTAAAAGTTTTAGGGAGTTCAAAAAAATGATGAATAAAAAATAATTGAATTATTTGTCAAATACGCATAAGAGGTAGAATACGTTCAAATAGTGAAATCATAGGCGGCTAAGCAAAATTTATTTCAAAATTAAATCAAATGATTATTCCATTCAATAAAAAAAATTCCAGCAATGAAAACGAAAAACCCTTCAATTTAGTAGGCAGAATAGAAACAAATATTAAAACCAATATCCTTTCAAGAATAAAGTGACATAGCCAGATTGTATCTAAGTCTAAAAAAATACTAGACCGAGATTTGTTCACAATACTCATAAAGTGGGCCAATGCGTACCAGCTGGTTGCCAAGCGGTTTTAGCAGTCTATACACTGTTCGTTCAGCATTGCAAATAAATTGCTCTCATTGGCTAATTGACTATTACTGTTCAGCCAATCACAGCCTTTCATACAAGCTAGTGTTTCCAACAATAAGGAAAAAGCACAATTGACAAGTCCGTGTTACACTACACTTTTATTTTTATTTATAGTATAGGGTGGTGGAGACCAAATGACCACATTTGAAATGAACGTCTTTCCTTTAATTTTAGAGGTATCCAGATGAAAAAATCACAGTTTGTGGATGAAGAACGGAAGTTTTATTACAATGCACAAGAAATATCAATTGTGGAAAATAAGTTCTGATAAATGCTGTGCTTCCGCGGTTACACATTCCTGTAGACGAACTTCAGAGTTTCTCATCATAAAGCCCAGCATTTCAACCGGTATTGGTCAAATTTTACATTGTATGGATTCTTTTATTTGTGGAATAGTGCGTGTTTGTCTACATACACTTTTGACTTCAAATACCCCCACAAAAAGAAATCACAGGGGGTGAGGTCAGGCGAGTGCTTTCCAAATTCCAAGTTGAGACACGAGTTGAAATGTTCTTTGGAACAGCATTACCATGTTGACAAAAATGTTCAACCCACTTACAAATTGAATGGTTGTTCGGAAGAGTTGCACAAGGAGTAAGGTTAAAATGTGTCCAGAAAGCTAGACGCGTGGCCGCAAAAGAATCATTACGAAAAAATGCCTCCACGGCGAACGATCGGTGTTGAACAATCCAGCGGGACATGGCATTGGCAACTAAACTTCCCAATACGGGCTACAAAATCTGACCTTGAAAGGTCTTCCGCCACCAGCCATTCGTCTTTCAAATGTGGTCATTTGGTCTCCGCCACCCTATACAAAGGCAACTTATTTTGAAGTATTTGAAGCCTTATTTGCGCTTATAACTTTTAAAAGTTGGACTTAGTTTCAAGTGTTTAGAGCATTATTTGATGCAGTTGTATCATTTAAAACTAATTTTTTTTTGAAAAGGTGAGAAAGATATGCACACACACATACCTTGAGACTACCTTGACTTGAAAAATTCACTCAAAATCCATTTCAAGTCTGCCTTGAGCTAAAGAAACTTCAAGGTACGCCTAAATTCATTAATAAGGGCCATACACCTAACTCCAACCTATAACAAAAGTATGTCAGGATATGAAGTATTGTGTAGTTCGGCCTTGCTGTCCCTATTTGTTGAAAACTCTGGTTTTACGACATCTAGAGATCAAGACCATTCTTTATGAACCTTTAAAGGTACATGCTAAGACTTATTCAACTCAAGTGACACTTGAAAAGCTTTCCGAGTAAAAGCTTTTGATTGATCTTAAGGGGTTTCAAGTTTTCAACGAAAACATCAAAGATTTTAAAGTCTATTGAAGCTTATCTTTCAATGGTTCTAAAGCTTTTCGAGTTACCAGTGATCTGAAGGTTTTAAAAGATTTTAAGCCAGTAATTTATGAACCTACCTTGACACTTACTTGATTCAAAGCCGTGGAAGACTACTCAATATGCTCTCAATATAGGTTAAGTCTTAGTTTCAAGTGGTTGAAGGATTATTTTATGCAGTTTCGTCATTTTAAAACAGATTTTTTGTGCAGTAAATAATTCACTGAAAAGGTTCTACAAGTCTCCCTTAACGCTTCCTCAACATCTAAAGGGTTTTCAAGTATCACTTGTGTAAAGGTAGCCTTACAGTAGATTCATAATGAGATGCTTGGCGTGCGCAGGGTTTTTGGTCATAAGTTTTTTCTAAGTTCATTGTATTGGATATTATTAAGGTGTTGAATTGCTAACTATTGCCATGAGAAATTATTTTTTTCATCAAATATTTCATGGAATATGGGAGTTCAAAGTTGAGATTTTTCGGTTTTTGGGGGCAATTGAACTCACCTACGAGTTACTTTAAACATTTGATAAATTTTTTATAACTGAAAGACACCTTGGGGAAAAGAATGACACATTTTTTATTTCAATTTAACAACTAACTGGTCTTTTAAAAATAATATTTTTAAAAACTGAAATTTTTCGCATGTTTTAAAAAATTTATTTTTGAGAAAACGAATTGTTTGATCAGAATGCAAAATATGCCATTTTGTTCCTCAATGTGTCTTTCATTTTAAAAAAAATATAAAAAGTTTAAAATAACTTCTAGGGGAGATCAATTGCCCCCTAAAACCGAAAAATTGCAACTTTGAACTCCCATATTCCATAAAATATTTGATGAAAAAAATAATTTCTCATGGCAATAGTCAACATTTCAATACCTTGATAATATCCAATACAATAAACTTCGAAAAAAAATTATGACCAAAACCCCTGCGCACAGCCTTAACCCTCGGTTTTCTAGACTCGGATTTGGACTAAATGAACTGCGGAAAGGGTCAGTAAATACTACAATATACTAAATCGACTTGCTTTCGAAATATAGTTCCTAGTAATATAATTGATGGTATATTCGATTAATTATATAACCTGCTATTATACTACTATATAATGCAACAAGAAATAGAAACAGAATTTATTAATTTCGAATTCCTTTAATTGCTATTACTTTATACTGAAGACTTCCGCAATGGCGGATATTGACAACAGCATTGAAAAGCTGATGGGAATCGATGAATGCTACTGTGCAAAAATATCAGTCACCACCGGGAATCGAACCACGGACTTTCAATTGCCTGTTGAGCGCCTTAACCACTAGACCATGGAGACCTTTCTGCACAGGAGCATTCATTTTCAACGCTGTTGTCAATATCCGCCATTGCGGAAGTCTTCAGTATAAAGTAATAGCAATTAAAGGAATTCGAAATTAATAAATTCTGTTTATGTATATTTGTCAGTTTATTCAATTTTGTCAGTCACTTCAAACTAACTTGTAAGAAATAAAAATAGTTTGAATATATCATTCCAAAGGCAGATAGATTCGAAATAAAACTTATCAACTGGTTAGTAAAACACCAATTTTTTCTATAAAAGAATTCTTAGATTCTGAAGTTATTATTGATATTTAATTTCTTTAAAAATATGAATTGGGTCTTTTATTTATATATTTTTTTTTTGGAGGATGAAGCCCACATAGGTCTGACACCTGTGCGTGGGTAATGAGTTGATTGATGGTGATTGATGAGCTGGACCTACAGTTTTAGGTGGGTTCCGGGAAGTGATTTTACGGCAGAGAACAATGTCTTTTTAGTGGCCAATCTAATCGGTCACCCTTACAAATAGTGCCCAGAAGAACGCAGATTATCTCTATCTGATTGAACAGATACCTGCTACAGCTCACAGCTATCACTAATATTAATTTAATATGTGCATTCCTTGGTTTACGTTCATTATGTAACTACAGATTATATATATGCAGTAACATAATCTGCTTTCAATAATAATTTGGAAATTGACCAAAAATTTCCAAAAGCACCCCATTTTTAGTCTTGATTTGTCCTGAGAGACATCAGGCTGATAAACTACTGCCACTACGAAAGTGGAAACACGCTGGAGATGAAGCTTTTCATTTAAGCGTGTCCACTGTTGTGGTGTTGTGGGTTAGCAACCCGATGTCTCACCTACTTGGTGCACTGATCAAGATGGCGTGTTGTTGGTAATTATGGGTCAACTTCCAGCTTTTCTTATTGGAAACAGATTATGTATAATAGATAATAAATATAATACCAAATTATATACAATTAATCAAATAAATTATCATATTATATTATTATAATATTATCATATTATATTACTTTATTTTAAAGGCAAATTGAGTTCATATGTTGTAGTAGTTTCCAGCTCTGTCCATCAGTCCGAATCTACGATTAGAAAACCAAGGTTTTAGAGCATAACACACAAATAACAGGAACATTTTATCTTACAAGTGTCAATCAATACTCGATAAAAATAAATCATCTCTATAATATACATATGTTTTCTATTTACAGTAATGTACCTAAGATACTCTCGCACTCGCATACACACACACTTACACACAACCAGACAGCTACTGTCAAGATGCAGCCGCAAAAAAAAGTTCCTGCAATTTCCTGACAGTTGTCCTGTCCAGAGCACAAAGATCAAAATCAAATGTTTTGCTGGTGATTTCGTATCTCCCCGTTTCGGCAATCACCTGCACCACCCTTTGCAGCTCGCTGTTATCTTCCAAGGTCATGATACGGTTCTGAAGGTCACGCAGAACGCTGACGTACTCGTCTGTGAAGCGGACACTGGGGGTGGGTGACCTTGAACTTTCTCTCAAGGTCACCGGTGGAGATGCCGCCAACCGTTCCTCTTCCTTCTCCTCCTCCTCCTCCTCCTCCTCCTCCTCTATCTCCACATTCCTCTCCACCACAGTTATCAACTTCTCCTCCACCTCATGATTCATCACCACCTTTTCCACAACTGGTTCCTCCTTATCTTTACTTTTCCGCTTCCTCTTCTTTGTCGGATCTTTTTCATCCACCTCCCTCGAACTCTTCTTGTCCTTCTTCACCTTCAACTTTACCGGTTGGTCTTCGGTCGTCATCAATTTTTCACCTTCCAACTTTTCCTCATGATGATGATGATGTTGGTGATGGTGTGGTGGAACTTTATCAGCAATATTGATCTCAATCTTGAGGTTGGATGATTTATTCCCCAACGGAGCTGCAACAATGTTGGGAGGAACATCGTCACCATTATCCGAATGCATTGAAGCCTCAGATTCAGAATCTTTATTAGAAATCTCTTCCATAAGTTTATGTAGTGGATTGGGCACCCGTTTACTTTTAGTGGCGTCGCCACTTCTTGAGTCACTTGGTTGCGCCACTGGTGGCGGAGATCGTGGTGGTTCTCTTGGTTGAATCACTTCCACCACTTTATCCACTTTCTTCTCCTTTGTCTCTCTCTCTTTCGTCTTCTCCTTCTCCCGAAACTCGTCCTTCTTGTTCCGCTCCTTCTTCTTGTGCTTATGTCGGTGTTTCTCTTTCTCCTTGTCACTCTTCTCCTTCTCTTTCATCTTCTCCCTGTCTCCTTTATCCTCTTTGACAGGGGGAGGTGGTGGAGGCAGAGGACTCTTTTTCATATTCTCCTTCTCCTTCACCTCTTTCTCTTTATTACTACTACTCACTTTCATGTTTTTATCTCTTTCTACACTTCCACTACTGCTCCTACTGCTACTCCCATCTTTATCAACCACTCTTTCCACCACTGTTGTCACCTCTTCCTTCCTATTCCTATTCACATCGTGCTCTCTATGCCTCTCCTTCTTGCTATCCCTGTCTTCTTTGCTCTTCTTATCCTTATGCTTTTTACTTGTCAACGACTTTTCACTATTTGACACTGATTTACTTACCTTTTCCTTATCTTTCACTTCACTGCTGTGATTCGATGATGATGATGATGACTTGACCGATGCTGCTGACGCCTTTGCTGCTGATGAAGTGTCCTCCTTGACTGATGACGATGATGATGATGACTTGACTGCGGGAGGGGGAGGTACAGCTGGCGAAGACGGCCTCTTGCTCTGCTTCTCCTTCTCTCTCTTCTCCTGTTTCTCCTTGTCTCGGCTCTTCTCCTTTTCTCCTTTTACGGCGCCATTCTCTTTATCCTTGTCACGTTTGTCTCTGTCTCTGTCCTTCTCTTTGTCACGACTGTGAGGACTGTGTTTGGCCGACTTTGAAGAGTTTGCCTGTATTAAATACAAAAAATTAAATGCTATTGAAAAAACGAAAAAACAATTATTATGGTGCAACACTGTGGCCCGTATTTATGAACGTGACTTATCAAAGATCGACTTAAGTCAGATCGGTTAAGTCAGAATTAGCAGCAATAAGTCTTCTTACACTAACAGGTTCAATCCAGCGAGCAGCTGTAACCCTAAAATCCAACCCAGCTTCCACAACAAAGATCTGACTCCTGATAAATAATTTACATTAATATGAGAATTTACAATACGTAAATGTTGCAGGGACAACTGGGACGGCTTATAACCTCACTTTTCAGGTAGTAAACTCACCTAGTATAAGTGAAGCTTAGAATAAAGTTCGTATTCATGAACCTCACTTAAACATCTTCTTAACTTAAAAGCCAAGACGTGCTTATAATTGGAGTCTCAAATCCGTTCTTAGCCAAGCGAGGTACAGAGCTGACTTGAAGCCGTTCTTAGATTGTTGTGTTGCATCTTATTTTGGCTTCAATTGTTAGTAAGGCATCGGCTCATAATAATAAAATAAAATCATCATATTAAATTTTTGCACCATTGCAATGGAATACACTGTATATTTGACTTATTGAAATTATTTCTACTTATTTTATATAAATCTAGTCCTAACCTATAATTTTTTTGGCACTAGGATATAATTCTCTTTCTACGAAATAGAATGGATGAAGTTCGTTGGTCTGCTGGCAGGTAGCATGCACTACACTGCCTCGAAGCTGTATTTTTAAAATCCGAAAACAGAAAATTATAACTTGAAATATATATTAGTGTGGTTATAATTACTTAACAGTAACTGTAAATTTACATGTAGTGCAGTATCTTTCATGTCTTTTCATGTATGTTATTTTATGTTTATTAGTGCCTGATGATACGACACAATTTTAGGTTAGCTTGTGACCACGTTCAATGTAATACAGACTTTCCAACTCAGTCTTAGATAAGCTGTGCTTAGATCAATGTAAGTCACGTTCATAAATACGGGCCTGTATGTTACAATCAATTATAAAGTAGATATAGGAGGTTAGAAGGTGATGTACTTTATACGTTGTCTTATCAAAGTAGTATGAAGCTATTTTAACACTACTGCCACTTTCCAGTACAAGCTAATCAGAATTCATAATTTTTCAAAATATTGTTAAAATCAATATTAATGCAATAGTCACATCACCTGATTGAAACATTACCAAATCGAACTGGATTTCAAATCGGAACTTTCAACAATAATCACGCGCTGTAGGTTATGTTATATTTTGGGGAAGTTATTGGATTCATTGGTAAGTTAAATTTAACGTAATGTATTAGCAGTTGGAGATAAAATAATGTATGCAACGATTGTATTTTGCTTCAAAATGCAATATACTCGCTTCAAATACTGAATAATCGCTTCGTTTGTGTTCTAAATTACATATCAATCATTGCTTCAAGGCAGTTATAATACAATCGTTGCATAAACTACTACTATCAAGGACCCAACATGGACTTATTAGAACTGTGATATTGTCCGTCCGTCCATCCAGGCAATATGTTTCAAAAAGAAGATAATAGACTCTTGGAACTTGATATAATAAAGTTTCCTCTTAGTCCAAGTAAGATATTCTTATTTATATTGGAATGAAAAAGGTAGAAAATGAAGGGTGACAAAATAAAAGTAATTGCAATGAAAGGAGATCACCACAAAAGCATCTAGGCTAGTAGCTCAATCCACCCTAGAGTTATTTAGAGAGATACATTTTTTATTAAATTGTTAAATGTTAACAAGATAATTTATTTCGAAATTCCTTTTAATGCTTAAATTATGCCGAAGAACTTACTGTAACATTGTCAACTGCACTGAATAGCTAATGGAAATCGATGAATACTAAAAGATGAAAATATTCAATCAGCGAGCATCGAACCACAGATCTTCCAATTGTGAAGTAGCATTCATTTAATATTTAACCACACCAGCCAGTACAAATTAAGTAATTTGAGATGTTATAATTTTTATAAAGTTTTAGATCATTTTTTTAAATTAAACAAATATAAACAATTCAGTATCCAATGACCCAACAAATTCACATAAAATAATTATTATTATCATCAGTTGTGCTGACAATATGCACCATTTAAATGCTTTGATTTCTATAAACATCATATATGCTTCACAATTCACAAAAAACTGCACATTGGCAGCTCTTGAAAACTTTGTTTCTTCTTTTTCTAGTTGTTCAACAGATCTCAAAAATATTTCATGCCTCAAAAATTTCTCTCTGTTTTTGTTACAATTTGAAGATTTAAAGTAATTTTTAAAATATTTAAACACAATCAAAATGAAAACGTCAAAGCTTGCACTGTAAAAATAAAGTGGATAATTGGGCTAAGCAGCAACTTAGGATAGTACATTGCAAGGTAATCATTAGAAGACAAGGTAGTGTTGAACAGCATGATGCGCAGTAGCAAGCTTCAGTCAGCTGATGCAGTGACGTCATCCGGGTCTCTTTTTACGTTTTCGCCTATCTTTTACATGTTAAATTGCATAACTTTATGTCTTTTACTCGAAATATAATAATATGCTTTTCAAGAAACTTGGACGTCTCCTAAGGTTTATGATATAATTATTTAACTGTTAATCTACAGCATTTTTATAAGATCATACAATTATTTAATTCAGAGCACTCGATAATTTATAGCATGTACATCAAGTCAAGGATAGTGCTTCTTCGGTATTTAAGTTATTTTATTCGTCTATAAATTCACTTCAACTAATTTCCAAGTACTGTAAAAGATTAAATATTCAATTTTTATGGAAATTGATTGGAGAAAAATATATTCAATTGAACTTAAATAACGTCAAATATTTAAGTTCAATTGAATATATTTTTCTCCTTAAATCCGCCATCCTTAAACCAGGGAAAACACCAGATAACCCAGCAAACTACCGCCCTATTGCTTTGTTGTGCATATGCTACACACTTTTAGAGAGACTAATCAATAACCGAATATACCCAGCCATCAATGAACGTCTACCAGTTGAACAGGCAGGATTTAGACAGAATCGAAGTTGCTGTGAGCAGGTACTGGCACTGACGTCATTTATAGAATCAGGGTTCCAGAAGGGCCTGAAAACTTCTGTAGCTTTTGTGGATCTAAGTGCAGCGTATGATACTGTTTGGATAGATGGACTCATTCTGAAATTCATACAAATGATTCCATGTCTTAGAATATCAAACTTGTTGGAGAAAATGCTGAAGGATCGCTATTTTAAAGTAAGTTTGGGCTCATATGTGAGTAAGTCAAAACATATAAAGAACGGTCTTCCTCAGGGCTCAGTATTGGCTCCCCTTCTCTTCAATGTGTATGTGAGTGACATGCCAAATACCTTGGCACAGAAATTCTGCTATGCGGACGACATGGCTTTGGCTACACAAAATAAAAATATGGATGAAGGGGAAACAATCTTGACAAATGATCTAGAAAAGTTGGACACATACTACAAAACATGGAGACTATGTTCAAACCCAAATAAAACAGAGACATGCTCCTTTCATCTAAATAACCAACTGGCAAACAAAGAGCTGAATGTTATGTTATGTCAAGAGCGAATCAAGCACAACAGATATGTCAAATACCTGGGAATAACTTTAGACAGGTCTTTGACATTCAAAAAACAAATTGAACTCACCAGCCAAAAATTAAAAGCCAGAAACAATATCATACGAAAACTTGCAGGTACAACATGGGGAGCAGATGCAGCAACTCTACGCACTGCAGCACAGTCTCTTGTCTACTCAACAGCAGAGTACTGTGCCCCAGTTTGGGGCCGAAGCACTCATGTAAGCAAGATCGACGTTCAGCTCAATGAAGCAATGAGGATAATTACAGGGACTTTATAATCAACTCCAGTGCCTTGGCTTCATATACTATCCAATATTGCCCCCCCCCCCCCCCAGAGATCCGTAGACAACAAGCTACATTTTACGAATGGCAGAAGATAAATCGCCCAGATCGACCAAGAGAGTTGCCAATTCATAAGATAATTGATGAGCCACATTATGATAGGTTGAGGTCTAGAAACCCAATCTGGAAGGATGAGACTCTTGCACCAGGGAGAACCTATGATTTTCGAAACGCCTGGAAATTCAAATGGAACAATAGTAATGTCAATCGCCACAACATCACTCATCCCCATCAGCAACTCCCAGGAATGCAACTTCCTCGCAAAATTTGGTGCTCATTGAATCGGGTAAGGACTGGACAAGCTAAATCAAGATCTGCAATGTATAGATGGGGTATTGTCAACAACCCAGCGTGTGATTGTGGAGCGGTTGAACAGACTCTGGCACACATTGTCCAGGAATGCCCTAAAAGGAGGTTTGCTGGAGAATGGAGCGACTTCTTTGAGTGTAGCCCTGCTGCAGTAGAATGGGTATCCACACTGGATATAGATTTATAGTCAGCTTCCACTAAGCATCCTTGTGTGTAAATTATTATTAATAGCAGGGATCTGCTAAAGTTTCACATTATTATTATTATTATTTCCTCTATCTGTGTTTGCTTTTTTTTATAATGTTTATGACTCTTGCATGTCTTATGTAAAATTTATATTTTTGTTTTTAATCTTTGACTACGTTTCTATGAAGGTTTGGAAATGCTCGTGTTCAAGAAGCCATACGATAAATAATAAATAAATAATAACGTCAAATAATTGACCTTCAACTAATTATTATGTGCTTACAAGAATTGCATATCGATTTCTTCAATCAATTTTCTTTAAAAATTTAATATTCAATTTTCCACAGTACTTGAAAATTAATTGAAGTGACTTTGAAGACAAATAAAATAACTTAAATACCTGAGATGTACTATCATTGATGTGAGGTACATGCTGTAACATTATCGAGTGCTCTGAATTAAATAATTGTAAGATCGTATCAAATATCCTTTAGATTTACAGTTGAATATACCATAAACTATAAATGTTCCTTGAAAAGCACATATATTTTGAGAAAAAGACTTATCAAATCAAATTTATTCAATGACTCATTGTTTACAAAATATGTAAATAAAATACAAAGAATTCAAAGCCCATAACTAAGTCACTGAATACAGTACTGCTTGCTGAAGAAACTCTTATTCTTGTCTGCAAGCAGGAGCAAATTTATGCAATTTTACATGTAACAAGTAGGCGAAAACGTGAATAGAGACCCGGATGACGTCACTGCATCAGCTGACTGTAGCTTGCTACTGCGCATCGTGCTGTTGAAAACTATCTTATTTTCTAATTACCTTGGTGTGGAATTTATTGGTTTATTCTGTATTGATTTATTGGTTGTATTGCATTCATGTATTGGTTTATTTTAAAAAAAATTACCTGTTTATCAGATGAAGACGACTGGTGTTTGGAATTCTCCGATGAGGATTTTGTCGACGATTTGGAGCTGGATGACGATGGAGGAGGCGGTGACATTTTGGCCTTCTTGATTGGCGGCCCAAACAAGTCGGCAAACGAGTTACTCGTTTTCATGTCCTCTGGTTTCAGTGATTCCTACAAAAGACAACCAACAAAAAGCTAATTACAGATAATCTATTTTAAAAGGCCTTCATGATATTCTCTGTCGACTGTCGCTCAACCATTCCAAACAGCATGTTGTCTTTGATTTAGCGATGATGATGATGATGATGATTATAATTTGTAGAATTAAATATTACAGAAATTTATGGTAGAACATCTTAAAGAGGTTATTTCAATGAGGAAAATAATTATTTCAAATTTACTATTCTTTCGGCCAGTTGCACAAAAGAAAATTAAATTTAACCACCTTAAGATGATGTCATCTTACGGAGCTCAATAGGGAAGTCGTTGCACTGGCTCTGTCAAATGATGTCATTTTACGGTGATCAAATTAAATTTTCTTTCGTGCAACTGTCCGTTTGAATTTCTATAATCTATTAAGCAATTTTTTACATATAATTTAATGTAGTTGAAGCACAATGGATCGTTGTTACTACAGTTTCCTTATGTTTGTACTTTTTAGTGAACAAAGAAATATTGAAATGAATAATAAGACTAGATACTAGATACGGTTGTCACACCATTATAAGAAATATTGAAATGAATAATAAGACTAGATACTAGATACGGTTGTCACACCATTATCAATCTCATTATCAATCTCTTGATTGAGATTGATAATGGCGTAGCAACCGAAACTAGAATCACACTGTTCTCAATAAATGTGGTTGTGACAACTTCAGGTCTTATTATTCATTATGGATATCTTTCACAATATCACCTTCACCGCTACGAAAAAAGTTAAAGTTAAAAGTTTCATTATTACTACAGATCGGTCTATCCTAGCTACCTCATGATTGAAATGTTTAAACATAAATAATGGAGTTACATTCACATACCATAACACTAAAACCAACAAAATAGCATCATCATTCAGAAAAATCAAATATCAGATAGCATACAGAACAACCAACTCACTCAAAAGACTTCTACACCCACCAACTGCACTTACAAACATGGGCATTAGACCAGGAATATACTAGTGAGCCCACTCGCTTCGCTTGCAAACACCTTGAGGGAAGTGATAGCCGCGAGGCGTAGCAGGTATCTGTTCAATCAGATAGAGATAAGCTGCGTTCTCGTAGGTCCTGTTTGTAACGGTGACCGATTAGATTGGCCAGCAAAAAAGACACTGTTCTCTGCTGTAAAATCACTTCCCGGTGGTTCGGAACCCACCTAAAACTGTAGGTCCAACTCATGAATCACCATCATCCAACTCATTACCCACGCACAGGTCTCAGACCTATGTGGGGTTCATCCTCAGAAAAAAAACCTAATTTCGAAAAGGAAAACTCATTTCTAGCTTATCCTAGGGGAAGGTGAAGGTGGTAAGGAAAAACACCTGTTTTGAAGATACTGATTTAGATAAAATTCACAAGACATCTATCACTTGAAGTTCAAGTTCGTCGTTGCTCTGATGCACAGATATCAAGTCAGTTAATAGATATTTCTCCCCTCTCAATCGAATCCCTCGATTGATGAATAGCCTTGGAAGTGAAATTGATGTCTTTGCAGATGGCTTCAACACCTTTAAGAGTAAAGCACTTAATGTTATCCAATAAACGCTCCTAATTGATGATTTCTCCAATCTTATTCTTGCTTTTCTCTTCTTTCCTCTTCAAAACTAATTTTATTTTTTCTAGATTTTTAATTCAATACAGTGGTATTGACCAGACTTTCTTTATGTATTTCTTGGATTGCATATTTTCGTTGTAAGTTATAAGTAAGTTTTATTATAAGTATGTAATTATGTTATATTTTCTCTTTATATTTTTTAGCAATTATTAATTTAAAATTTTGTAACTTGTGTTGAGGAGGCAACATTTGGGATTTTACCTGTTTGCCTCCACATATTTGTATTTGAATAAATAAATATATTTTCAACAACAAAAGAGCTACTAATATACCTATATATCAGGGCTAGGGCTCTATAAATACCAGGTACACGCAGCCGCCATTCCGTTTCTTAACTGAAGGAGCCAGAACAGTATAGTTGCTTGTAGGTAATATTTTATGGCAATCACAAAATGTGTTGAATAATTAACAAGTAATCTTCACCTATTCACGTAAATATAATGCAGGAGAGTTTAGGAAAAGTTGTGACTTATCAAAATCAAATAATAATAATCCAACTTCATTTTTCCCCCACCATCAGTTTTGTTTTTTTAGAATTGGATGGAATAATAAAAATTATGTCCATTATCAATTTATAATAAATTATAGAATATAAATTGAAGTTATAAAATGTGTAGAACTCACCTCACAAAGTTTGGAAGATGATGTTGGTTTCCATATTTGTCACGCCTACAATTTTGTAACCAAATTTCTCTCCTAGAGTTATCAGCAGGAAAACGGAACGTTTGAAAGCCTCGACATCATTATTAGAACAATTTGGTGCGGAGCAACCAACCTTAATTGTTTTTTTTTATTTTTTTTATTACATACATACATACATATCCGGTTCCCGTTCCAGTAGGTTCACTGGGTCTGGGTATTAACAAGCCTCCGCCACCTGCTCCGGTCATTCCAAAGCTGTTCCTCCTCAATCTCCAGCCATTGCCGTCCCCTTCGTTCGATCTCTCCTTTCACTCCATCCTTCCATCTTCTTCGTGGTCTTCCTCTTGGGCGCTTATCCACTATCCGCAACTCTTCCATTCTTCTCGGTAATCTTCCTGGATCCATCCTTTTTACGTGCCCGAACCATCTCAAGGTACTCTTAGTGACTCTGTCTCTCAAACTTTCTACTCCCACCAATCTCCTAATTACAACATTTCTCACTCTATCTCTCCTAGTTTTACCAATTACACTCCGTAAAAACCTCACTTCGCCTGCTTGTATTCTACTCCAATCTCTTTCTGTCAAGTTCCATGTTTCTGCTCCATACGTTACTATTGGAAGATAATACAATTTGAACAGCAATAACTTGGCTTTCTTGGGTACTTTCCTATCCCATATCAAATTTTTCACACTTTGGTAAAAATTACTTCCTTTTTTCAACCGACCAGTTATCTCTGTGTCCATCTTCCCATCCGATGTAACACTTACACCTAAATACTCAATTTTTTCTTTGGTCTGTAACGGTATGCCATACAGCATAATATTTCCTACCCCTTCTCCTTGTCTCTTAAGCACTAACACCTCACTTTTCTCTTTGCTTACTTTCAAACCATGTTTCAGCAACTCTCTATTAGTTTCATCCAAGCATTCTTTTTTTATTTTTTTATTATTATTATTATTATTAAAAATACAGCGGCAAATTCATAACACACTCAATGTAATGTATACGAAAGATCGTAACTTCAAGGAACAAGATGGCGACTGCGTGTACCCAGTCTTTATAGAGCCTTAATCAGGGCAATGGAATAAGTGTATCTATAAAGTAGATACATTTATCACATGAAAAACAGCTGTTTATATAACCATATATCAGGGCAATAAAATTAGTATATTAATCAGAAGATATAGATTCTATAAAAAGCATGTATCAAGGTGTTATTTTGAAAAGGTGCTGATCGCATTAATTTATTCACCTACAGCTGATTATAAATAAAAATATATTTTGAAATCTATTGCGAATTCCATAATATTGTGAAAACAACCATTTTCTATATTATAGTAATATTCTTTTATTGCCACCAATTTTTAGAAAATACAAACAGAAATTGATACAACTAATTTATTAGAGTAATTACAGAATAGAAATGTTTCCTTTAAAATATTTGGCACCAGCCAGCGGAAGGATAAACCTTGTTCGCTGGTGGGTTTTATACAGTTGAAACCCAATAAAAAAGTATCTCGTATCAAGCGAAAAGCGAGAGAAAAAAATGAAATAGAATAAACAAAAGAAAGAAAATCAAACCATAGACCATCATTTCTATCATTCCAAATTTTCCAATCTAAAAAAATATTTATCTTTTATCCAAGACCTCTGTTTACAATTAAGATAATACTTTCTGTTATACAAGAAATTAATAGATATATTAATGGAGGGAACCTATCCTTTTGTTTCGACTCAAAAAGGGTAAAGGAGTTAGTAAATTTTATTGGCAAACGAACTTGATCTGTATAAAATGTTCCAAGAATATGTGTTTAAAATTTGAAGTTGATTTGTCAAAGCGTTCGAATGTTATCGTCGAATAAACAAACAAACAAACAAACAACAAACAAACATACAGGAAAAGCCGCGAGCCTCGAGTCAAAACTAAGAACTCGCTTCACTCGTTTAATAAATTGAAATGTAATAATTGTAAAAAGTTCCAAATTCTACAAACAGGCAAGAATTTCCCACTAGATTTAAATAACACACAAGAGCCATCACACACCCGAACACCCATTCCACCTCAGCAGAGCACATCATTTCAACAAACCACACTTACAGAGACATCAACACCAATTTATAAATATATTACATACCATTCAAAAAAATCCGAAAGCTAACTGCATTAGAGCAATATTAAATTTATAAAATTACACAAAACTACAGCCTGACACAGTTCTAAATTATCACCTCACACACCCTGTTTGATCCAAATTTCCCGCCTTCGCAGTAAGTTTATTTATAAAGTTTAGTTAAGTATCATTAATTTTCTACAAGTTTATTATAAAGGATATCTAGTGAAAAAGTAATATGGAACTACAACATCAATTTGCATTATTTAGCAAACAAAGTAATCATTGTAAGGTAAGACTCATTCTGCACCTTATGCATCTCTAGTTCATGCTGTGTTGGAATGAATTTGAATTGAATTTAAATAAATTATCTCAATTTAGAATAATGCCACCAACCTTTTTATGTTTTTTAACAGTCTCGCCGCTAGCACTTCCACCTCCTCCACTCTTTACCTTGCCGCCTCCACCCCCTCCTGGCCCACTCCCACGACTGCCTCCTCCGCTGTCCTCCATTCTAGCTGACGAGGAGTTTGTGGTTGACGATGACGTCATCGGGGCTGCGGCCGCCGGATTGTTGGAATTTTGACTGCTGGCAAGTGCCAAATCGCTGCCAACCCCAACCTAACAGAAAAAGTAATTATTTAGCTAGAATTATGACTGAAACACAGAATAAAAATAGATTTTCTCTAATGAAAAATCCCACATAATCTGAGACCTGTGCGTGGGAAATGAGTTGGATTTCCAGTTTTAGGTGGGTTCCGAACCACCGAGAAGTGATTTACAGCAGAGAACCGTTTTTAATTTTTTGCTCGCCAATCCAGCTTGATTTCTTTAGGATGACCCACTTAGGTCTGAGTCCTAATTTTGCTGGCCAATCCAATCGGTCACCCTTACAGAGTGCACAGGAGTTCGTAGCTTATCTCTATCTGATTGAACAGATACCTGCTAAGGCTTACGGCTATCGTGAGGGTGAATTGAAGTATGAGAAGAGAAGGAAGAATGAGGTGAAAAATAAAGAAGAAGAAAGCGTAGTAATATAAATAGTATTTCGAAACCAGATTTTAAATTGATTATAATTTCAAACTCATAGTCCAGGAGAGCGTTGCTTATCTAATCTGATTGAACAGATGCGTGATAAAGCACTTATCGCAGAATACACACAATAGAAATATTTTATTTACATTTATGTACATTAGGCCTTCCAAAAGTATGTTAAAATACAGTAACTTAACATACTTTTGTACAAGGCTTAATGCATACATGCCTATATTTTATGGTAGATAAAATACTTCTATTTCTAGTTAAAACTGATCCAAAAACATCTACAAATGATAAAAAACAGTAAGTTTTCAAATTAATAAGTTCAAAATGCATAGCGTAACTAGGAAAGTGGTATTTAGCAGCGCGCTAGGCGGTGCGTAGTATGCTGCGTAAAAATTCTGAGCTAGGAAAACCTGACCAAATTTTTTTCAGCTATGAAATGCGTTCAATAATTTATGCTCATCCTGTAGATGTACGTGTCTTGCAGTTGCTCTAAGGTTGAACAGACGAAGACATTTTCTCCATAGCTCTGGGATAAGATACGATAAGATAAAATTACTTTATTTACTTGAATTTACAAACTTCCATAGGCTCATTAAAAAGAATATTATTAACAACACAATAGATTGTGTATGAGAAAAAGGTTGGCTATTGAAAATGAGATTTTATGTGAAGCATTTATGTAATAATGAGGACGAAGTCTGGACAAAAATTCGTCCATTCAAACTTAACCTTGATGATTTTTTTAATTGAATCATCTTTATTCAACAAATGTACAAATACATTGAATAGTGTCACATAAATTAAAAAATACTTGAGCAAATACAATACAATTAATCAAGAATCAACAGCAGCTTCAAATTATCCCTGATCAAATTCCTGAAAGGAGTACAATGACAAGCTTACCAGATATTCCTTCAGATTCATTCTGAAAAGTGTAATCTCTTTTAATAGTTTCAAGTTTCTGGGCAGCATTTTGAAATATTTCTCTCCCATATAAGTTGTTTTCTTTTGAAAGAACTCTGAGTAATGTCTTCGCAAAATTCTTCCCGATCGAACATTATACGCATGTGAAATATTACTTTCCTGTTCAATATCTGTAAATTTTTTAAAGTGCATTATAACCTCAAATATATATTGTCCATAAACTGCTAAAATGCTTAGCTGAGAGAAGACTTGTTTCACAGAGTCATTCCTTTTGATCTTCATAATTATTCTTAGTGCTGTTTTTTGTTGAATTGGTATTTTGTCAAGGTTTCTTTTCAATGTGCGTCAATGAATACACAGACCATAAGCTGAATTAGAATGTATCAGTGCGTGGTAAATCGCATTAAGACCACACATATTGGCTATTCGCCTTAGAGCATACAGGCCCGGGGAGATTTTTTTTTCTTTTTTTTTCGAAAGTGGGATGGAGAGATAATTCGAATAGGTAGTAATTTCATTGAGAAACTATTCAATTGACTGACTCACCCCACCGCCTTTGATCAATTTACGCCGAAAATCCTCGGACGGCTCGGTGAAGACGTGTTTCTCACGTTTTATAACCGACAGAGGTGGTCCATTCGGCTGTAGGCTGAGATCATAGTAGAAACGAATCTTTTTTGGCTCATCTTTATTTTTCAAGTAGATATCGATGGGCAGATTGAATCCAGCGTAGCCGGACTCTTTAACACAGTAGGGCGCTTCTTTGCAAACTGAAAACATATAAAATTCGCGTTAAAAACTCCAGTAAAAAAAATACCATTGAAATATAAAGAAAAATTGCGGAAGAAAAAACGTACTGATTTTTTCTATCTATACGAGCAGAATTTTTCGGCACAGTGTCTGCGCCAAACTTCTGCAGCTATGAGATGCTTTCACATACTTCGTCATAGCTTAGATAGATTGATAGGTAGTTTATTCTCAAATAAATAAACATACAAATAAATATACAAAATTTATATACAAAAAATATACAAAATTTCAATGTCTTACAACTATTAGTTGTAAGACATTGTCTAAATGACAATTAATATGTCATTAATTGTCGTAATGACAATAAATAAATATACAAAGTTTCAATGTCTTACAATTGTTAGTAGTCGAGAGAAACAAATACAATATGAGTTTTAAAGAAACTAAATAGAAAAACAAAATGATAGTATTTACTGAAAGAATTTGTAAGAATATAGGTTACATTCCAGCACACAAGGCGTTGACCACTGGAAGGAGTCGAATGCAAAAAAATGCAAGGAAAAGGATAGATTAAATTTTAAATTATAGATTGAAAAATTAAAGGGTAGGTGAATTGTAATTTTAAGGAACAAGCAATAAAGAGCTTGAATAATTAATTCTTAGTATATATTCTCAAAATGTATACTTCTTAGTTATTGTGAATTGAAACCTGAGTCTGGCCAACAAGCAAACTTGAACACTGCCACAAAGTTTCTTGATGACCATATTTTTTTTCGGATGATGAAGCCCACATAGGTCTGACACTGCGTGGGTAATGAATTGGATGGTGGTGATTGATGAGTTGAACCTACAATTTTAGGTGGGTTCCGAACTACCGGGAAGTGAGTCTACAGTGAATATACATTTAAAGGTGGCATGTGAACCTCATTGTATACATCTATGTAGTAGGCTCTCAATTTTTTTTATCTGAACAGATTTCTCAAGTGCCACCTACCCAATAATAATTACTTGCGTGTAGCCTACTTTTAGTTTCTTTCGCAGGGTACTGTCACATGGTGTATCTTGTACTGGGGTGGGAGTAGTTATATCAGATGTTCTCCTGTTTTAGAATTCTAATGGAAGCGTAGGAGTGAACGCTGCCTAGTAATATAAGTTTGGTTGTTATTTATTGAAGTTTTGCAGTTGCTCTATCTTAAGATAATTTGACATTTGTGAGACCACTTTTAGTATTTCAATATTTTATTTTTATTTTTTGCATGTCTAGTATATTTATGTTTTGCATTTTATAAGTAGATAAATAAAAATAATACTCCCCCGGGAAGTGATAGCCGTGAGCCGTAACAGGTACAGACCGTTTCAAAGTGCATGGTGTCTCGCTGGTGGCAGGGGAGGCAGTGCGAGAGAGACAGAAAGTCTTTCCCACCACGCTTCCCCTCCAGCCGTCAAGTTCAGTCGCGTCAAATACACTCACTGCTGAACTTTTTAGCGTTAGCGGACTTAGGGAATATTTGAACTTGACTGTACTGCGAGGCAGCAGGTAGAGTAGTGGGAGAAAGCGCTCAGCGCGCATGCTCCATCGAGACGCCACGCACTGTGAAACAATCTGTATCTGTTCAATCAGATTAGATAGAAGCAGCGCTCTCCTGGGCCCTCTTTGTAAGGGTGACCAATTGGATTGGCCAGCAAAAACTACTTGTTCTCTGATTTAAAATAACTTCCCCGTGGTTCGGAACCCACCTAAAATTGTACGTCCACCATGTTTCCTATAACAAGCGGAACTACCCGTAAGGGTCTCCCCACCATTAAAAGCCACATGCATTTACTTTCGTGATGTAAGATAGAAAATTGATTGAAAATTGCAATAAATAATATTGAAAAACGTGGCTTACCGCGTTTTGGCTTTGCAAAGGTGGCATGAAGATTGAATACAACTCTCTCGACAAAATGGTGTATTTCAGTGTTGTCAGCGCCCCTGACAAACACCTCCCAGTCGTGTGTGAAGCCCTCTGATGTCTTCTTATTCCTAACAGACGCCTCGTGACCAATTTCGAAAAGAACTTTGACACACTGAAAACAAATTAAATTAACAATTACTATAACAAACTAAACAAGAAATACACTAGGCCTACAGAAAACACTCTTAAATACTAGAAAAACTAACTATACAATAATGTCCTGATAATTAGTCTTGATAGTCCGAGGTTCCGCTTTAATTCCATCAACCAAATATAAATTTTTCAAGTAAAATAATCGATACCAAAATCAATTTTCCCAGTGAAAATGGAATCTTTACTTGATTGAACATAATTATTTAGAGTAAGATGTTTTTTGAGATTATTTTCAGTGAAGATTTCAAGTGACTCGTTTGAGTAATGATCATTATTAAGAGTGAGTGATTATTTCAATGTTTTTTCTATTTATAAGTGCTGTAATAAAAGCAGGTATCTGTTCAATCAGATTAGATAAGCAACGCTCTCCTAGGACTTCTTTGTCAGGGTGACCAATTGGATTGGCCAGCAAAAGAAACTTGTCTCTGATTTAAATTAACTTCCCCGTGGTTCGCAAACCACTTAAAATAATTGTAGGTCCACCATGTTTCCTATAACATAGCGAAACAGAAGTGCTGTAATAGAAGCACATTTCATTAGTTAGACTATACGTCACGCCACGAAATTAAGCGGCTCAAAGAAAGTGCGGTCTAGCAAAAACCAACTGAATGCGGTGACAAACCATATATATATGAGTGATAGCAGGCTTTTAGACTAGGGGCAACACGGTACGAGTAGTGTTGTCAATATGTGCATTAAGGTTGGTGATTGTCTACTGTCAGCATGGTTCCCAACAGGTGGTCCGCAAGATATAATTAGAAATTGGAATAAAAATATATATTGGTACAGAAACAGATTTTAAAAAAAAAAATTTAAACTGATGGACGCACTCTTTATTTCCACAAATAAATCATGACTTTTATAATATTACTGTTTACTTATGTTTCACATGTTTTGAAGTTTTGAATAATAATAATAAAGAGAAAATTGATTTTATTCTTAAAACTAAAATAATTTGAAATAAAACTCTTAATTTCGCTCTTTTCAGGTACTTGGTACTGTGATATGGCAAGGCACCAACCATGTATTAGTATTAAATTAGCGTAGCGGCTAAGCTCACAATAATTACGAGGGTAGTGGGGAATGAGAAAATTTATAACTTTAGGTTTAATAATTAGTGGGGATCCTTGTCATTATAGCGACTGGATGAGGGAGTCCTTGGAAAAATGTTGTTGGGAATCCCTGGTCTAGTCATGGTTCCATATCTGGCAACACCGCAATTTTTCAGAACCAATTAATTTGGTGGCGTGAACTACACTACACTAACACAAATTTGATCGGAACCCTATTCTGGTCCCATTCAATTCGAATTACTGGGACTCTATTGTAATACATCTCACCTACATCTGTTGAACAGTCTCTATCAAGTTGAATAATAGCAGACTCTTAAGGGAATGTAATTGCCCAGGAATCAACACTCACACTAACATTCACTAACACTAATAATAATTAATTGTATATCTTTTATTGGTGGGGAGCCACGTACGGATAGTTCCACCTCGCCGCTTGGAGAACATGATGAACCTAAAATTTTAGATAGGTTCCGAACCACCAAGTATCTAGCAATAAAGATTTGAGGTGGGACAAACACATTGATGCAGTAAGCAAAAAAACCTCATATAAAGATAAGCTCTGCACTAATGTGCCCTCTTTGAAAGGGTGACCGATTGGATTGGCCATCGAAAAAGACTGTTCTCTGTTGTAAAATCACTTCCCCGTGGTTCAGAACCCATCTAAAACTGTAGGTCCAACTAATCAATCACCATCATCCAACCCATTAGCCAAGCACAGGTCTCAGACCTATGTGGGCTTCATCCTCAGGCAAAATTGAATATATGGCTTATAAATATTACAAATTAATGACATAATGTACATAGATGACCTGAAAATATTGTACTAGCTCGTTGATCTTGCAGTGTGTAATTAAATAAATATACCGAATGTCTTCTAAATAAAAAATTGGTTCATTTTTATTTGTATAACTAATTATATGACATATTACACACAATGTTCTAAAAGTCGGGCCCACTTTGTTTCCAATATCATGGCTCAAACGGCGAGTTAGAACTACCCGTAAGGGTCTCCTAACGCAATAAAAGCCAAACTCTTATTATTATTATTATTATTATTATTAATGATCTTCGATTGTGCATCATATCAGTCGATATGGGATTCTAGTTTGGGGTGGAGGAAATAGATCCTATTTAAAAAATGTAATCTTCACACAAAAATATACTCTAAAACAATTTTGAAAATCCGATACTATATCCTACCCTACCTTATACCCTAGAGTTTTTATTTCAAGAAATAAAAATACCAACATATTGAAAAAATTCTTTTTAAAAATATAACAAAATTACACAAGAATATATTTTTAAAATAATTTTGAAAAAGCCAAGACTATACCCTATGATGTTAATTCAAGAGCTGAGTATACTAACGTACTGAAATGAAACAGCCCTTCAATGCAATTTCAGAAAAAACTAAAATGAAAATTATCCAATATTAAACCCAAATTTAGAGGTTACCTCCCGCCTTATGAGACAAAAAAATATCAGTGAGTAAACCAAAACTACATACATTCATTAAACTGAGAAACAAAAGTTAATTCAAAAATGTTTACTTACACACAGACATTAGATGATGTAATAGGTACTTTTTACTTACAAATCAAAGACACAAACTGAAAGAAGAATGAACAAGAAACTTGATAAATAACAGTAACCTAGCTTCTGAATTTATTTTGCGACTGTTCATTGTTCATGTGATACATCAATGTACATGTGATAGATCAATAAAATTGTTTGCAGAATTAATTGGGTTCAGTGCAATAGTTTTTAAATATTAATCAATATTGACTCTACAGTCGTCTCTATTGATAACTGAACTTCCAATTGATTACCGACAGAGATACCGCGCATAAAAAATTTGAAATTCCATTTCAGTTTTAACTTTTGCAGAAAAAAACAGAATGCATTTATTGGGTGTTTCAAATTGTTTAAAAATTTCATTGCTCATTCTGTATGTATGTATTAAATTCGAATATCTTATTACATTTCTAATTCAGGATAATAAGGGAAGTGGTAGCCGTGAGCCATTGCTGGTATCTGTTCAATCAGAATAGATATGCAACGATATCCCGGGAGGGCCTTCTCTGTAAGGGTGACCGATTGAATTGGCCAGTAAAAAAGACTGTTCTCTGCTGTAAAATCACTTCCCAGTGGTTCGAAACCCACCTAAAATTGTAGGTCTACCATGTTTCCAACTCATTAAATGACATACAGTATTACACACAATGTTCTTATAAGTCGGGTCCACTATGTTTCCAATAACATGGCTCAAGCGGCGAGGTGGAACTACCCGTAAGGGTCTCCCCACCAATTAAAGCCATACGCATTTACTTTATTCAGGATAATTGAAAGTCTTTAATTCATTTACTTTAGGTAGTTTGGCCAATTTGACCGGGAGACATAATGTGTCCGGTCAGCAGAGGTAATCTCACCATCTAAAGTTGAGATTACCTCAGAATCCGCCCAAATACCAGAAGAACATGACCTTAAGTCCACATAACACATTCGGCTATATCACTTTAATTACTTCTACATCACTTTGCAGATTAAATGAGAGAGAGCCGACTGCGCCCTAACTTCACCTTCAAAGAAAATAAGGGTAGCTATTCATTTCTAAATTCTATTTGCATCAGGCTTCAATGTCGGCGTTATTTATTAGTGGGGTGTGATTAAGTGCACTCTCATTTATGTGTCCACTAAAATAACCGACTGAGAGAATCATTCTGTAGTCGATACCTGTACCGAAACCATACCTAACCTATCGATTCTCTCAGTCGATTATTTCGGTGTGCCACGCATGGAAGTGCAGCCTAATGGTGTTTGAATTGAAAAGTACAGGATTAAACAGTCATTAAAGGACTATTGATACTGACAAAGTACCAACCATTTCCAAAAATTCAACTTCTCAATAATTTATTTTTTATGAAGGAATTAATGTTGCCAATTTTAAGTACAGAGAAATCCAGAATTTTATACACTTTTTGATACTTAATGGAGCTGGAATGCACCAGCCTGTAATTATAGTCACCATAACACACACATAAGTCACAGCTTAGCATCACAATATAACTTAATGTTGTGTTTGCTAACCAAACTTGCAAACGCCTATCAATATTTTTCTTTTTGCCACTGGAAAAGTTATTTGAAATGCTGAAATAGTAACTTTATTACAATTTATGTAGCCTACTGCATAATGTTATTGAAAAAGGTATGATGAAGAATCCTTATAGCAAACTACCGTAATTCACGTATCTATTTATTTATAAAAATATTAATCATTGATTGATTGGTGGATTCTTGGCGAGATCACATATTTATCTAATGCAAATGCAGTTTACTAACGAATTCAACTCTATCACAATCAGGATGAAATTTTCTTTATGATCATAACCTATTTCGCGAGAAAAAGGTTAGCTCATGAGAATTATTACAAGAGCCGATTTAAGGTTAAGTACATTTTTACGGATGAAAATTTAAAATTTACAGTATTTATTCATTGAACATTTGCAGAATTTGTCACAATAGAAGCTTATACACTCTTAAGTGATAATCAATGCCGAGATGAAATTAATAACCTAAGTCTGAAATCAATCTTTCCTACCAATACAATTCCAAAGCTGAAAACTCTTTAGATGACGAAAACAAAAACTTACGAGTGGATGAAACATGGAACTAAATTATTAACAAATTGAAATTTAACCTAAAGATAACCTGATTAGAAAAGTGATAATATTTCCTTACGTTGGACTTGCTCATCGCTGTTATTCAGTATTTCTCGAATAGGTAGCTTCAAGTGTCACAGATAAAATTGTCCAGGTAGCCACAACTAAAATAATAAAGGTTATTCAAGACACCATTTTAAAAACAATGTGCACAAGAACATTCACGTATAGAACGTTCGTTAAAACGACACTTGAGAAATGAAAATAGTGAGCATACCAAAGGAATCGAAATCAAACAAAATAAAATAAAACCAGTTTCTTTTTGCCCCCAGGGTCAAGCGATTGGAAAAAACTTGGCGCAAAATTCTGACGTACCGAGTATGCCATGTCTCCTCAAAAATCGCAGTCTTCAATTCTTCACATTATTAATAACATTTCAATTCACAAGTCGAATTGACAGTGAAATATGCACTTTCCAACTACATTGTGACTGAAAACTGACTATTCCCTAATAGACGATAAATAAACTTAGATTTTCCAGAAAACCAGAAATCACTACCAATCGTCTGCTGTAACAAACAGACATATTGAGCAAGTATTGCCACCCAACCCGTATACACAAATTTTCAAAAATACTCACATAACACAAAGGGTAACTTCTCAATACTGAACTTATGCTACAAAAACACGTTCGCCTTATCAATATGTAGAATGAACACGATAATAATCAATAATAGACCAATTTTCCACTGCACTTGAGGACCTCACTTTTGATGCGATGTTGGTACTAACTACGACTGTGTGCAATCCGCCGCCACTATACGAAATAGAAAAATATTGATTTAGAACCGAGAAGGATAAAAAAGCTATGAATTAATAATAATTGTTAGATAATTATCAGTTTTTTGTATGCTCAGTCTAATTTGAGTCACGGCATTCTTTCCTTCAGAAATATTCTCATCATTTATGAACTTGACTATCTCATCCCTCACCAATAAGATTGGAACCAAATAAGAAATTTGTATTAACAAAAACTGTAGGCTATTGTTTATACACTTAAAAAGTGTTTTAATATGTTTTTATCATACTAAAACCACTGTCCAACAATATCGCGATAGAAACGACATTAAATTTATTATTTATTTATCTATTAAGAAACGCAAAATGAATTTTATCGCTACAATACACGAGATAGGCTTCCACTAAGGTAAATAGGCATCCTTCCCACTAAATACGCAATTGCTTATTGAAATTGCAATCATTTCAATAATGAATAATAAATCAAACATATTGTTTTTTTTTTTAATAAGTCGAGGCAAGATGGAAGACTTATAGTTAAAAGTCAACGAGTATGTAAAAAATTATTTTGAGAACTTCCTGTACACTACCTTTAGCCGATTTCAAGTAAACTCCTTATAAATCTTTATTATTCATTTAACAAAGCTCTTGAAAACGGACATCTAAGTATACTAATATGCATAAAAACACCAAAAACATACTGGTACTTACAAAATAAAGTATTACTTATATTCTTTCACAGTTATGCAAGTTATTTATTTATCTTCCTTTAAACCGAACCAATAATTTGCAGATTAACAATTTGCAGAGTTTTACTTCATACCTATGTTGCAGTTCCCTTTATACTACTTATTATCTAGACAGAATTTGTAATTTTTTAGTTACAACTTGTTTTTGTGCTTTCTTTGTAATGGTGAAGGTGATATTGTGGAAGATATCCATAATGAACAATAAGATAACCAAAACGTAAAAATAACCCAAAAAATATATAATTCTGATAAATGTACAGACAAAACTCTAATTTTATTTATATAGATAGTGAGAAACTAGTTTGAGGTTGATAATGGTAGAATAACCAAAACTAGGTTCTCACTATCTATATAAATAAAATTAGAGTTTTGTCTGTACATTTATCAGAATTCTACATTTTTTGGTTATTTTTACGTTTTATACAGTACAAGTCTGTACATTAAAGAAACCGAAACAACTCTTATCTCAATTTCTGTCTGTCTGTCTGTCCTGGCCCCGAAGGCATTTTATGTGGACTTCTCCTGAAAAATGAGAGCATCAATCGGGATTTAAGTTATTTAACAGTATTGAAAACTATTTTGACAATGTCTTTAGCTATAAAAAGCTAGATTAACATTTTTTTAAAAGAATAATAAACGTTTAAGAACCAAGTATTGTGCGATTTTGGATACATTTCTTCTAAGTTTTATTACCGAGAGCATCGATCGGGATTTAAGTTATTCAACAGTATTGAAATTTTCAGGCATAATGCAGATAGTCCCGAGATGGTTCCTGTGAAGGTTGGGAGTTCAAAAGTATTTGCTGAAGGACATAAAAAGGAGAAATCTATCCTTAGTGGCTCTACACACTGGTGTCTTAAGACATGTGTCTTACGACATCTGTCGTGTCTGATGCATTTTTATCGAAAACCAACCCATGTTATTAAATGGAGGACTTACACACTGCTTGAGACATCAGTGCGACGCGACATCCCCGCTTCAGACATGTGTCGCACGGGTCGGTGTTTAAAGGGTTGATTACATTGGGATAGTTACTCGCTAAGCGAGTAGCGAGTAGGACGTTACTGACCGACCGTGCTACAGCAGCTCAGCATACCAAG
Organism: Conomelus anceps; assembly: GCA_948455865.1. Classification (NCBI taxonomy): domain Eukaryota; kingdom Metazoa; phylum Arthropoda; class Insecta; order Hemiptera; family Delphacidae; genus Conomelus; species Conomelus anceps. The sequence continues at coordinate 155,471,155 of OX418216.1, forward strand.
CCAAATTATATTAAAAAAATTATTTCTAGAATCACCCTCATACTATGGAATTTCTAAGACAATAAATAATACCGCAACACAAAATTAAAAGATGAAGTTTACCAACAATTATTCAATAAAATTTCATCAAAACAATATACAATATATTCCTGGATTTCTTGTTCCATGACGAACTGCGTGTTAATATTAACTTTTCATGTGAAATTTAACGACATGCAGTCAAATATTTGTTAAGAATAATTATTCTTAACAAATTATGTTATTCAAATTACAAACAAATTATGTATATATTATTATGTTATTCTTAACAAATATTTGACTGCATGTCGTTAAATTTCACATGAAAAGTTAATATTAACACGCAGTTCGTCATGGAACAAGAAATCCAGGAATTTAATTCGGCAAGACAAGCTACAATCCTATCCTACAGATCAACAGTGTTTAAGGTTAGAAGTAAACATCTACACATTCAATTCAATAAAAACTGTCTTAAACTCAACATTACACCAAACTACGCTAAATTCAAAACCAACAACAAATCGAAACCAGCTCAAATAACCAAAAATAAAGCAGAAACTACCTTCATCAAGGAGAGCATCAAACTTTTATATAAACAGAAAGACTCACACAATTTAGACCTCCTCAAACTACACCTATCTATCACACAAAAATACGGACACAGTTTCTTCCTTGAGTTAGCAGAAACAACAAACACTTGGGTACAACAAAAACTTAACAAAATTAAACAAAGACATGACAAAAAAATACATAACCTAACACCTCCAAAAACGACAATTCAATCACCTCACATTTTTTACAGTAAAACTGTTAACCTAACAAACGTAGATTTCACAGAAACCGAACTCAACTTATTGAACAAAGGTCTCAAACATAACCTGAACTACAAAAACAACAAATTCACATCAAAAAACATTGTCATTGAAACAGAAACAAGCATCCAACGCACAGACCCACAAATACATGATGAACTTAGAATAGAAACCTACAACACAATAAAAACAAACAGCTCACAACCACACCCACCCATAAATTCAGAAAACCACACCATAAAAGAACTGAAACACAAAGCTCTAACTCACAATCTCACCTATATCAAAGCAGACAAAGGCAACACTACAGTTATAATAAACAATGAAGAGCTCAACAAAAAAACACTTGACTACATAAACAAAAACAACATTAAACAACTACACACCGATCCCACAAATGTTTACCAAACAAAAATCAAACAAATAATCAACAAGACAAATCATATAATTAATAATTCACAAAAAAGAAAACTGAAACAAATACACCCTTCTGCACCATCACTTCAAACACTTCCCAAAATTCACAAACCCGACATACCTATTAGACCAATTGTAAACTACCAAGAAGCACCTGCCTATAAACTAGCAAAACACATAGATCAAACACTGAGAAAACTAATTAATATCAACAACAACACATACATAAAAAACAGTAGCGATCTTATCACAAAAATAAAAGACACACAAATTCCTCACAACTCCACTCTTGCATCTTTCGATATAACAAACCTATACACCAACATACCTGTCAATGAAACAATAGAAATAATACAGAACATCCTTATTCACAACAACACAACTACAGAACATATAAATGAAATAATAGACATCCTAAAAATCATCACTCAACAAAATTACTTTACCTTCAACAACAAATTCTACTCACAACCTGATGGACTGCCAATGGGCTCACCAATCTCAAGCATATTTGCTGAAATCTATCTCCAACACTGCGAAAACACTCATATACTCTTTAATAACAAATTTTCACAGAACATAATATACTGGCACAGATACGTAGATGATGTTCTATTGCTATACAGAGGAAACAAAAGACAATGTGAACAACTTCGATCATACATAAACAAAATACATAAGAACATTCAATACACAGCTGAATATGAGAAAAACAATTCAATAAACTTCCTAGACCTCTCAATTACAAAGAACACAAACCAACAACACAGCTTCAACATCTACAGAAAACCAACAATGACAGATACCCTAATACACAGCACCTCCAATCATCCAACACAACACAAACACTCAGCATTCAGGTCAATGCTACACAGACTCAACAACACACCGCTTTCCACCGACAATTACCACACTGAACTAAATACAATAAAATACCTAGCACAAGAAAACGGCTACAAACACGACCTAATTGACAAACTCAATCATAAAATAAGAAACAAAAAACAAAACACCAACACCACTGACAAAAAATACATCACAATGACATACATTAATCCACAATCACACAGACTAGCAAAAATCTTCAAAAAAGCCGGCCACACCATCTCATTCAGAACAAAAAACAAAATAAAAAATGCACTTACACTCAAAACCACACTGAACACAAACAAATACGATCTCCCAGGGATCTACAAACTAAACTGCTCTGATTGTAACAAATTCTACATAGGACAAACAGGCCGCACATTCAAACAACGTTACAAGGAACACTTTCAGGCCCTCACATCCAAAGCTGAATCGAATTTTGCCGACCATATCATTCAAACTGGACACACTTTTACCGACATCAATACCAACCTACACATTCTACACATAAAATCTAAAGGACACGAACTCAACACCTTGGAACAATTTGAAATATACAAACACACCACACACAATAAACAAAACATTCTCAATGAACAACTAAATTTTAAATCTCACAAACTTTTTGATCATATTTTACAAAAACCACAACACTTCTAACCAAAAAACTGACATGATGATCTAGGAGCCTCTGATGATGGATCTCATAGATTCGAAAGTACTCGGCCAGTTTAAGTGAGTTATTATACTTATTCTTAACAAATATTTGACTGCATGTCGTTAAATTTCACATGAAAAGTTAATACAATATATCTCATCTGAAGTGTTATGCTGGCAGCCTGCGTGATTAAGTATCGGCTTTGGCCACAATAATATTGTATTTTGGTGTTGGCTACTCTGCCAGCGAGTACAAATGTGACCAAATTCAAAGTTGAGAGCCTGTCTACTTTGAATTTGGTCACATTTGTACTCTCTGGCAGAGTAGCCAACACCAAAATACAATATTATTGTGACCAAAGCCGATACTTAATCACGCAGGCTGCCAGCATAACACTTCAGATGAGATATATTGTATATTGTTTTGATGAAATTTTATTGAATAATTGTTAGGAAACTTCATCTTTTAATTTTGTGTTGCGATATTATTTATTATCTTAGAAATTCCATAGTAAGGGGGTGATTCTAGAAATAATTTTTTTAATATAATTTGGCTTGGTATGCTGAGCTGCTGTAGCACGGTCGGTTAGTAACGTCCTACTCGCTACTCGCTTAGCGAGTAACTATCCCAATGTAATCAACCCTTAAGTCATGACTTAAGGCCTCCACAGACAGACGCGATACAGGGCTCGGGACGATTCGGTACGATATGTTGTTACATAGCGGTAAATGAGAACTTTCACACAGCAGCGGTATACCGAAGAAAGCGATATTATCGCAATCGGTAGAACGCGTCGGTAATTCGGTCTACCGAATCGGTTCGGTAGACCGCTCGGAAGTCAAGGCGGAAATCAGTAGTGCACACCTTATTTACCGCACATGAATGCAGTGTAGTTTCTATGTAGTTAATTTTTTTTTTTTAATATGAATCACCAGTGTTTACAAGAAGAAGCATTGCTTTTGTCGCTCGCTATGGACGAGGACGAACATGATGAGCCACTGTAAGTAGAGTATAACATTCCTCTAATAGCAATAAAATAAATTATAGCATTGAGTCAGAGAGCTGGTATCGGTTGGACTTATACAATGTTGAAAAGAAACAACCAATAAAATAAAATAAAATTGTATACTTGAGGCCTTGTATACCGTTACATACAAACTACAATCTTGTGGTATGTAATGTAATGTAATGTAATCGTATGGTTAATTGGAAGTCTCCATCCAGCCTGATGCAAATTTCTTAGTGGGGCCATTGGCAATCTTGTGGTGTAGTGGTTTGTTTGAGTTTGCATGAGTTTGCAAGAGTTTAGGTGACAGTATTTCACATAAACTCTTGCAAACTCATACAAACTCGCAAACTCACTCAAACTACTGTAAACTAATGCAAACTCATACAAACTACAATTTTGCAATAGTTTTCGTCAGTTTGTTGAGTTTGTATGGGTTTGCAAGAGTTTGTGTGACGTAACGCACGCAAACTCATGCAACAATGTTAGCCTCATCAGACAACACACAAGTTGTTCCAATAGTTTTTCCACAAAACTATTGGTAAAACTTATTTTCTTAAATATATTGTAATACAAGGCATATTGTGTATATTATGTGTAACAAGGCACCGCACTGATTAGAAACATATTATTTAGAAATCATTACTAATAGCCATATATTGCTAAAACACTCACTTTAAATTAATCTATAGATAATATTTAAATACCACTCTCTATACCTATAGTATAGGATCAATCAATCACTAAGTGGTAAAAAGAGTTGACAATGTATTTAAAAAAAATTTAAGCCACGCATGACAACAATAAAAATTATTAAATTAGTATAAAATAACTTGGTATACTTTTGAATGGTTTGATAATGCTATTCACGTCATGTAGTTAATAATTTCGCTCTTCTATTTACAGGATTGAAAAACGGCGTATTTGGACGCATGAAATAAATACACTAAGAGAAGTGGAAGGAGAATTCTACACATTGGTTCCCCAGCTATTGAAAGATGAAAAACGCTTCTTCATATACTTCAGGATGCCTATTAAAAGTTTTGACAAGATTTTGATGGCAATAAGAAATGACATTACTAAGCAGTTTACAAACTGGCGAAGACCAATTCCTCCTGAGGAGCGACTAGCTATTGCTTTAAGGTAACAGTTGGTTTATAAATAGCACTATTTAATTTATTTATGTGATCAAATAATATCTGTTTCCAGGACATATTGAAAACACTGTTGAATTCTGTTTAATAATGTATTGTAATTGAATGTTATATTATAATCACTACTGAACAAATTGTCTTCATAGTAAACAAAGTAAAAATTAAATTGTCTTCATAGTGAACAAAGTAAAAATTAAATTTAAATTGTCTTAAAAATTGTCAAATTAAAAATTAAATTGTCTTCATAGTAAACAAAGTAAAAATTAAATTTTTAATACAAAACTTAGTCTCTTTATAAATTTATGAAAAGGTATGAAAAAAAGATGATAATATGCTGCCACCATCAGGGCCGTCTTCTCCAGGTTCAACCCGAACAGCTTGAGTTCCTTGTGGGGTACAATTGTCGAGAACACTAGCAGTTTCAGTTCCTTCAAAAGAAATATTGTCAGAACCCATAGACGATGGAGAAACATGATGACTCTTATTTGCTTGTGACATTGAAGTAGATTGGAATGTATCGATGGAAAGTACTGATGATTGCCTTGATAATGGGCCATTGAAATCTTCTTCAATTTGAGCTTGCTCTTGCTGCAGCATAATATTAGAAATCTTCATTTTGGTGTCTAGAAGCCGGCGTGGTGAGAATGTTTTTGTGGTGTGCGCCCAAGAGAGAAAAAGGTGGTCTACTGAATCCATTTCATGTCTTTTTTCAAGGAATCCCATTACTTTCTCAACATTTGAAGTCGGTGACACTAGTTTGCACCTATTTTGTTCTGATAACTTCGTAACGTTGGCAGGACGTTTGCGTCGCACATTTTCAGTAGGCTTTTTCTTTGCTCCATCTACATTATGAGGTGCAGCGACAGTAGCGGGCACCTCATCATGGCCATATGTTGCGGATGTCTCCTTTGGAATATGCATGTCTGGTTCTGTTGGTAAGTTTTGTTCCTGATCTTCGCTGTAAGATTGCTGCTCATCCTCCCGTAAAATGCTCTGTGACTGTGAACTACAGCTACCAACATTTGTTATCGTTTCAGCAAAAGCAAGATGTGGCTTCAAAAATTCCATTTGCTTTGCCCACTGCCAATGCTGATATTTTGATGCTGCCTGACCAGTTGTAGTTTTTTGGGATTTCAAATACCTTGAGTAAGAATCCTTCAAGTTCTTCCATTGGCGTTTTAGTGTTTCACCTGAAAAAAAAAATGAAAATTGTATAATATACTTATATCTAAATTAATCTTGGTATGTTTGTTTGTTTATTATTTATTTGTTTGGCCTAATCATGTCCACAGACCAAACCACTGGACCGATTTGCACCACATTCAGCATTTAGGTGTTGTTAGCGAGTATCTAGGGATAATTTTTTCATGTTTTAGAAATTTCATTTTTATGGGGTTTTATAGTCAAAAACACACAAAAACGCGATTTTCGCGGCTTTAACGATTTTAAATAAATTTTGTCAAAAGATTCCCCTACATAAAGAAGTAAACAAATGTTTTACAGACTCAACAATATGAGTATAATCTATGTAAGGGTGTCAGTTGTGAGTCCTTTGTAAGTAAATCGGTTATAATGTAAAATGTAAAAACATTATAAAAACATAAATACAACTTTGTTTTATATTACAAAAATGTAAAATAAAGAACATGTAGTTAAATTTTCGTTCAACCATATCATAAATCCTATATTATTTAACAATGTTTTATTTGACATTGTGTTTATTTTCCTTTTCAGGTATTTGGCATCCGGAGACTCGTTTTCTACTATTGGACATTCCTTTAGAGTAGGGTTTTCAACAGTCAGTGAGATTGTGCTCCAAGTATGTGTTGCTATATGGAATAATATGAAATCTAGATATATGCCACAACCAACAACTTCTCAGTGGAAGAACTCTGCTAACCGTTTCCTGGAAAGATGGGGCTTTCCCAATTGTGTTGGGTCCATTGACGGAAAGCACATTTTAATTAAATGTCCCGACAATGCAGGTTCCTGTTACTTCAATTACCTTAAACGTCACTCAATTGTTTTGATGGCAGTTGTTGGTCCGGAATACGAATTCCTATGTATAGATGTTGGAGCGTATGGAAGAAATAGTGATGGAGGAATTTTCGAGGAATCTGAGTTTGGGAAGCTACTCGAACAACAACAGTTTGGACTTCCTCCTGATGAAGTACTACCCGGTCAAACTGAACCGTCACCTCACGTCCTCATTGGTGATGAGGCATTTGGTCTCAAACCCTATTTGATGAGACCGTTTCCTTATGCACAATCAAAAAACGACAACTTGAAAGAAAACTATAATAAAGGCCTATGCCGAGCCCGTAGAGTTGTCGAAAATGCTTTCGGATTGTTAACCATGAAATGGAGATTATTTTTGAGGCCAATAGAAATGAAAGTCAGCAACATTAAATTTATAGTCTCAGCTGCGTGTTTGCTTCACAATTTTTTACGTTTAGAGAATTGTGATCAACAATATACTGATTTACTTAATCAAGTGGAACCGCAAGAAGGGGAGATGACAGGTATTCAAAGGACAAATCCTCACAGGTCTTCAAACATTAGCTATGGCATTAGAGAAAGGTTTGTTCAATATTTTAATGAAAACCTTATTGCTGAGGAACCAATTCCGTGATCCTTAATTAAACCACTGCTTGAGCTTCAATTTGTATACTGTAATTAAGTTTAGGTTAGATTAGGCTAGGTAACGTTAGTCAACACAACCTGTAATATACTATTGTATTACATTGTGTACCCTGTAACATTAGGAGGCTATTTTACTTTAATATTATATTAATATTTCTCATTTATAAATAACATACAATTGTAATAACAGGTGAGGCACCGACACTTATTAATTATCTACTGTTGTATCAAATAAATAACCTATAAATGTATACTTACTATCTTTATCCAGTTGTTCTCCTAGCTCCTTCCACTTTTTGTCTTTGGCTCTGATGTCCTTATATAACGGATGCCTATAGTCATAAAGTAAACTTTGTTCCTTAACAAAATTAATTACACGTTCAGCATTTGCCATGTTGACGAGCACAAGCAGACGATACACAGTGACAGGACAGGATGGTTTTACCGAATCCCGAGCGTCTGCGTGCAGCGCTTGTGTGAATGTTCAGTTCGGTACACTAGCGATATTTTCCCGAGCGATATATCGCTCGGTCTTTTCCGAGCCTGTATCGCGTCTGTCTGTGGAGGCCTTTACAACCGCCCTGGCGCATGCGCTCTAGCGCGCGTCGCCCGAGTAATGAGGCTGTGAGCCATCAACAACTGAGCTCAACAATTAGCCGTCTGCAACGCACGTAAGACATAAGACATGCATAAAACATCCATGTCTTATTCAATTCCGTACGACACGACAAATGTCGTAAGACACATTTCTTAAGACACCAGTGTGTAGAGCCACTTAAAGGAACAGCTGATAGAAATCAACTGTTTTTAATCATATGGTTGGCCCTTAGCGGCGTTATTTACGCTGTCTGCAGACTTGTGTATTCGGAGCATTGCAGTCTGCAGTCATGTAGGAAACATATGACTGGTGAATCAAAGCTCAGCTTATGTTTCATCCATTATTTCTTTGGTGAAAAAAAAAACAATTTTTTCTATTTCAATTTATCCAAACAAAAATTAACATTTTAGGAAGGTGCGGTTTGTGCTAAGCTCTTGGGAATTCGCCAGATAGCACTAGACTATAATAACTGAAATACCGTTGCAACGCACGGGTGAACCGCTAGTTTTTAATGTGGTTGAGACTACTACTACTACGGTATCACTCGTTACTTCAATCCTGAAGTGTCGCGATCCTATGGTTTATCTCATGATATCAACTTACGCGTCTCGTCATTTCCCTCCACTTGTCTCGATCCATCACATTCTGTACGTTTTCCTTTAGAGGTATACCGGTGAACTGTTTCACCTGGTCAAGCCATCGTTTTGGAGCTCTTCCTCTGCGTCTCGCACCCTCAATCTTTCCCTGCACAACCAATTTCTCCAAATTATCGTTTGGTCTCCTACTTATGTGGCCGAAGTACCTTAGAATTCGCTGTTTTATTGAGGTTGAAAGCCTTTCTTTTATATTCAGCTCTTGCAATATTGACTGCTGGTTGGTCCTATGTGGTTGAGACAACTTGGTCTTATTATTCATTTTCTTTTTGCACTTCCCAATCCAACATAATTATGACTATATATAACACAGTTGGAAACCTAGCTTTGGCGTTTCATTCACATAGCTAAGCACTAGAAATTTTCAAATTCAAAGTTACAACTAGGCGACTATTTGTATCTTCATTTATTCACTCGAAACCTAGTTACTACTTGAAATTCATCTATTATTAGTATTAACTGCGTCTTATTCACTTCACCCAGTGTCTATAACATCAAAGAATAGAATTTGGTAATATCGTCCAGAACTCTGCATCGCATAATGTCTGTATCAAGCATCAAATGATCAAATCTGTCTGGTTCTAAAAAAACAGGTGAGTAACTTCTATTTTTTTATGAAGCACCAAATAAACACAATCAGTTGAGTAATTCAAAGCTTAGTCAGAACAGTAAGGGGATAAGTTCAACATCATGGAAAATTAGGCAACATCGGGAAATTTTAGTATAGAATTTGAAGTATCAAATTGAAAATGTCAGCGATAGAATTAAAAGGCGTTGGTTCACATTTATCGACTCAATCGCTTACGCCCAGCCAAGTAAATAGATCTAAACATGTGAGTTTTTTTAGTATTTTATTTTTAAATGTCTTTTGAGATATGGATTTTTTAAATGCCTTTTGAAGTACTAGATATATTCATCGTATGGCCCAACATGAGCCTGTAACGAAGTCAGAGTTGAAAAAGAACGAAATTGATTTAACAGTGCTCGAGTATTTTTTTTTGTTTGTAGATTACATCTTGGGACTCCAGTTAAGGAGTATAAGAAAAGTCAAATAAACAATCTTATATACACTATATAGTTACCATAATTACTAGCCTACTGTATATCAAAGTGGGGCAGGGTGAGAGTTCTGGGCCAGTTTTTCTTTAACCTTAACCTAAACCAACCCATCCAAACCTAACCTAACCTAACATAGGTAAGTCCAAGTTGATTTAACTCAACATTTTAAATTCCCGAAATTCCCATTTTCACGGGAGTTGAAAATCACGAAAAAATTTTAACTTTTCAACCCTTGAAGGGAAATAAAATTGGACGGTGCCATCTTGTTCGACTTTTAAAGGCACCCCAAATTCATGTATCGAACACCATTTTCCGATGATAATTAATTGGAAAATAAAGTTTTTCCCACGCTCACACGTTTTTTCCCACGCTCTTTCTAACCCAACGAGACCCCCAAGACGAAAATTTTCATTCTCATGGAAGCTAATACTACTGTATGAATTTAAATCCTAAATGTTGATACATTTCTACGAGTTTCATATCAAATATGATACAGTTCTAGGAGTTTTGTATCAAATATGATACAGAGTTCTAGGAGTTTTGTATCAAAAGTAAGATACAAACCTCCACTGAACCGTAAACTAAAGAAAACACTAAAACATTAAAAACCAACACTATATGAAGAGGTGAGACCTAATCCAAACCTAACCTAACCTAACATAGGTAAGTCCAAGTTGATTTAACTCAACATTTTAAATTCCCGAAATTCCCATTTTCACGGGAGTTAAAAATCACGAATTCTTTTTAACTTTTTAACCCCTCAAGATAAATCAAATTGGATGGTGCCATCTTGTTCAGCTTTTTAAGGCACCCCAAATGCATGTATCAAATACAAATTTCCGATAATAATTAATTGGAAAAAAATAATAGAATTTTTGGGTGTGGTCGCCTCGCTAAAAGTGGTGAGAGTTCTGGGCCAGTTTTACTTGCCACGCCCTTTCTAACCTAACAAGATACCCTAACAAGATAAACAGTTTTTTAAATCTTGACGTACCATACATGATTATAATGCAAGAAGCCGAGGAGATTATCACTTGGTGAGTCACAATAAGCTACCACAGTTTTTAAAGAGTCTTGAAAATATAGAAATATTTAAAAAACAATTGAAATATATTTAGTTGATAAAGCTTTTTATAGTGTACAAGAGTTCCTTTCACATCAAAATTAAGCCTCACCTCAACTAATTGATATAGCAATTAATTATGGTATCTAGTGTATATGACTAATGTAAATCTGACTTGTCTTGTACTCCTTAACTGTAGTCTCCAAGACGTAATCTACAAAAAAAAAACCCAACCGAACCTAACATAGGTGAGTCAAAGTTGATTTAACCCAACATTTTAAATTCCCGAAATTCCCATTTTCACGGGAGTAAAGAATCACGAAAAAATTTGAACTTTTTAACCCTTGAAGGGAAATCAAATTGGACGGTGCCATCTTGTTTGGCTTTTAAAGGCACCCCAAATTCATATATCGAACACCATTTTCCAATGATAATTAATTGGAAAATAAAGTTTTTCCCACGCTCACACGTTTTTTCCCATGCTCTTTCTAACCCAACGAGACCCCCAAGACGAAAATTTTCATTCTCATGGAAGCTAATACTACTGTATGAATTTAGAATGCACAAATTCCATACACTCTGATATAAAAATTGATAAATTTGATAAAGGATATCTACCAAACTACACTAATGAGATTTTCACTGTACACAATGTACTACCAAGCATTCCCTTCACCTATCATCTCAAAGATGATAACAATAAATTTATTAAGGGTGCATTCTATGAGTATGAAATGAAGAAAACCAAGTACCCCGATGTGTATCTTATTGAAAGAGTGCTAAGGAAGAAAGGCAATAAATTGTATGTGAAATGGTTGGGTTTTGATTTGAAATACAATTCATGGATTGATAATAATACATTAAAAAAATGAAGCTAAAACAACACAATTCAAAACTACCACTGATTAACTTTGACAAGTATTTAAATAAAAAGCAACAAATAAAACACAGTGTGCTTCTACCAAATAGTGTAAGATGTATTGTGTGTGGGCCATCCAATGTTGGAAAAACAAATACAGTTTTTAATTTATTATTTGCCGAGAATGGTGTCAAGTTTTCACATTTATATGTATTCACCAAATCTCACCAGCAAGACAAGTATCAACTTCTCAAGGAAATTATGAGTCAAGTAGCCGTGGTTGGATTCAATTTGTACCAGCATAATGAAGAAATACCACACCCAAACGATGCACACCCCAATTCAGTTATGATTTTCGATGATATTTGTATGGAAAAACAACAGAATATTCGAGACTATTTCAGTATGGGTAGAAACAAGAACATCGATAGCTTCTACATTTGTCAAACGTACTCTAGTATTCCTAAACAACTGATTAGAGACAACAGTAATTTGATTGTTATATTCAAACAGGATAATCGTAATCTACAACACATATATCATGATCATGTATATCCAGATTTGAGTAGGGATGAATTCAGTAGAATGTGTGCTCAAGCATGGAATAATAATAATTTTCTAGTCATAAACAAAGATTGTGCACTGGATAACGGAAGGTACAGGGTTGGGTTTGATAAATTTATTCTATTTTAAAAATGATACTGAAAAAGAATCTAAAAGAATTGACGGCCATAAAGAATAATACAAAACAGCTGCGTGACTCTATATGTCAAAAACATTGAGAATTATCGTATGATGCAATTAGTGAAGAAGAAAATTTACAGAAACAATATAAACCAATTACCGAATCATTGAATCAATTTAAACAACAACAACAACAATTATTTGATGTTAAACAGGAAATGAAAGAGGAGGAGGAGGAGGATGAGGAGGTATAGGAGGAGGAAGACTACCCCATTCTAGACTCCACTAATTTAGATGCCTCTAATTTAGATACAAAAGACATTTTCGATTCTTCCAATGTTCCCAGTTTTTTAGACTCTTCCAATTTAGACACCTCCAATGTTCCCAGTAATTTAGACACCTCCAATGTTCCCAGTAATTTAGATGAAAGTAGTAGAAGAGACAGTAGAGAGTCTAGTCGGAAAGTTGCATCTAGAAAACGTATAGGTACATACATTGATAATTTTATGAGAACAGCAAAAGGTCAAAATCTGTATGGAGTTCACTTCAATCCCACCATCAATGAATGGCAAATTGGAAACAAAGTTATCAAGTTTGATGATAAAAAAAATCATTATTGATGGTAATAAATCATTCCCGTTTACACAGGGTCTACTAGAGCTGCTGTTCAAAGCAATTCCAGATACATTCATCTATAGGAAAGGTGATCTTGTCGACTATAAACGTATACTTGAACTAACTGGAGTTCATCTTGATGCATTGGGATGTGTGAAAAGAAATACCAGTTTTAAATACACTCGCATAATTGAAGATTTGTTTCCACCTAAGTGTGTTAAAGGAGTTGAACAAAAGCTGGGTAGTGGTCATGATATGCAAATTGAAACCTCACCTAAGAGTAACGTCTACACCTATTGGGATAATCCAAATGAATTGTGTGAAAGATTGGAACTGTTGATTAATTCAAAACTTGCCGGACACACCGGTCATGATTCAGAAATTGCATCAATAATTGAAGAATTACGTGAAATCGGTATCATTATAGGTGGTAATTTAGTATTATAAAAATGACTATTGATAAATTTGGACGACATTTGTATGCAAGTAGAAGAGCAAATATCAATGAAGAATTGAAACAATTGGTGCAAAATTTAATTGATATCCTACAATTGATACCACTTGCAGCACACCATCTTCCAAGAGTTGATCTCAACAACATTGATCAGTGGCAAGCAATGACAGATCCAAACCTATTTGATCAGTATAGAAAATATTCAGAGGAAACTGAAAATCCATGGTTTTTTAGAGCATGGTTTGAGACTAAATTTATCTACAAACAAGAATTATAATAAAAACAAGCATGACTATTGATAAATTTGGTCGACATTTGAGTAGAAAAGAGACACTGGAGTTGGAGAGAGAAGAGATGATAAACTTGTTTCAAAACGCCATTACTCTTGCACAACAAATAGATAAAGTTAAAGATTTCTACTTACCAAACATTGATATTAGACAACAGTGGAAACACATGACAGATCCACAATTACTACTTACCAACTATAGAGAGGCTGTAAAGGGTCTCTCCATCTATAATACTTCATTTAAAAGATGGTATGAAAAAAATTATCTATATAAAAATGAATAGAAAAAATACTCCGAAAAAGTCGACGAAAAAGAAGAGGTTGATGAAAAAGAAGTTGGGATCTGGTATATTGGGTTCCATAATTAATAAAGCAATTTATCTACTGCCCGTCGAACTACATATTCCTGGCTACAAATTCTGTGGACCTGCGACAAACCTGAAAAACGATTAGCAAGAGGAGATAAAGGAATAAATAGATTAGATGAAGCATGTCGAGAGCATGATATAGCCTATAGTGACCCAACACAAAATTGAACAGAAGCTGATAGGAAACTTGCAGCACTCGCATGGGAAAGAGTAAAAGCAGCCGATGCTAGTCTTGCTGAATGAGCAGCAGCCTATCTAGTTACAAATCTTATGAATGCAAAAGTGAAATTTGGAGGAGGAAAGAAACTTGGCAAAGGTGTCTATTTGAAACCATACAAAGGTTGTGGTATAAAGAAGAAGAAGGTAGAGAGTGCATTGAAAGCCATTTTAAAAAAAATCCCCATTATCAAATATAGATATAATAAAGTATGCAAAACAACTTGACTTACCATTACGTGGAGTTTATATGAGAGATAAACTACAAAACACACCACTCAAACACCTAGAACTGGGTGTAATCAATCTGGACAATGAAATTGGTGAGGGCACTCATTGGATGTGCTACTTCAAAATTGCTAATCTATGCAACTATTTTGATAGTTTTGGTAATCTAAGTCCACCACTTGAATTTATGAAATATATGCGAGGTGTAAGAGTTTGATACAACTACAAGAAATATCAACAAATGGAGCACTCATGCAGACATCTGTGTCTATTGTGGCTGTATAAAAAATATAGTGATTATGTTTATGCTAACAGCAAATGAGAACCCATTGGTTAGTGAAATCTTCCCACCAGTTGAATTGGATAGCTTTGACTATGAAGTGGGTCTAGTCAACATGTACACATACAATACAATTCCAAATATTGAAAGAAATGTAAATAATAAGTTTGTGTATGATGGGTGTGTGGTTGAAATACCAGAAGGATCATATGAATTGGAGGATATTCTAAATTATATTCGAAATCATCTTAAACTGACTAGCAGTCAACTCAGAATCAAAGCCAACAACAATATGCTACAGTGTGAGCTGTATGCAGATGAAGATATTGATCTATCTATGAATGATAGCATTGGTCCAATACTTGGATTTCAACATGAAAAATTACTAGCAAATAAATGGCATATATCAACGAAACCGGTTCATATAATGCATGTGAATAGTATATGTGTAGAATGCAATATTGCACAGGGTTCGTACAATAACGGCAGTGAAGGTCACACAATTCATGAGTTTTACACAATTGTACCTCCCGGCTATAAAATAATTGAATCACCCACAACTGTGGTGTACATGCCAATCAATACAAACACAATAAATCAAATTTGTATAAATATAATTGATCAGGACGGGAATGTGGTAAACTTCCGTGGAGAAACAATAACAGTATGCTTACATGTAAGAAAAAAACCAGTTAATTTATAATATATAAAAAATATGCTAATATTTACAAAAAATCATCAATCACAACAACCTGGTGGAACAGATAGGAAATTACTTACATCTAAAAATAGACAACTACTACAAAGATTAGGTTTTTTTGTATATAATAAAAATATAAACAATGAATCACCAAATTCCTCACAGTATGCAAATTGATTCAATATTCAATGTTGGTGAGAAAGTACAATTCGATGAGAGTATAACTCAATTCGAATATCATACTCACACACCATATGCATCACAAACATACAAAAATAATGATGAAATTTGTATCAATGTAAATCAACAGGATGTCTACACTCTACCATGTAAAAGCTATCTTCTAATAGAGGGTAATATTAAAGTACAAAAAGCAGACAATACTGAAGTTGACTTTGTATTCGTGAACAATGGAATAGCCTATTTATTCGATGAGATTAGATATGAGGTGGGTGGAGTCGAAGTTGATCGCACACGTAACGTTGGCATGACAAAAATGAAAAACCTCTTGTGTGAAACTCCACAAAATAAATGTATATGGGAGAATGCAGGATGGAACAGTGATGGATGGGCAAATAAAAAGAAATTTAGCTTTTGTATACCACTGGAAATGTGGTTAGGTTTCATGGAAGACTATAGAAAAATTATTTTGAATGTAAAACAAGAATTGATTCTTCTCCGATCCTCATCTGATTTAAATGCAATTCAAACCACCGCTGTCACTAAAATCGAAATTAATCTAACAAAAATACAATGGAAAGTACCCTACATACATGTAGCAGACACAATTCGTCTTAATCTACTGAAATTATCTCACAATGATAAACCAATTAGCCTTGCATTCAGATCTTGGCAATTACATGAGTATCCTACCCTACCGAAAAGCACAAGTCATCAGTGGACTGTTAAAATTGCATCACAAATGGATAAACCAAGATTTGTTGTACTAGGACTGCAAACTAATAGAAAGAATAGCCTTCGTAACAATATATCTCAATTTGATTTTTGTAATTTGAATAATGTGTGCTTGTATTTGAATGCACAATACTTTCCCTATGATAATATTATGGGTAATAAATATACATTGTATCAGATGTTTGCCGCCTTTCAACATGCCTACTACCCACACAATGGCAGTTCGGGAACATCAATAGCATTTGATAAATTTGAAAAAACACCACTAATTATTGTGATAGACTCTTCTTGTCAAAGTGAACTTTTGAAATCGGGTGCATTAGATGTGAAACTTTCATTTGACACAACTGCAAATATCCCAGAAAATACATGTGCATACTGTCTCATTATATACAAAAATATCTATGAATATACACCATTGAGTGGAATTGTTAGAAAAGTAATGTAAACATAATAATAATAATATTAACAAAACAAAATGATTAATTCAAAGTATTAGAGTAATTTAAAATATATGTATAATTTGAGTAATTTAAAAAAAAATAATACATTTTTTTTTTACCTACATAGGTACCTACATTTACACACCTACACACCTACATAGGTAGGCTATCTACATTTATACACCTACACACCTACGCAGGTACCTATACCTATCTAAGCAAAAAAAAAACTTTTTTTTATTTGAAAGTTTTCAAAAGTTTTTCAGGTTTTAAAGTTTTTGTACTTTTCCATGTGATGGCTGCTGCTCACTGATTTTACGTTTTCTTGGAGTATCTTTGTGACCCCAAGCTAGAGTATCAATTTGGTTTGGTACTATGAAACGTTTATTGTCATGAGGTTGAAGTTTTTCACATTGAACAGTATAGACATGATGCAGTTTACTTACAATTGCTGACAATTTTACATTTTTGTATTTTACATCAAACAGACACTCTTTATAGTTTTCAAATCTCAATTGATTTCTATTTGCACTCTTGGGAATTCCCTTTGCAACCTTCTTCTCTAAATCACCTATGCGAATCGCATACATTTTGGCTTGTAGCCCAAGAAACTTAGAAATTATTTCACCTCCACACTCATCCTTAAATTTTCCTAGTTGTTTTTTATTTTTAGTGCTGTAACATTGGTGGTCTTTTGGATAATTAGATGTGTCAAATAAATCCAAATTTGTTTTAATATCTTTATAAATATCGTTTGTTTGAATCAGATACATAAAACTATCTGTATCGGACATTAGCAGTTCAACATTGGGATACATTTTTAGAATTTCATCATAATGGAATTTGTACATTATTGCTTTACTTGACTCAAGTATTGCCATACCCACATAAATGGTATGATTTAGATGAACCTCAAGCTTATTTAGACATACACCAACAACGTCAGTGTTGAACCTGTACCAGTTTTTCACTCTTGGATATTATGATATCACTTTATGAAGTTGTCTTTCATCAGTTATAATCCTGAAATCATTGTGTTTCCTTACATTTTCCAACGTTTTTCCATAAATTGCGTTAGAACATAGCTTGTAAAGATCTCTATCAAAATCATTATTTGAATTCTTTCTCAACTCAGTATTTAATGATATAAATTGCTCTAACCAGGCTGATTGATTGACTTGCATCACTCTGTGTATTTTTGTTAATTTCATACCTAATCTCATGTAAAGTTTCAAATTTTTATAGTGTAGAATGTAATTTTTACGGGTTTCAAATGTTGTAAATTAATTTCTCATATCCTCCTGATGGTGGTGTGGCTTTTACTGGTGCCAGGGGGTAATGGTTATGTATATCATGTAGACTTTCTGGATATTCAAGATCGACTTCTAGAAAGTAGCCAACATGTGATTCATCTGAAATTTTTGTAACATCGAAATTTTGAATTTGTTCATTAGATAACCACTTGAATCCAGAGTGTGGTAGTGATTCACTCATGCTTGTACCATATAAATTATTTGCATCTAAGTATAATATTATTATAAATGTGTTTTTGGAATTTTTATCATATGTAGATAAATATTGGTTGTTGGCTTTTGCATATCGTTTGGGGATTACACTTAAACCTCTGCAAATGCCAGACTCTACAAACAGGTGCATGTCTGGATCACTTAAAAGTTCAAGTTCAATACCAGTCATTTTCAACATTGCATTCCATGAATAGTGTGGTAGCGAATAAAAGTGGGATGGATCAAGACTGTAGGTTTTCTGGAATGTTGATCTGAAAGATTGAAATATATCGGCGAGTAAGAGTATATCGGTGGTTTGTTTGTTGTAGAACTTTTCCTGGGAAGGTAATTGTGTTTCTTCGAATTTCTCAAAACAAATCATATATTCATATGGGTAGATTTGTTTTTTCAACAGTAAATTTGTATTATTTGGAAAATGTGCTGAAATCAGTTGGAAAGCATTTGATAACATATTTTCTGCCAATTTTGAAAGAGATGAATTCAGAAATTGTAGTGAATCGATAAATCTTAAAGTGTTATTTAGTGTTATTGAAATTATTTTTTCACTTGTCCTAGCTAAGCAACTTATTCTCTTTTTATATTTATTGACTGATTGAACAATGAAGTGTGAATCGTAACTGGTGAAATTGTGGAATATTACGGGAATGAATTCTACTTGCTTTGCATTAAGATTACACGATTGATGAGCAGCTCCAATAAACTTTCCAGTTGAATGTGAATGGTGTTGCACACGATCAAACAATAAGCTCTTATTACACAGGCAACACACATCTACCATTTTAAATTTGCTTTCTTCTTCTACTGTAATCTGCATTGGCACTTGTATTTTCAATCGCTTTTTCAATTCATCTCCATGCTTATCTAATTCATCCAGAAACTTTTCTATTAAATTTGATGATTCAGACAGGTTGGATGCTCTAACTATCCTTGGTCCATAATGAATTGATCCACTTTCATTTACTATTACATATCCATAACCACATGGTATATGTTCTTCATCTTTAATTAAACATTCAAAGTCGGCGTATATGGTGAAGGGAGTGGGTAGGGTGTAGGAGAAATTTTTGAACTTTAAAACAGTGTTTTGTTGTGGAATTTTGATGCGTTGTGTTTTGTGTGATGAGTACAATTCAATATGTTTTTCTAAATTACGTTTTGCATTTGATTTGGTGAATCTTTGAAAACAATGGGGGCAAATTTCTTCTTTACCATTATGTTTTGTTAGATGTGATAGTAGTTTGGATAGATTTTTAACATGGGTGTAGTGTTTTTGTTCTTTGTTAGATAACAACAACAGGGTGATTGTGTGCTCTCTTTTTCTGTGTTGGGATGCAAAGATTGGATAGAACATGTCTTTTTCTTTTTCATATGTAATAACATTAACAGATATTGTTGTGTTTTGGTTTTCAAATTTGGGTATGTCTTGCAGTTTTAATGGGAAACACAGATTTTCAATATTAATCATATGTTGTAGTTTTCTAAGCGCAGGTACTCGATATTTCTGAGTAGTGTTGAAATAGGAGAGGATGGACCAGACAAAGCAGAGATCATCTTCATTTCTCACATTTATAACAGCTTTCCTATTTATAATTTTAACTGGAGTAGGTATGTATGAGCCAGAACTACTTATTGGTCTGTATCTTACAATGTTGAAATTTAATTGTTTGAATATGTCTATAGTCCAACCACTCCCTAACTTTGTGAATTTATCTAACCCTTCAATAATTTTCGCCTCTGCCTCCTGCCATTGTATGTTGAATTTATCAAGATTCTCATGGACTGAGATTATAGACCTCGATTGTCCATGGAACGTGGGTTCTACAAACAGTTCTTTATCACCCGAAATCTTTTTTAATTTTACTGTCAAGCTTACATACCATTTAATGTTGTGGTGGAATTTTTTGGATTCTTTAAGCATTATATCTATTATTTCCGGTTTAAGGTTTTCAAACAATATTTTAACATCAATTGTGTTGAATTAGTTCCATGTGAAAAAGAGACAGTTTTTGTTGATGCTGTGTTGGTAGATTGGTGATGAGTGGGTGGATGAAATTATTCTATCCATTTTTATATATACCGAATTTTTCATGGTGTTGCTCGAGTCTGCTGTTGTCCTGGTCCTACTGCCCATTGTCCTACTGTCCCTGGTCCTACTGTCCATTGTCCTGATGTCCATTGTCCTGGTGATACTCAAGTCCATAGGTGTTGTCTGGGTGGTGATACTCAAGTACATAGGTGTTGTCTGATAGTTGGTGGTGTTGTAATTGCTGGTCAAATCCCTGGTCCTACTGTCCATTGTCCTGATGTACATTGTCATGGTGATACTCAAGTCCATAGGTGTTGTCTGGGTGGTGATACTCAAGTCCATAGGTGTTGTCTGATAGTTGGTGGTGTTGTAATTGCTGGTCAAATCCCTGGTCCTACTGTCCATTGTCGTCCTGGTCCCACTGTCCATTGTCCTGCTGTCCATTGTCCTGGTGCCACTGTCCATTGTCCTGGTCCCACTGTCCATTGTCCTGCTGTCCATTGTCCCACTGTCCATTGTCCTACTGTCCATGCTCCTGCTGCTCAAGTCCATTGGCTGCTGCTGGTTGGTTCTGCTGCTAGTTAGTAGTTGATGGCTGCTCATGATCCGGCGAATTGAGAATTTTCTGTTTAAGCACCTCTATTTATAACCAAAAACTGGGGTGGAAAAAAATATAGAAAAAAATTTAAAAAAAATATCAACTTTTGAACCGTTCAAGATAGAATGGATTGAATGATATTATCTTATTTAGCTCATCAAGGCAATGCAAATTCATGTATCATACACTAATTTTCGATGATGGTTATTTGAAAAAAAAACTAAAAAAAAACTTTTGAACTGAAAAAATATTATGTGGTTGCTATGGTAAACAACACTATAGATAGTGTATACATCAACCCACCCACCCTCGCCTGATTATTAGAGGTCTTCACAGCTCAGGCAGTCTATGAAGACTGAATAAGAAATGTATTTGCAAGCCTATATATAGTGTCCGACTTTTTTTTTAGTTTTTTTTTCCAATAACCATCATCGAAAATTAGTGTATGATACATGAATTTGCATTGCCTTGATGAGCTAAATAAGATGATATCATTCAATCCATTCTATCTTGAACGATTCAAAAGTTGATATTTTTCCGGGAACAATAGTTCCCACAGGAATGGAAATTTTCAGGAGCTGATAGTTTATTTTAAATCAGCTTGGGGTTACCTCTGTTTATGATTAGGTCTCACCTCTTCATATAGTGTTGGTTTTTAATGTTCTAGTGTTTTCTTTAGTTTACGTTTCAGTGGAGGTTTGTATCTTACTTTTGATACAAAACTCCTAGAACTGTATCATATTTGATACAAAACTCCTAGAACTGTATAATATTTGATATGAAACTCGTAGAAATGTATCAACATTTAGGATTTAAATTCATACAGTAGTATTAGCTTCCATGAGAATGAAAATTTTCGTCTTGGGGTCTCGTTGGGTTAGAAAGAGCGTGGGAAAAAACGTGTGAGCGTGGGAAAAACTTTATTTTCCAATTAATTATCATCGGAAAATGGTGTTCGATACATGAATTTGGGGTGCCTTTAAAAGCCGAACAAGATGGCACCGTCCAATTTGATTTCCCTTCAAGGGTTGAAAAGTTAAAAATTTTTCGTGATTTTTAACTCCCGTGAAAATGGGAATTTCGGGGATTTGAAATGTTGGGTTAAATCAACTTTGACTCACCTATGTTAGGTTAGGTTAAGCGGGGTCTTGTTAGGTTGGAAAAAGCGTGTGAAAAAACTGGCCCAGAACTCTCACCACTTTTAGCGAGGCAACCACACCCAAAAATTCTATTATTTTTCCCCAATTAATTATTATCGGAAATTTGTATTTGATACATGAATTTGGGGTGCCTTAAAAAGCTGAACAAGATGGCATCATTCAATTTGATTTATCTTGAGGGGTTAAAAAATTCAAATTTTTTCGTGATTTTTAACTCCCGTGAAAATGGGAATTTCTGGAATTTAAAATGCTGGGTTAAATCAACTTGGACTTACCTATGTTAGGTTAGGTTAGGTTAGGTTTGGATGAGTTGGTTTAGGTTAAGGTTAAATTTGAAGTTAAAGAAAAACTGGCCCAGAACTCTCACCCTGCCCTACTTATCAATTAGTTGGGGTGAGGCTTAATTTGGTATTTATTGAGTATCCAAACTTTTCGAATTTTCTAACAATTTTTTCCCTACACACTTAACACACACTAGTTAGTAATAATACATTGATATTTTGTGGGGCAACGCTTATTTGGCATTTAAATTAGAGTTTTCTGATGGAACTATTTTTCTTCCGCATATGAATATTTGCATCTGTCAAATATCATACCAAATATGTGACGGGTTTCCAGTTGACCGACCAAAAAAAACTTCATGAAAACGAAACTTTACGAAAAAAGATTGCTGAAGTCTTCAGTATAAATTAATAGAACTTAAATGAATTCGAAATTTAATGAATTCTGTAAAATATGACTTTTACTCACTTATACTGCAGTATAATGGAGGCTGATGAAGCTCCTCTTTAGAAGTGAAATGCATCCCTCCAGTATCTCCAGTATAATGGAGTAAATATCATAATTTAAATAGAAATATACAAATAAGTCAGTTTTGAAATTAAACTATATATGTTTAAATATCAAGTGAAAAAGTAATAGGGAACTACAATATCATATTCTGGTGGAATAAATATTTTTTTCGGAGGATGAAGCCCACATTGAGACCTGTACTTGGGTAATGAATTGGATATGATGGTAGTTGATGAGTTGGACTTACAGTTTTAGGTGGGTTCCGAACCACCAGGAAGTGTGTTTTTTGCAGAGAACAGTCTCTTTAGTTGGCCAATCCAATCGGTCACCCTAACAAAGAGCGCCCAGGAGTTTCGTAGCTTATTGAACAGATACCTGCTACGGTACTAATATTTTTATTACTGGTATGTAATTTCTGGCTTTAACAATATATTATAACTTTATATTACGTCTGACTAACTTCCCACTCTTCCTTTCGTTTTTCAATTCAGACCTCATTCGAATACGAAATCCTGCGAACCAAAGAGGTGCAAGCTGGTAATGGAACAGAATTTAAAGAAGCAATACCGCAATGCAAAAAACAGTGTATGAGAAAGAAGAAAAAGAAGAAGATAAACAGGGCAGAAGAATGTGAAAACTATCCTTGTCAAGCTATTTGCCTTGACGATGAAGTGTGCAGGAAGCATAGTTTCTGTGTGGTGAATGGATTGAGAAAACAAGGATGTAAACCCCTGTATCCCAAAGGGTAAGTAGCAAAAGCGTTAACCATCTAATATCAAAACTGGCACTGTATTTCTATTCAATATATGATTTTCACTCACTTATACTGGAGGGATGCATTTCACTTCAATAAAGAGAAGCTTCATCAGCCTAATATAAAAACTGACACTGTATTTCTATTTAATATATGATTTTCACTCACTTATATTGGAGGTATGCATTTCACTTCGACAGAGAAGTGAGTGTATCAGTGAGTGAAAATCATATAAATTAAATAGAAATACAGTGTCAGTTTTGATATTATTATTATTATTTTTTTTTTTTTGTAGATTACGTCTTGGAGACTCCAGTTAAGGAGTATAAGAAAAGTCAGATTAACAATTATTATACAATCTTATATTACCATTTTATTACTACCTACATCAATTAGTTGAGGTGAGGCTTAATTTTGATGTGAAAGGAACTCTTGTACACTATAAAAAGTTTTATCAGCTAAATATTTTTTCAATTGCTTTTAAATATTTCTAATTTTCAAGACCCTTTAGAAACTGTGGTAGCTCGTTGTAGAGTTTCCTACCAATATAACTAGGTTTTTGTTTGAATAAGCTACTATTGTTTTTTTTTTTTTTTTTATTTGTTGATTACGTCTTGGAGACTCCATCAGTAAAGGAGTATAAGACAAGTCAGGTTAACAACAATTCTGCCATCTTATTAAAGATTAAAGAGATTATTTATTTCACTGCAAGCATTTACATTCCAATAAACATAAAAGAAATTAAACAGTAAAATATTGTACACTATAAAAACAAAATATAACAGCAGTGCATCCCTCTTTAGGTTCAACCCTAGTTCTTGCCCAGGGCTCCATCAGCCTTCTTTTTTTTTTTTTTTTTTTTTTTTGTAGATTATGTCTTGGAGACTCCAGTTAAGGAGTATAAGACAAGTCAGATCAACAATATTATACACTAGATACCATAATTACTTCAATTAGTTGAGGTGAGGCTTAATTTTCATGTGAAAGGAACTCTTGTACACTATAAAAAGCTTTATCAACTAAATATTTCTTCAATTGATTTTTAAATATTTCTATATTTTCAAGACTCTTCAAAAACTGCGGTAGCTTGTTGTAGAATTTCCTACCAATATAACTAGGTTTTTGTTTGAATAGGCTACTATTGTGACTCACCAAGTGATAATCTCCTCGGCTTCTTGTATTATAATCATGTACATCAAGATTTTGGTTAATATCATTCGTTTTTACATATAGAGTAGCTTCATACACATATAAGCAGGGTACAGTTAGGAGACCAAGTCTCTTGAACAACGGCCTACATGAATCCAATCTATTTACTCTTTCTATACACCTAACCGCTTTCTTTTGGATCTTAAACACCCTATCAAGATTTTGTTTTGATGAATTACCCCATACTAAGATAGCATACCTAATATGTGACAGTAAGAGCCCATGGTAAGCTGTAAAAAGTAACTTTTTGTCATTCAATCTAGCGAGCTGTCGCAGGACAAATACCCCAGATGAAATTTTACTACATATTTTCTCAATGTATGGAGTCCAGGTCAATCGTCTATCCAACGTAACTCCTAGAAATGCAATTTCTTCTTCATGGTCTAATTGATTATCGTTTACAAACACGTTTATAGCCCTATCTTCATTTAAATTATGTTTGTTTTTGAATTGAAGGTATTGGCATTTTTTACTATTTATAGTTAATTTCAACTGGTTTAAAAATTGGACAATGGACTGCACACCTATATGGGCACTTATTTCTAAATTATCTAGAATGGAATTGCTGAAAATGAGTGATGTATCATCAGCAAATAAGAGGGCTCTACCACTAATTAATTCTTTAGGTAAACGGTTGACATATAACAAAAAAAGCAATGGACCTAGTATTGACCCCTGAGGCACTCCAGCTTGCACCTCTAATTTATTAGATTTATTCTTTACTATACTATTACCAACTACTGTAGTTAGTTCTACACATTGTTTTCTCCCAATAAGATATGATTCAAACCATTTCAGTTCAACCCCATTTACACCTACATTTTGCAGTATTTCCAATAAAGTTCTATGGTTAACACAATCAAATGCCTTTGACAGATCTAAGAAGATTGCAGTAGCTTTATCACCTGAATCTAATATATCTATTAGTTTTTCAACTAGAGAAACTATGGCTGTTTTTGTTGATCTCCCTTTCTGGAAGCCATGCTGTTCATCACAGATAAAGTTAGCTTCTTGAAGGTGCAGAAGTAACCTATTTAGAACTACTCTTTCAAAAATTTTACTTATTACATTTAAAATACTAATGGGCCTATAGTTTTCTACCTTTTCTCTATCGCCACTTTTGAAGATTGGCAAGATCTTCCCCTCTTTTAAATTATCTGGAAAAACACCTTGTTCTAATGAATGATTGATCAGATGAATCAAAGGGTCTAACAATTGATCTTTACATTCTTTCAGAATTTTACTGGATACCCCATCCATTCCTACAGTTTTTTTTATTATTTAAACTATCAATGATATTTGACAACTCGTCTTGGCATACTGGGTGGAATTTTAATTCGTTCTGAATCCCCTCAGTATTCCTCATGTTTGCATCACTAATACCTGTATTAAGAGATTTTTGAAGATCCTTAGCAACCAGTTGATAATATCTGTTAAAGAAATTACAAATGTCTACACTATCATCAATATATTTTTTATTTTCGTTAATTATTCTGGGGACACTAGTATAAGCATCTACATGAGCTACTTGCCTATTTTTGTTTATTACATCCCACACTGCTGTGTTAAAGTACACACTATTATTCAAAATTTCAGCTGTTTTTTTACATTTCGCTCTTTTCACTTTTTTCATATAGTTTTTCTTTAGAGCTTTGTAATTATCTTCACTTAACATATTTCTAGATAGTTTGAATTCATCATATGCATCTTTAACCCTATTTCTTTCTGCAAGGATATCATCAGTTATCCACTCTTCAATCTTGTCTAATTTGTTCTTTACAGGGACTTTTTTAACTGGACAACTCATAGTAATATGAAACCTTAAAATATTAATGAAACTATCATATTTGTCATTTAAACTATTGCTATTGTAAACCCTACTCCAGTTTTCTTGTAGCAGATTCTGCTTCAAACAATCGATATTCCCCTGTTCACATTGTTGAATTTCTTTCATTACTCTACTCTTTTTAATTGATTTATGACCTTGCAACCCCACCTCTAAGATTTGATAGTCATGATCAGATAGTTCCGAGCCGCCTAATCTTGTTTTAGAGTAATCTATATTAGTAAGGATGTTATCAATTATTGTTTGTGATGTTCTTGTGACTCTGGTATATTCATGAACTTTTATTTCCAAGTTATTCATGCAAATAATATCCTTTAAATCTTCTGTCATTTTATTCTGTGTTGCAAAGTCTGTATTGAAATCTCCCGCTACAATAACGTTTGTAAAACGAGTAGTAGTAATCTCTAAAAGCCTATTGAATAGTTCACAAAAATTGTTCCATTCCCCATTTGGTGACCTGTAAATACCTAACACCGCTACTTCGAAATTATTGTCGATTTTTACTCTCAAACCAGTAACTTCTAAATCCATTTCCACAGCAAATTTCTCTGCATATTCTAAATTAAATATTTGCATATTCTTAGCATTTTTAGTGAAGATAGCTACTCCCCCACTTCGATGAGATGTCCTGCAATACGACGTTTTCAATGAATAGTTTGGAATATTAAGTTGTGACAATTCATCTTCTTTTAACCCATGCTCTGTGAAAATAGCTATATCAGGAGCCTCTTCTTTAAAAAATACTTCGATTCTATCTATTTTGTTACGAATGTATTGAATATTCTGATGGAACACAGTGAGTACCGGTACTTCCCTATCATCCCTTATTACTTTATCGTTGCTTTTGCATATTGAAGTAGATTTACTCAATCTCTTAGAATCTTGAGAGCCTATCAGATTGCTACAAGAGTTCCTTCCACTAATGCTATCCTGATTTTTTGATCGATTAACGTCTTTTAATACAATTGAAGATATGAATTTATCATCTGAAACTAGTTTCCCTTCCCGGTTTTGAGCCACTTTACTAAAAAAGGTTCGTTAGATGATTGTTTAGGAGAATTATTGACAGTAGAGAATTATTGTGACTCACCATGTGATAATCTCCTCGGCTTCTTGTATTATAATCGTGTAGGTCAATAATTTTGTTAAAACCGCTCTTTTTTACATAATATAAAGTAGCTTCATACACATATAAGCAGGGTACAGTTGGGAGACCAAATCTCTTGAACAACGGTCTACATGAATCTAATCTATCTACTCTTTCCATACACGTAACAGCTTTCTTTTGTATCTTAAACACCCTATCAAGGGTTTGTTTTGATGAATTTCATCATACTAAGATAGCATACCATCCTAATATGTGACAGTAATAGCCTATGGTAAGCTGTAAAAAGTAACTTTTTGTCATTTAATTTAGCAAGCTGTCGCAGGTCAAATACCCCAGATGAAATTTTACAACATATTTTCTCAATGTATGGAGCCCAGGTCAATCGTCCATCCAACAAAACTCCTAGAAATGCAATGTTTTCTTCCTGGTCTAATTGATTATCGTTTACAAACACGTTTATAGCCCTTTCTTCATTTAAATTATGTTTGTTTTTGAATTGAAGGTATTGGCATTTTTTTACTATTTATTGTTGATTTCAACTGATTTAAGAATTGGACAATGGACTGCACACCTATATGGGCTTATATTATCATAATATATTATAATATTATATTGTTCATCAAGTATTTCGTCATGGAAAACATCATATAGAAAAGTTAATGATTATTACTAGCAAGTTTATTTTTTGTTCAAAATTAAATGCTCTACAAATTGTGTTTATCGTATGCTTACTGTATAGTGTAAATTCGTATAACTGTATTCTATATTTGACAAGCTCACCTGTCTTATGGAAAACATCCTGTAATCGTCTGCGTAGCTCAGGCTGATTGAATGAAAGTTTGCTCACTCAAAATAGAATTGTATCTATATTTAAACATAACAATGTTTACCTCATACCGATACCTCTACCTCCAACTTTTATCTCAAAACAAAATATAATTATTGGACTGACCTTTATACAAGCTACAGTAATTTATTAGAAATAAGGAAGTTGGCAACTCGCTTGGCATATCTAAACATTTTAAAACTATAGAGCAAGAGATTTTTATAGGTTGAGAATTCAGCTTTTTATTCTTTCGCTCATTAATAAAATTGCAAAATCAACTAAGGTCTTACCTTTTGCGATGGGATGCCATGCAAGATGCTAGTTTCTGCTCCATCCTGCATCCACCAACACAAGACACCAACTGACTATACATACCAATCTACTCCCGACTTGATGGTTCTTGACAATTAATTATATTAAAAACAAAAGTGTTATGAGCACCTCAATGTCAATTAAAGACATTATTTATCTCTGACATTGAAATACCTCTGACCCGATCAACATCCAATGCTTCATCAACACTATACATGTTTCAAAAGAAAACATTCTACTAAATTAATATTCCTTGAATCAAATTTGAGAAAAAAAACTCTTTCAAACTTTAACATTAAAGCCAATGCGGATAATCCCAAATGATGATGTTATTTGATGATTGAAAATAAATTAATAATTGTAACAGAAAAAATACTGGTTTAACTCCAGTATTTGGCGTGCCGCTTAGCGCAGTTGGTTGGTGCGTCACAACTTCTGCTTGCTGTCGTTTAAGTGGTCGTGGGTTCGAATCCCGCTCCACCGTCAGGCATTTATGTGTAATCATTCACCTCATTACCCACGCACAAGCCTCGGACTCATGTGGGCATCATCAGCAATAAAAAATTCACAACTAACCATGTTGTATGATAAAAAAGGATAAATGATGGTATTGGTTGTTATTTCCATTATTCTGATGAGTGTACAAAAGATTATTTGTAACTATTTATTTGTAATTATTTGTAGCAGTAGCCTGTTATTTGTAACAGTAGCCTATTATTTGTAACTCAAAGCGAAACATCCTGTTTATGTTATCCGCTTCCAGAATGCAAGTGGAATGAAGACACAAACATTTCTGAATGAGTAAATTTTGATGGGACTATAGTTCTTTAACTATGTAGCGAAACATTTCCTGATTTATCTTAATATGAAAAGAGAATTAACTTTTTACTTATTATTTTTTTTCAGTATTTATTATAATTCTCATTCAGGCTAACTAATTTATTGAAACCTGAAAACCCGTGTTTTTGAGGTCATTCTTGCATATTTTGTTTAATATCTCACAAATTACTGTAGCTACTAGCATCTAACGTATTTTATACGATTTTCAGCTTATTTTACATAGAAACTGACCAGAATGCAATTAAAATGAAAGTATTTAAAATTTCTGCATAAATTAATTTATGGGACTAGTTTCTATCTTCTGTCATCTTTAACTCTGTAACGAAGTATTTCCCGACCTATACTTATTTGAACTTTTGTCATTATTTTCATGAGTGCAAGCCTACAAGTATTGGAAACTCTATGCAACATTCTATAATATATTATGTATTTCAAGACCAACACTATTTCAATCTATTAAAATTATTATTTTTATTCACTTATACTGGAAGGATGAAGCTTCTCTTTAGAAGCGGAATGCATTCCTCTTATATAGATAGATAGTTTATTCTCAAATAAATATACAAATGAATTTACAACAAAAGAACATTTCAATGTCTTACAACTATTAGTATTCGAAAGAAACGCATTCAATGTAAGCTATATATAGAAACTAAATAAAAATACGGTACTAAATTATATTATTTACTAAGGCAAAAGAATTTTTGAGAATATTTGCCTAAATTCCAGCACACGATGAGGCACACTCTTGCATGTGAACCGCTGGAGGGAGTCAAATGCAAAATACAAAAAAAATCCGATTAAAAAGCAAGGAAAAGTATATAGATTAAATTTTAAATTATAGATTGAAAAATTAAGTATAAGTGATTGAAAATCATAATTTAGATAGGAATAACGTGTCAGTTTTGATATTAGATTGAATAAGTACAAGTTGAATTTACTAGTAAAGGTTCATCAAGTATTTCATCATCGAAAACACCAAAGTCTTATCCACTTGTACAGACGTTTAAAGGTGTTTCAAAAGTGGCTGATTGAGACAAAATTATAAAATAATGATCGAGTAAATTATGGAATTTTGAATACATTTATTTGGGCTACACCCGATTCCCTGCCAGGACCTCAGCCAGGTTAAAATCATAGCCTGATTCCCTCCTAGACGTGAACAGGGATATCAAAATTATAGCCCGCGATTACCTCCCGTTGGTGAAATGATATAACACATATTTGAAGCGAAAATCCAGAATTTATTGTAAGTACTTCATTATTGACATACGGTTCATGTAAGATTTGATCACATTTGAAATACTGATGCAGCTAATAAACAGAAAAGACTGTATGGAGTGTGGGTTAGTTCGCACCCTCGGAAGTATTACATTTCCTTTTCAATACTTTTGGAAGGAAAGCTTATAACTATTTATTAATAATAAATTCCTCCCTCTTTCACTAGACACAACTTGATACTGGTGAGACATGTTAACAGTATGAGAAGTAATAGCGGAGTGGGCAGGTTGTAAAATATTATGTAATAATATTGTTCAGTGAGAATAAGCAGTGGCTGGGAGGGGATCAGGCTATGTCCAAATTTCTACCTGGGGAAAATCGAGGGACAACCTTTCACCTGGGAGGAAATCTGGCTACAAGCATTTATTTGTATAAGTGAGTAAAACTCATAATTTAAATCGAAAACAGTTTAAATTTTGATATTAGCAGTGAATTAATAGTACTTTGAAGAATTCGAAATTAATAAATTCTATTGTAATAAGTCTATGATGAAAACTTTAAAATACATCGTTTTTCAACTGAAATATTTTTTTTACAGGTTACCATGGGCATCAGGAAAGCTCCTTTATTACCCCGGTCAACGTCCAAAATATTTGGGCATTATGAGAGAAACACCACAAGAAATATCAAGAATAAATGAAGCTAAGAAACGCAGAAAAAAGAAAGCTGAACAAAGACGTAAAGCGGCGTAAGTAAATTTTAAAATGTTATTCTCATTTATTATTTTTTTAAATTTCATTTTTTTTATTTCGAACATTTATTACTAGATAGCTTTATTCCATCATAGAACAATCCCTATTACTGATTTTATTTATTTAGCGTATGGCTGTTAGTATAGCTACATAACTTATATCTCTGCGAGACAATTAGTCTTTTGTCATTAATCTAGTTGTTCCTGTCATTATCTAGATGCAGATATCCAAGTTTGATATATATGCCTTGGCTTCCTCAGTCAGTTCAATAAAATCCTTAACATCTCCCGGATATGCTCTTCTCTCGCAGTGCCTCACTATATGTGTAATGGTCTGTCGGGACTCTCCACAGTCACAATTTGGCTGTTCTATGAAGCCCCAGTCATACAGTGCTGCAGCACTTCGCCCGTGGCCTGTTCGGATTCTATTCTATGTAGACCACTCCTGCCTACCCAGATTAAATCCAGCCACGCTCTCACCCACTGGATAACCCATGCACACACTGAGGGGGGCATTCTCAGTCCAATCATCCCTCCAACACTCAACAGTGGAGAATCCCTAATTTCTAAGTTCTTGTGTCCTTGTCAATGATGGATGCCTTGACACCAGTCTGTCCATGCTGAGGGCCGGTATATCCTCATGTATGGGCAGCTGTGTGTGATGTGTTATCCGATTGAATTCTCTTAAAAGAGCACTGGATCTACGAAGTCTTGGTGGGGGGATATTACAAAGGACTGGCAACCAATACAAGGGAGTTGACCTTATTGTGCCCGAGATCATCCTCATTGTGCAGTTGAGTTGGGAATCTATCTTCTTCACATGGGTGCTATTCAACCACACTGGAGCACAGTATTCTGCTGCAGAATAGACCAGTGCCAGTGCTGAGCATCTAAGAGTACTGGCTGAAGCACCCCATGTTGTACCACACAGCTTTTGAATCACGTTACTGATGAATTTAAGGGAAGAGTTGTTAGGGGTGCCTGCAAAGTGAAGTATCAGTCACCATCACAAAATCAAAAACATATTATAGAATGCTAGTACTCACGCAGCTCTAATCTGTAATACACCATTCCACAGCATGTGTTTGATTTTGCAATGGTGATCATCATGGAGTTGATGCTCCACTGTGCAGGCACACCTACTAGTATCTTACAACTATTAACTTTTTGTTGTAAATTTATCAACGTGCAGCCAGTTTTATAAACGTTCGAAAACGTTCGGCCGAATGTGAGTACATTATAATATATTCACAATATAAAACTGACTGCAAGTCGTTAAATTTACAACAAAAAGTTATTTGTAATATTAACAACATAGATCGTTATGGAACAAGAAATCCAAGAACATCTTACAACGTTTTTCTTTTTTCAACTTTTTTCCAGTAAAATTATGGTTCTGGTTCAGTTGTTATAAAAAGTAATTAAGGTTTAAAATGAGAAAATAATATATTTCTAGGTGCTCCAGTGTGCAAGCACCCTAGAAGTTGAAGAAATCATAAGTATTTTGCTCACAATTTATAATAGTTTTTTATCACTTGCTCAGAACTTGGAAGGTTTTTTATTCACTTATTAATTTTTCAATTATTCATCTAAGAATAATTTTTTTATTATTATTTTACTTTTACGTCAATCTTCAGTCAATCAGGCCTTGTCTTCCTCCGTAAGTGTTCTTTGTTTTCTAAGAACAATTATCTAATTATTTCCTTGAACATACCTCTTTATACCTTATAATGAAGTACCGGTACCGTGAAATATGAAAATCCTTCATTGAAATCGGATTTACTTGAAAGTGTACAAGGAAAAGGTTTCAAAGGAAAGAAAATGGGAACGACTTTGATAATAATCCGTAATTAATTGACCGGTACGATATTTCAGTTTTTTTCTGAATTTACTATAACAAATAAAAATATTATTATTATTATTATCCACTTTTGTTTTTTGAATTTTTCACTTTGCAGCCGGGGATATTGATCCCAAGGCTACAAAGCTGCATCGCAAAGTAGAGACAGGTCTATGAGGGTCCCTCTTACCCTGCTGTATTATAGTGAGAGAAATTTTCGTACAATATTTGCTGTACTAAGCACTGCAGCTTTTTGCATAGTTCCAAGGTGCCAGTTTTCCAGAGCTAGCCTTTCTTTTGCATACATCCATTCTTTTGATATCAGTCCATTTGCAGATACAACAACCGGAATAACTTCAACTTTCTTTAGCATATACATATCCTTTAATTCAACAGATAGAGGCTGGTATTTTCTTTTCTTTTCAGCAATTGTACCCACAAGATTTTCATCCAGGGGCACTGCCACGTCAATGATAAAAGCTTCTTTTTTCTTTTTATCAAACAGGACAATATCGGGCCTGTTTGCCTCCACTGCTCGGTCTGTTGTAATGCTGCAGTCCCACAGTAATCTTCCTTTTTCACCACTCAGAACCTGTTCTGGCCTGCATTTGTAATAAGGCGTTTCATTATTATTATTATTATTTGTTTATTATTATTATTATTATTACTAAAGGTTCATTTTTCAAACCATTCATTCATTCAGGAAATTTTATGAGAATCAACTAATAGAATTAAAATGCTGTTCCTCTCAATAGATCCGAGTTAATAATGTGCTGTTCCAAATCCATAGAACGGTTTAAAGGATATGCAATAAATAAATAGTCTATTGAATAATCTTAACGTTACATTCAAGAAGAAAAATTGCAATGGTGAGCGGTAATGATAAACAGGATTTGGAACAGCACATTATTAACTCGGATCTATTGAGAGGAACAGCATTTTAATTTTATTAGTTGATTCTCATAAAATTTCCTGAATGAATAAAAGGTTTGGAAAATGAACCTTTAGTAATAATAATAATAATTTTTTATTTGTTATTATCTCACTTTTAAATGACAAAATCAATAATATAAGTACAGTATACAGACACGAACATAATTTATACATATATTGTGAGAATTGTATTACAATAGTAAATTTCATCATCTTTATTCTGTTGGCTACCATAATGAAGCTAATTCAAGCTTTTATTAGGGTTTTTTATTGAATTATTTTTCTTTTCATATTGTTTTTCTAGACTTATTCCAATTATTATACCACTGTATTGTTTTATGAGGTTCAGTTGTACTTTTATGGCTACAATTTTTGTAATTTCCTGCTAAATGCATATTTTGTGTAGGTAAATAATAATAATAATTTTTTTTTATTTAGGCGTTTTGCCAGTCTGACATGTACATGAGCATGAACTATTGGCTAAAACCACCTCCAAATCTATATATATATATATATATATATATATATATATATATATATATATATATATATATATATATATATATATATATATATATATATATTATAAATAATAATAATAGTAATAATTTTTTTTTTTTAGAATGGCAAGTCTGAGACAAACTGACGATGAGAAATTGTGTGACGTGGTGGGCACTTCTCAAGAGATGATGCTACTGATGCGAGCACTGGCTCTAGTTACGCAGGAGCGCAAAAGGAACGGATCACGAAAAGCGGCGAGCACAGAACCGGACCTGATGTCCATTGAAGAAGAAGAAAAGGAAGTGGGAGAAGGAGAAGAGAAACAAGAGACTCAACCTGAAGGAGACCAAGAAGAAGGCGGAATAGAAGAGGAAGCAGCAACGGAAGGAGAAGAGTGAA
Source organism: Conomelus anceps (assembly GCA_948455865.1). Classification (NCBI taxonomy): domain Eukaryota; kingdom Metazoa; phylum Arthropoda; class Insecta; order Hemiptera; family Delphacidae; genus Conomelus; species Conomelus anceps. The sequence continues at coordinate 155,506,796 of OX418216.1, forward strand.
GGAGAATACGAAGAGGTGATGAGAGGGCGAGGAAGAAGAAGAGAGGAGGATAAAGAAGAGAGGAGGAGGATGAAGAAGAGAGGAAGACGAATAGGAGAGGAGGAGGATGAAGAAGAGGAGGACGGAGAAGAAGAAAACGCATTGTGGAAGCTGGAGAAATTTGATGGAGAAAGAGAACAAGAAGAAAGACAGAAAAAAGTGGAAAAGAATAGGAATTATTGAAAAAAGTAAGAGTTGAAGAAAAAAGATGTTCTATCAGAGTTATTCCACATTATAATGATTAAATACAGGTAAAAAACGTTAATTTCAAAATATGTGATATTTTGGATTTGAGAAACTATATTGAGGACAATCGATTGACTAGAGCTTAAAATAGTGAAGATTATATATTTATCCAAAAACAAGATATAGGCTATACAACATAAAGCCTTGGGTAAACACCAAAACGACTTTCATTAAAAGAATACTTAAAAAAACAGCTCAAGCTTCGTAAAGAAAATTAAATTAATTATTTTATCTCAATATAAAAAATATTGCCATTGGAATTCCATAAGGTATCGAAGTTAATATCACAACAATCAAACATTTTATCATTAAATAATACTGTAATAACTGGAAAAAGAGAGTTTTTAAAGCAAGATAAAGATTTTTCTAAAGATAATTTTTACTTTTTTCAATTTGACTTAAGATTCCGTGTTTATGAATAGCCTAAGGCTTGTCTCACACTGGATCCGCTCAGTTCAGTCCGCTCAGCTGAGCACAGGTCTTTCAGCTCAGTTCCGGCAGTTTTCTCACACACTGCATCAGTTCAGACCGCTCCGGTCAGTCTTTAATTTTGAGCACCAACCTTTTGCTGGCGGTTCAGTTGTAACACTTCTGTCTCTAGGCCTACTCTGCGCATGCGCGGCGTCTCTGCCTTCAGTTCATTCGTCAAAAATCGCTACCAAAAAGTGGCTGAGATGGACGGTGCGGATTGAACTGAGCTGACGGAACGAATCCGGTTTGCTGCTCTACGTTTGAATACATGGTTTCCGAATTTTGGCGGAAGCGACTGACCTGAGCGGACTGAACTGAGCAGATCCAGTGAGGTACAAGCCTGATAATGGCTGATTCATTGCAAAATTAGTTTACAACATATTCCAATGGGAAAATAAATGAAGAAAGAGTTCTTTGTTGTAGATCGGTAAATCTTTCTTGTTCTCTATGGCAAGAGTTCAAGTAGTAAATAATTATATAAGTATCATTATAGAGTCAATGCGGGCTATAAAAGGGTGCTTGCATACGGTAGTGGAGCATCCAATGATGATAATCACCATTTCAAAATCAAACATATGTTGTGAAATGTTGTATGACACGATTGGAGCAGCATGAATACTAGAATTTCACAGCATGTGCTTGATTTTGCAATGGTGATTATCATCGAGTATGGTATCAGATGTTCTATTGTACAAGTAGGTTGAGTTCTTAGTTCATACTGTACTCAAATATAAGACTATATTACTTTTATTACTATTTTTTTGTATTAACAATATAAAAATTCTGTGATGTTTTCCATGACGAAATATTTGACGAACAATCTAATATCAAAACTGACACTGCATTCCTATTTAATATATGATTTTCACTCACTTATACTGGAGAAACTGGAGGGATGCATTTCACTTCTAAATATAATGAAGCTTGTCCTTAGAAGTGAAATGCATCCCTCCAGTATGAGTGAGGGAAAATCATATTTTAAATAAATACAGTGACAGTTTTGATATCTGAATATAAAAAATTAAGTCAAACACAAGTTCAAACTATGCGATAAGCAATTCAAAAGCGTGAATACTGCCATTCCCCAACATGTGTTTGATTCTGGTAGCGCAGTTGGTTGGAGCGATTGCCTGTGATTAGATGATGGTCTGGCTGGCTTCGTTTCCTATGTAGCGAATGTGAAATTGGAGAGAATAGAAAGAAAGAATGGTTCTCGGTGTTATCTGCTATGTAAATGTTTACTTTTAACCCATTAATTACTCTGCTTTTGACACTTTTATGTGTTTACTTGGTAATTAGTAGAATGATCTAGTTGTTTGATTAGAAATTAATGGAGTCTTACCGAATATTGTGGAAAGTTCCAGTTTCCTTGATTTATTTATTTAGAAGTTGACAGAAAATTCGAGAGATATCTCAATTATGAAATTTTATATAAATAGAGGAAGTCTCTTGTAAATGAGTTCAGTTGTCTTTGAAAATTCGTCGTGATAAACAAATTGTGTCAGTTCTATATTGTGTCTATATATAGTGATAATTCTTTCTCAGTGACTATAGAGATAATTATTTTTCCTGTTTAATTCATACCAACATTACTGAACAGTGAGTGTTGTGATTATTTGTGTAAATAAAGTGAGAGTGGTAAATTTAAGTGTTGCCAGCATTATTTTAGACATAGAACCCGTAACACCTACAACCTTGGGTTCGAATCTCATTCAGCCATGCATGTTTCCCATCTTTGACCCATTCACCTCATTACCCGCGCACAAGTCTCTGGACTCATAAGGGCATATTTTTAGTACATGTTTTTATTATAAATATTATAACGTAATCATGTACATGTTCATGTATGTTCTGAATAAAAATGATTGATTGATTGATTGGCATCATCCGCAATAAAAAATGAATTTTCGATGTTGTTTATCATTGAGTATTAGATGCTGTACTTGTTGCGCATATGATTCTTCCTTGCAGGTATAATGGATTCTCCTACCATTTGATATTTTACACTATAATAATATCGTATATAGAACTGAATAAATGTGATTTGATATAAATGTAAGTAATACCTTTAACCGATTTCGGCTATGAGTGGCTCTTCAGGCCTCTATGGTCTATATAAATAATAATATTAGTAGAATATTAAATCTTATATTCTTATTATTATATAATTCTACTATATATTATTTTTATATAAATAATAATACTAGTACGGTACTGTACTATAGAGAACTACTATATAGAGTGTTTCAGAACTCTCTACCAATACTTCTAGGCAGTGTTTCTGGACCACTAACAAAAGTAAATATCATAATAAAATTTTTCTAAAATCCCCAGTTACTCATACAGCCGCCATTTTGTTTTTTCTCATATTATTTTCTATTCGAACACCATTTAACATATAATTTTGAAATTTTACATACAAATTTATAACAATTGAAACAATTTTAAAAAAATTCATCAAAATTTTCCGACATTAGAAAACAAAATGGCGGCTATTTGAAATCTTTAAACAGGATTAAATTAATAAAGGCTGATGGTATCAAAATTTGACTGGAATAATTTTTTTTAGAAATCTTTATTGAAAATCTAACGATACCTCACTTTTCAAGATTGGTCAACAATTAACAGAGATATGCTACTTTTTAGGGTGTGCAGTGGTTGGAAGCGGGTTGCAGTTTTACAAACAAACATGAAATAACTTATAAACAAAGAATAAAATGAAAGTTTATTTACCATAGATTATTACAAAGAATAAATGACCATGAGAATGAAGGCCTTGCAATGACAGTTTAAAGAACTGCAACCCGCTTCCAACCACTGCACACCCTAAAAAGTAGCATATCTCTGTTAATTGTTTTGGCCAATCTTGAAAAATGAGGTATCATTAGTTTTGCAATAAAAATATCTAAAAAAAGTTATTCCAGTCAAATTTTGATACCATCAGCCATTATTAATTTAATCCTGTTCAAAGAGTTTAAACAGCCGCCATTTTTTTATGTCAGAAATTTTTGATTAATTTTGTTCAGATTGTATTAATTGCAAGCTGTATGCAAAATTTAAAATTATATGTTCAATGGTGTTTGCGTTCAAAGGGTGCAGACACCCTGAAATTCAACTTAGACAAGACATATGGACTGTGAACCAAATTGTTAACTATGTAATACAGGAACACACCAGACATCACACGGCGCCTAGACCCTAGACTCCAATGTTTTGAAGTCAAAAATACATCGCAATCGTCTAGTTGGAAATCCCAGAGGACATGAGATATTGAATCTCCTGGTATACATCATTCTCATCATCAAAACTTATTCTGAATCTTTTCAATCTCATAGGTAAGAGCCTCTCTGATGAGGGTTCTATACAATAGCACAGTATTCCAACACACTACATACCAAGCTGAAGAAAATAATTTTCAAGGCATCCTGATCACTTCTCATTATAAACCCAAGCATTTTATTTGCCTTACAAACATAAATTAAAGTTATTTATTTTATAGATGTGAATCGAATAGTTCAATTTGCATGTATATATCATGAACTTGCATTTTTCCTCATTCAAATTTAATCCATTATATTTCTGCACCACAATGAAATACAATCTATGTCTTCCTGCAACAGAGCGGGGTCATACACATCATCCTCAATCCTCCTATAAATCTTCAAATCATCTGCAAACATAAGGCACTTAGAATGAAACAAATAACTTGGCAGATCATTAATAAACATGAGAAATAACAATGGATCCAGATTACTTCCCTGTGGCACACCTGAAGAGCTAAGATATAAGCTAGATTTCATTTTCAACACTGAGACATAATTGAGACGATTGTATAGATAATTAGAAAACAAATTAACAAGCCTTGGCACCAGACAAAAATTAGACAGCTTACCAATTAGAAGTCTGTGATTTATTTTATCGAAAGCTTTTGAGAAATCAGTATAGATCACATCCACTCTGCCCCCAACATCAAGAGCCTCAGACACATCTGAAGTTAATTCAAGCAAGTTAGTAACTGTCGATCTGGATTTTAGGAAACCATGTTGACTTTCAGAGATAAATGGACTAATATGATTTGTAACTCCAACATAAAGTACCCTTTCATAGACCTTAGCAAACAGAGACAATATTGTAACCGGATGGAAGATAGATATATCATCCCTACTACCTGATTTGAAAGTTGGTATTACCTTACCAACTTTTCAATGAGATGAGAACACTGAAGTTTTCAAGGATAAATCAATTATAAATTTCAATGGATTGACAAAGATATCAGCACATGCCTTTACTATATAAGGAGGAACATTATCGGGACCACAACTTGCACCAGCCTTCAAACCATCAATTGCAAAAAGTATCCTGAATGAGCTAACAGAGTCAATGGATAAGGAAGGAACCTGCATACCATTATCTAAGTTAATTTGTAGATTATTCAAATTATTGTCATCAGAAAATACTGATGCAAAATATCTAGCAAAACCATTAGGCAAATCATTTGATGCAAATAAGGCTTGATCACCCCATCGCATGCTGCCCTGAATTGAACTATTAGTCCTCCTAGAATTGATATATCCCCAGAAACTCTTCGAATTGTTCTTAATACCTACCTCAATCCTTGCTATAATTTTTATACTCATCAGCAATCAAATGTTTGACCCGAGACCTTAAAATTCAAATAACTCATTGTAATATACTGAGAACGATTTCTTCTTAGCACATCTATTCTTCTTCCTAAGTAATTTCAAAATTTCAGAAGTGAACCATGGTGGGTTCTTTGTGCTTCCAGTTTTCATTCTCATCTTAGGAACACAATTATCAAAACATTCATAAATCAAGGAGTAGAAAACCTCAACCGCATCATTCACATTGTATGATGCATACACACGATCCCAAGGACAGTTCTTGAGCTGATTGTAGAGCATCAGATAATTACCACATCTAAAATCATATAGTTCAACCCAATTCAAGTGAGAATTACAAGACATAGAAGAACTCCCAACAGAAAGAATAAGGGAAGGATGATGCGCATCCTCCTGAACCATAGAGAAATCACTACATTCCACCTTCAAGGCAATAACATTAGAAAAAACCAAATCAAACAAACAATTGTTAATATTCAGAGCAGAGTTACAGAGAACCAATTCATAAAAATTCATGAATGCGGCCAATCATCTCACAGAAGGCGAACCCAACTCAAAATGGAAGTCCCCACCACTAACTTCAGGAAGATTGAAATCTCCCACTAAAATCAATCGTTCCCCAATACTAGCATAGCATGACTCCAAGTGATTAAAATAGGCATCATAGTACTGGAAACTAGATGAGCAAGGAATATATAAGCAACTATGATAGTATAACTCACACCCTTACGAACAACCTTAACTCCCAGACTCTCATAAGGATCCAAGAACACATTAGAGCAAACACTAGAGAACAACCTACGATTCACAGCAATAAGGACACCCCCACCCAGTCCTTTGGGTCTATCTCCACGATAAACTAAATAGGAATCCGTAAATAACTCACTGTCCAAGATGCTACAGCTCAACCATGTCTCAGTAGCAATAATTACATCGAAGTCAGAAGCCAGTAAAGAATTAAGAAATGCATGTGTTTTGGTCCTGAGACCTCTCACATTTTGATAATATATTGATAATTCAGTACAATAACCTTCACCTGCATCCATGCTAATAATAATCATAGAATTTTTTTAATATATATTGAAGATAATATACGATTGAAATACAATATTAATGAATCATAAATGAACCAGGAAGAGTATAATAAAAAATAAATAGTAATGACAGTAAAAATTATTTGGTATAGCTAAAATACACTGCAAACCAACTCCGTACTCACCAAGTTGAAAAAAAAAAAATATATATATATATATAATAATTATCCAGACACTTCCTCTTTATACCCTAGGAAAAATCTTTGGAAAAATCAACACCATGTCAATCAATGACGTGAATAATTCCTGGCCATGTAATAATACTAACAACTAGCAGCAAAAAAATATATATATATTGAACATAATTTACGATTGAAATAGAATATTAATGAATCATAAGTGAACCAGGAAGAGTATAATAATCTACAATAAATAATGAAAAAGAAAAATAAAGAGAAAAATATATAGTAATGACAATAAAAATTATTTGGTATAGCTAAAATACACTGCAAACCAACTCCGCACTCACTAAGTTAAAAAAAAAAAAATATATATATAATAATTAATTATTCAGACACTTCCTCTTTATACCCTAGGAAAAATCTTTGGAAAAATCAACACCATGTCAACCAATGATGTGAATAATTCCTGGCCATGTTATAATACTAACAATTTGCAGCAATACACGCTTTAAACAATATGAGTAGATTATAATGCCTAACACCAAATATACTCAGAAAAAATAAATAAGGCTAACTGTCTTTTAAAAAGAAAGGAAAGTTGCATATTAAGTGTATGTGATATGTGTTTGCGACAAGCTACAGTTAATTAACGTTTGAATAAAAAAATAATGAGTGAGAAAAAACAAAATGGTGGCTGTGTGAGTAACTAGGGACTTTGGAAAATTTTTATAAAGTTAATTACTTTTGTTAGTGGTCCAGAAACACTGCCTGGTAGAGAGTTCCAAAACACTCGTATATTAGTTTTGATATATTAGCTGGGAATGCTTTTCATTAAGGATGTGTTCACACCATGTAAAAAAAACACTGTTATATAGCCATGTTGTGAAACTTTTCAAAAAGAAATGCAGTTTCTAAAATCAAAGTAAAGAATCCAACTTGTAAAAGAGTGGAAACTATTAAATGAAAGGTATTGTTTAAAAGTGAAGTGTCAAATTTTCAATTGAGTGACAACCGGCCAGCGGTCACTCACCTGGCCTACATTTGGGACATTACCACTTGTAAGCTGGTGTCACATTACACCATCGTTCTGTGCTACGGCTATAGAATAAAAAATAATAACACAGCAATTGAAATTGACAAATTTTATTTTCTGTGGCTGAAAAATTCTCAGCTGACAGTCAGTCAGTCAGTGTGTGTGTTGGAGTCAAGAGCAGCTAGTTTGGTTTGAGTGGAGGACGGGTTCCTGCCATGATGGATCGCTGGTTGTTGATATCCACATTTATAAGTTCCAGTGAGTCTTTTGCACTCTAATAAAAATTTAATATTTTCCTGAATGTAAAATTAGAGCGGACCTAATTAATTGTAAAAATTGTGTTGACCTTGTACCAGTTGGTAAGAATCGGAAGAAAATTAATAATTACAGTTAAAGAGATAGAGTCCCAACTTTTAACCCTTAATTGATAAAGTTATTTAGTTATCATTGATTTAAACTTTTAAGTTATATTAAGGTTGATAAATTAGATTTTAGTTGTTAAGCTGAACTTTTATGTAGATGGATAATAGAAGATTTGAGGTGTTGATAGATTAACTTGAACAATTCTTAGATTTGAAAGAAGGGTGTTTATTTGATAGATTATAATTTTTATTCTTCGATCATAATTTATATTGGATAAATCATTATTATTCGATGATCAGAATTTTTATTGATTAAATTTCATCAATTGATCATAATTTGTTTATCATTTGATGATCATAAGTTTTATTATTCAATCAAAAATTTTATTGTTTAAATTTTTATTACTAGAGAATCAGAAACAATTGTATTATTTAGTTTTTGTTAATTGATGAAAATGATTTTTATTAGTGAATTTTTATCATTTGACCAAATTTTTTGTTAGTTGATCAAAATTTTATGGATAAATTTCTACTATCTGAAGATCATAAATTTTATTGTTTAATTTTTAGTACATAGGTCTTTGTATTCCTAATGTATTGGTCACTTCTCATGAAAAACTATTACTACTGTAATTCAGAGGGTTAAGCCCAATAGCTAATGCTTAAGCCCAATCTTGCTCACATAACCTTATTGACTAAGATTAGTAATTGAATTCCTTTTTTATTCTATTTTTTTATTTGTCTGTATTTGGAATAATTGAGATCGAGGGTTAATCCAAACAGTGCTGTTGTCTAGTTTAATTTAGGTAATTCATTTTAAACAAATTTTAATTAAAATTGTTGTACCTTTTGTTAGTCAACTGAAGTGTTTACCAATTAATCTGAAGGGTTAAGCCAATTAGTCATAGTTCTGATCAAATGTTACTTAATTATTTTGTTTTATTAATTTTGATTTACTACTTAATTATTTGCTTTATTAATTATTTCATTGATGTTGGATGTCCTTTGGGTGACACAATATATGTGTTAAAATTCAGTTGGCCATCATTTGTTGTTCACCCTCTCTTAAGCTAAGTTGCCCACCCCAGTATTGGTAACCCGAAGGTGTCTGGTTACAAACTCATCAATCAACTTCATCCACGCACAAGTCTCAGACCTCTGTGGCTTCATTCTCCGATTAAGGGTACGTGCACACAGAGAGCGGTCTGGCGTTCCGAGTTCCGCGTCCTGAGTTCTGCGTTCTTGGTAATACCTACTAACTAACATGACAGCGCACACTACCGACGGTCAGACCGCTGCGGTCACTGCGAACTCTTGCGTTCTGGAGTTCTATTGTCGGAAAGACAAAGAACGCAAGAACGCCAGCATGGAAACTGAAAAGTTGATTGAATTAGTCCGAGAGAGACGTTTATTGTATGGTTTAAGTGATACTGATTATAAAAATCGTGATAAGAAAGCGGAAGCTTGGATGGAAATCGCAAGTTTACAACTGAAACTAATATCACTGGTCAGCCTACAGAATGTCAATTTTTAAAAGAAGAGTAATGTAATGGTATTTTTTCTTGTTATACAACAAATAAATAAAAAGTATTATAAATTTAGAATTTTCAAATATTGGCATGTACCTTAGAAAAACTCCCAGTCTTTCTTTTGCAGGGATTGCCTTCCTCCAGTTAGTATCTTGTTTTTGAATATCATTTTTTATTAAACTATACAACGCATTGAAGCTATTTATTGACATGCGGAAATAAGTAGAAAAACGTTCTTCATCTTCAAGAAGTTCACCAAATAGAGCATTAAACTCTCCTGCACATACTCGCTTGCTGTTAATTGGATGCACCCAGTGTTTCGTCTTCATTTTTCTCTTTGACTCCTGCAGACTCCACAAAAGTAATGCTTCTTCGTCGTCTGAAGATGAAGTTTCCGACAACATCGCGCACGAATTAACCCCAAAATTAATCAGAAACCTGATTAATTTCTAAATTAATCAGAAACCCAACTGGAACGCTTGTATTTGACCACCGCATGTGTGCTCCCTGAACTCCATGGATAGAACGCGGAACTCAGGACCCGGAACTCGGAACGCCTGACCGCTCTCTGTGTTTTATAATAAAGTCTCTATGTACCGTACTACTTATTAATATAATAAATCAATCAATCAATCATATTTATTTTCAAAATTTACAAACATTGTAGGGTCCTGCAAAACCCATAGGTTTTTCAGCAGGTGCCAATCTTCACAATTATTCCAACAAAGAAACAAATTCACTTATATTTTAATATTATAAAGAAAAAATAGAGATTAATTAATGAAGACATACATTACAAAAGAAAGTAGTGATAAATGTAAAGTAAAAAATAAACACTGTAAATACAGAACTGAGAAAGAAAGAAAAAACTACAATCCTATCAAAGAAAATAATTAGAAAAGAAAGAAATAGGATAAGAAATGAAGAGGAAAGATTGATTTAATATTAATACCTTACATTGTATTAACAACAGTGGCGGATCCAGGAGGTGATTTCGGGGGGGGCAAACACCGTGGGGTTTGGGGGGTATGGAATACCCCCCAACCAAAGGGAGGGGGGGTCCGGGGGCCACCCCGGAAAATTTTTGGATTTTTTAATAGAAAATGGTGTATTCTGACAGAGTTTTCAGTGCCTCTCATAATGTTGTCATGGATAGCACTGTTTTATCAATATGTATGTACAAATTTGTATTTTCATTGGTAATTTGCATTCCTTACCGTTTTACCTGATATCTATTTGTCATTGTATTTTTTCTTATAAATTAAGTTTTTAAGTTGTTATGTATCAAATTTCAAATGAGTTCTCATCCAATTTACTAAATAATTATTGAGCACAATTTTTTAGATATAAAAATATGAATAAGGTAATGATTCAATAAAATATGAGCCACCGCTAGAATGCGCGTGTGGCGCACAACCATTCTAGTGGGGGCAGTCGGAATAATATTCGGTCGGAACACTCAACAGCTTAACACCGTCTCCATCTCCAGTCAGTTTACTTCACTTGAAGCTTGAAGTACCTATGCTTACTAGCGGGTTAAAGAACCCATGTTCTTTGATATCTAGAACACGACATTGAAGAATTCCCTCTGCACAAGTAACATGGATGGCTTTACACAAATAAATAAATAAAATAAAAATAAATTTGTTTATAGTCACGTTAAGCTGCATCTATCGAGCTAGGCTCGCACAGCATGTGACACGTCAATTCACTTCAACTAAACTAATTCATCAGCCATTCATCAAGCGTTCGTTCATCTATAAAAACATATTAGAAAACAGATTCTATTCAACATTTTGTCTCCGAAAAACCCCATAGGCCTATCATTCAGCCAGAGAGTAAGGACAGGCATCAATAAGCAACTTCCTGAGTTCCTTCACGATTTTGTCTTGACCGTAACCTTTTAAAACTTTGGGCAAACAATTTAAAATATTTTTTCCCGAATAGTGTGGCGCCTTCTCGATCAGAGTCAGCCTGTGCATGGGGTACCGAAGTGTTGACTCACCTTGTCTTGTGTTGTATGGGTGAGCGATTATATTATTTTCATAATTACTCTGGTTCTTATGCGAATACACAGCAATCTCAAAAAATACAGTGCTGGCATATTGTAAGCAGTCCTAATTTTCTGAAACATGACATGACTGCCTTGCACTTAATCCTTTAATTATTTGCAACGCTTTCTTCTGAAATCTGAATATTGCATTGATATTTCCCTCGCTACCACCCCAGAATATCACACCATAACGAACCTGGGACATAAAATACCCATGATAGACCGCTAAGGCTGTTTTTTTTTTTTGTTCGAAACATTTCTCAAAGTCTTCAAAGCAAAAACCGCATAGGATAACTTTTTCCCAAGGCTTTTAATTTCATTATCCCATTTTAAATTTGACTGCAGCTCCAGACCCAAAAACTTAGTTCCCATTTTCGAATGGCATTCCATACCAGAATATAGCATTAATGCATGATTGAATTCATTGTTTATCATTGAACATTTAATAAAACTAGTCTTTTTGACATTCAGCTTCAGTTTGTTGCTATGAAACCAATCAGTAAGCTGCTTTAAAATTTCTTGAGCTTTTCGAATGGCATTCCATACCAGAATATAGCATTAATGCATGATTGAATTCATTGTTTATCATTGAACATTTAATAAAACTAGTCTTTTTGACATTCAGCTTCAGTTTGTTGCTATGAAACCAATCAGTAAGCTGCTTTAAAATTTCTTGAGCTTTCTAGAGGACGGTTCTTTGCCCTTTGCCCTTAACCAGAACAGTAGTGTCAGCATATAAAATTAGTTTGGAGTCTATGTTGAATGGTAGTTCATTTATAAAAGGTTAAACAAAACTGGGCCTAAAATTGATCTCTGTGGCACTCCGCAAGTAACCCTTCTCCATTCAGATGTGGTATAGCTGCCATGTCCTGTACTCACTCTAACTGATTGATATCTATTATCTAGATAAGAAGAGAAAAAGTAAAAGTAAGAAGAGACAAATTGGAAACAGCCAATTATTGTTGCTTACATAATTTCGTCCTAGTTTCTATTAGATTTATGTCGTTTTTTTCTTTTTCTCTTGGATCTCGGGGGGGGGGGGCAATTGCCCCCTTTGCCCCCCCCCCTTGGATCCGCCACTGATTAACAATACACTTATTATTATTTCTCTGTTTTATAATATTGTTACGCTCGTTACTGATTTTGTCTGATTCTTATGATCAAATTCACATAAGTCTACCAAGTAAGGGTATTTTAAACTAAGGCGAAGAAATAATAAACAATCCATGCAATTTTCACAAGCTGTATTGATTTTAACCATAAAACAGAAATACAATTATAATTTGCACCTGAGCTTTAAACAAAACAACTATTGCTAAATAAATCATTTAATACAATGACCATAAATAACAAATAATTTCATGCGATGTATGTACCTCATAAATTAGTACATGAAAGTCTATTGGAAGAAGTCATTACAGTCAACAATAATTTCAGGATCAATTATTAAAACTGAAATATTTAAATCAATCATTGGTTCAGTTCATGGGAGCCTTACCGTTTACCGGTAAACGAAATTTTACCGGAAACTGAGGTGTCTCATTGGTCTAATCAAATTTGAATAGACCAATCAGACGTCTTGATTTCCGGTAAAATTCCATTTACCGGTTAAAGGTAAGGCTCCAATGAACTCAACCAATGTGAAATAAGTTGGCCATGTTTTTCTGCTTATAAAATCGAATAGAACAAACAAAATTAATTAATTTAAACCGATTGAACCACTTATGAAGGTTCAGAAGTGAGACAATAAATTCATTTCGTTTATACTAGTCTTTCTACTAAAACAATATCGATCGTGAACCAATAAGTTTATAACACAATAGAACATCTGAAAACAATTTTACTACAAATTTAAGCACAATAATCACTGTATTTTTACTAAGTTTATTACTACTGGAGCTTACTTATATAATAATAAAATTATAATCAAAACAATAGACAAGATATAATTTCAAGATAAACTAATGATTTCTACAAACAAACCAGAATAAATAAAATATGAGTTATCATAACGATATAAATATGGAAGGAACAAATTACTGAGTGACTAGTAACGAAGTAGCTTAGGCAGTATGCACACGAAACGTTTTCCAAGCGTGGAGTTGACTCTACGCTTCAAATAATTATAATAATCCTATATTCTAAACGCCTTGATAGAAAACATAGCTGACAGTTTTAGATGGTTTTAAATAAATGGTAAACGCTCGGCAAACGCTCCATGCGTTTACTGTAGTTCCGAATACATCAGATCAAAAATAATTGAGTAAGTTAAAACAAAAATAAAACTTTTTTACTGATAAAACAAACTGTAACACACGAAAATCAAATCAAACTCTATTTTAATGAATGTAAAGTAAAACTGGAAATCAAAAAATTTAAGCAGTACCTTTAAAGGTCGGCTACATTCATAGGGGGTTTACAAGCTCACAAGTTAGCTAGCCGATTAAGCTCCTCCATCAAAAGCCTGTAACCTGAGAGTTGACACCACAAGACAAAGCTAAACAATTTTTTCTCCCAAACCAATTATCTTTTTAATTTTTGCTTTTAAAATTTTAATATACTTTAATACCCCAAAGCAGAACAACGGGCGACGGTGCGACATTGTCGCAGAACAAGAAGGAGGCCTGCAGAAAGATCGGCCAAGCGGTGTAAAACTAAGCTGTAGCACCCAGAAAAGGAATTTTGTATTTTACAAAAAAAAAAATTATCTATCACTGTAATGATGAGTAACAATTACAGTGCAATTACTTTCAGTAACAGTTTTATAAACAGTAGGTCCACCATGTTCCCCGTAACATGGCTCAAACGGCGAGGTGGAACTACCCGTAACGGTCTCCCCACCATTAAAAGCCATACGCTTATTATTATTATTATTATTATTATTATTGCACAAAAACGAATAATAAATCTGCTGGAAGACACTCGGTGAGTCCAGTGTGTATAGCTCTGCAGCTACTATGTAAAAATACACTCTAATATTGCTTATTAAGCTAATTCCTGAATTAAAGTTTTGCAACTGACCAACCATCTACACTAAACTTAAATAATTTATATTTACTATAAATATTAAAAGAAAATTTGAATAAAAAAAACAAATCAATTACAACTTTATATGGTTTGTAATAGAATTGCTTTTAACTATGCGGAAAAAGTCAAATAGCCCGTGAGAAAATGTCATTCCCCGCAGAAAGATTTGACATATTTTGGGTCCGTCGCAGAAAGACTAAACATTCTACTTTGGGGCTTTAATATTATGAGTAAGTGTTACTAATACCTCAAAGTCACCGACAACACGTCTGTTTAAATAAAGACAAGTTATCTATTTAACTATCTGTCTCTATCTAGCCTCAACACATACTTTTAATAGTGGGGTTTATCGAAGAGAATTATGATAAAAAATATTAATCTTATTATATTAAACGAGCAATAATTGTATATTTGTATTTTTGTGAATTTTTCTCGGGAACGGCGCAAACAATTTTCACGAAAATTGGTATTTAGGGGATTTTTGACCTCAGGAATCCAATGATCACAATGAAAATATTGGGAATTTTTCTTTAGGCAAGTTAAGCGTTCACTAATATTATTATTTTTGAAACATCTGGCAATCTGAAAAAAGAATAGAGCTAAGATGGTCGTTGAGAGGTTATCAAATTGTGGACAGATATGAGTTTGAATATAAGCCCCGCCAACCTTTACCTATCTTAAAAAAAATTTGCTTACTAATAATTTTTTTCTAATATAACACCATATATAAGTATTAGCCGATCAAATGTCGGTTTCCTGGTACTTAAGTTACTGTATAAAGATTTTATAATTTTATATTGAACAATAAATTTTGATTCGATTTAATCTCTCCCACCATCCTCATCCTGTGTCTTTGGTAGAGGGATAGCTGGGTCGGCTTGTAGTGCTGCTACTCGCTGACATGTCAGCTTGTAAAACCGCAGACTTGTCAGCTTGTAAACGCGCTCAATGTAATCGATGCCTAAACCTCATAATTGGATCTTCGTTTTGCCATTCCTTCTTCATCAACAATTGCATTTCGCCCCCGCGTTTCCTCTCCATTCCTCCCCCACAACCTTCATCATAATTTCATCATTTCCTCATTTTCCCCATTACTCCCCCCACCTTCTTCATCGCCTATTCCATTTTGTCCTCTATTTCCTTCCCATTCTTTATCCAATTTGCCGTAATTTTCCAACCATTCTTCTCCTCCCCCTTCCACACCTACGCCATCAATCCATTTTTTCCTCCCATTCTTCTACCCATCTTCTTCGTCATCAATTCCATTTTGCCCTCATTCACCCCCATCCTTCTTCTGACCACAATCATCGTCTATTCCAACTTTACTCCATTTTCCCTTCTTTCCTTTTCCACCTTCTTCATCAACTATCCCACCCACCCTTAAATTCCCATCCCTTCCCAACAATCATCATCACCTACCTCATTCATATCATCTTCTACTCCATTTCCCCCATTTCTCCTTCCCCCACCACTCATCATCATCATCATCACCTACCCCATTTTCCCAATTCTTTCCTCCACCTTCTTCAACACCTATTCTAATTTGCCTTAATTTCCTCCACAACTCATTGGAGGCATTTCCTCCCAATGGAGTGCATTTCCCCAACAAATGGAGGCATTTCCTCCCGCAATTTCATTTCTCCATACTATCCCCCCCCCCCGGCCAACCATCATCACCTTTTCTATTTCACCCTCCTTTTCCACCCCCTCTCCAACCTCTCATTCCTTTACCCCCGGCCAACCTTCATCACCAATTCCATTCCCCTCCACCCGCGTTTCCCCACGACCTACTTTGGCATTTTGACCATCTTGTAGTGGTGCACGAGGGGCGTCATCAGCCCGTTCTGAGCGGGCACCACCGTCTTCTCGACCCTCTGCACCTGTTCGGCAAGGCGCAACTCACCATCGCCGCTGCCGCCAATCGGCGTAGTTTTCAAATCTTTCGACTGAATTTTCTCCTCTCTCACGCTCACCGTCCTCTTTCCTCCGTCAGGCATTGTTGTGACTTCATTCTTCTTATCCGACTGGTTCACCACCACGTGATCTCTGTCCACTATCTTTGTCTGGAGCTTGACTTCGGTGGGTTGCTCAGGGTGTGCCTTGGTGACCGCCCTAATCATCAATTCGTCCACATGCTGTAATCGGCTTGCATCAATGTTTATTTTCTTCTGCATGTGAGTGTTCACTTTCACGCCGTCTTTTCTTTTCAACTAGAAAAATAAATTACAAATAAACCAGGCACAGCAATACGATTGTAAAGAAATCGATGTATAACGATTTATAATATCGGTATATATATATATAATTGAACGAGCGAAGCGAGTTCTTCCTTTTGAGTTGAGGCTCGAGGCGTTGTGTGTTTGTGGGTGTGTTCCACGACAACTTTCGAACGCCTTTATCAATCAACTTCAAATTTGAAACACAGATTCTTGGTATCTTTAGACAGGTCAAGTTCGTTGGCCAATAAAATTAACCGACTCCTTCATCCTTTTTGAGGCGAATCAAATAGGCCCTACATTGATATATATATCTATATATTACTATATATATAAAAAAATTGTTTCTACGATTCTACCATATGATGGCATTCGCAATAGATTTCAAAATATATTTTGAGTTATTATCAGCAATAGGTGAATATAAATGTGATCAGGTTTTTTTATAGAATCTCTATCTGATATACTAATTTCATTGCCCTGATATTTGGATATAATTATGAACAGCTGTTTTTTATGTGGTAAATATATCTACTAAATATAAATATTATATAAATATAAATATTAATAATTATTAATATATATTTACCATTAATATTTAATAAATATTAATGGTAAATATATTCCATTGCCCTGATATATAGGCATATGATTACGGTAGGTCTTTTTTGTGGAAAATAAATCTGTGTATCAGAGCAACGATGAACTTGAATAAGTGATACCGGTATGTCTTGTGAATTTTTAAATAAGTATCTTCAAAGCAACCGTTTTTCGTTACTACCTTACCCTTACGATAAGTTTTATAAATGAGTTTCCCTTTCAAAAATTAATTGTTTGCAGGCAAGTTCTCCAGCCCATTGGGCTCACTAGTCTATATATTATATCGTATTTATAAAACTATCATCTTCAGGTGAAATCGATATATATCGTATTTATAAAACTTTCATCTTCAGGCGATATATCGATATAGGCTATACCGTATTTATAAGACTTTCATCTTCAGGCGATATCGATATATATCGTATTTATAAGACTTTCATCTTCAGGCGATATCGATATACAGTATATATATATATATATATATATATATATATATATATATATATATATATATATATATATATATATATATATATTGTATTTATAAAACTGTCACCTTCGGGGGCTTTCTTAACTCAAGAGCACCTTAAAAACCCTTCTCAGTGAATGCTTTTTAAGGCTGTGCTAAACCTAAACCTAACCTAACCTAACCTGACTTGAAAACCCCTTCTCAGTGGATGCTTTTTAAGGCTGTGCGCAGGGATTTTGGTCATATTTTTTCGAAGTTTATTGTTTTGAATATCATCAGGGCTTTGAAATGTTATCTATTGCTGTGAGGAAAACCTTTTTTTCAATTATTTTGTGAAATATGTGGTTAAAGTTGAAATTATTCGGTTTCGGGGGGCAATTGATCTCACCTGTGATTTTAAACTTTTGAAAAAATTTCCATAACTAGAAGACACTCCAAGGAATAAAATAACATATTTTTTATTACAATATAACAAATTGTTTTTTTTTTCAAAATAATGTTTTGAAAAGTTGAAATTTTATACAGAGTAAAAAAATATATTTTGAAAACCCTAATTTCTTGATCGGAGTGAAATAGCTATTTGTGTAACTAGAGTGCAAAGTGGGGGTTTTCTGCACCAAGAGAAACAGTTTTTCACAAGCCAAAGGCGAGTGAAAAAAGTTTCTTGAGTGCAGAAACAATACTTTGTGCTCGAATTACACAATACATTTTTCCGTATAAAGTAATTTAAACAGAACAAAACAGGACATACATAACCTGGCAATTCCTCACAAAACCTATCTACGAATCAAATCTATTTCAACAACTACAGCTTACTGTATTTCGTATCTAAAGCAGATTAGCCAACCTATTTTTGATTGCAGAATAGGAAACCTGCGTATTACATACTCACTATTTTGTGTTGTTAGGTTGCAAATCTGGAGTGCGGAAAAGTACTTTTGCACACTGGAATTTACTTTCCCGCACTGGTGCAGGAATAGACTATTTTGCATGCTACAGCTAGGCACTTTATCGGGTCACTGTAGGAAAAATATGTTATTTTATTCCTCAAGGTGTCTTTTAGTTACAGAAAATTTAAAATCACTCATAGGTGAGATCAATTGCCCCCCAAAACCGAAAAATTTCAACTTTGAACCCCTAATATTTCTCAAAATAATTGATAAAAGTAATTTTCCTCACAACAATAGATCCCCCCAGAGTCCCAGAAACCAAATAAATTTTAGAATTTTAACAAGCTGTGAGAGATAATCGGTATTGACAAAGAAACAAAAAAGATGTCTTGAATCAAGACCCAGAAACAAAAATAATTTTGGAATTTTGAAAGGCTTTGAAAAACGATAATTTTTGACAAAATCGTCAAAAAGACGCCATGAATTGCTGGAAATGTGGATTTAGAGGGAGTATTAAAAAAAGAAGTACTACTCTGAACCCCCTCTTCTGAATGAACAACCTGCATAAAGTCTTGAATTACTGTTGTAATCCGCCTCATTTTCCTTTTAAAAGTAATTTTCAAATACAATACTGTACCTCAATTATATAAGTTGGGGGATCAAAAATAGCAGAGCGAAAATAGTTTTAAATAGGCCTGCTTCAAAGTTTTGCTACTTGGACAATACATTTCTAGCACAAGAGTCCATCTCTCCCACTGACAATGATGCAATACATCTGATTCCTGCATTATTTTACTTTGCCGCCCTCATTTTACATTGTCGCACTCCAGGTGCGCCAACTGTATGAAAAATGTAATGTGTACCTCATGCTGAAAGTATCTTTGCTGCTCATGAGAAACTATTCCACACTCACCATTAGCTTGTGCATGATGCATTTGTCTCATGCAGCAAAGAGCTATTTTGCACTCTAGTTACACAATAGTAAATTATGTTACATGGGCGGGAAATGGTGTTTACCGTTCAAGTATGATAAGTTATGAACAAGACAAAGTCGAGTGTAGTATTATCATATGAGTATGGTAAACATCTTCTGGGATGAGTTATGTACAATATTTTTCATCATACTAGTCTAAAATATAAAAAAGATCACCTTTGAGCTAGTACAAAAAGCATTATCAAACATATCCTCAAAATCCATCACAGCAGTGAAATACTAAATGGACTTCTGAGATCAGCTGTTTTTCCAAAGTCTTGATCAGCTAGAATGCAGTAAAATCCATTACCACACTGAAAAAGGATGTGGTAATGGAAATCAGCTGTTCTTTCTGTGAGCAGACGTTTACCAGCTCGATTCAATGCTTGGTAAAGTGGTGAATATGTACAAGTATGACGAAAATAAAGCTGGGTATTCACGTTCCGATTTGCAGTACTACTTGTGGTCCAACCTCCAAGGTTGGATCCGATATTGGAACGTGAATGGGCTTCTTGGATAGTTGGAAGCGTAGATAAACGACTAGATGGACGACTGTCGATGTTGGAGCGTGTGTGGGGGAGTCGGATCAAAGTCGTCCAACTTACCTCAGTCAGTGCTTGACCTTTGGGCAAGTTCGGGCAACATCGGGCAACTTTGGTTACATTTTTCGGCTCGAGAGCGACGTTCACAGCTGACTAGGAAGAAAGTTGGATTGCAAGTAGGAGCGTGAGTGGAGTCGAATATCCAACTAGCAGTACTACTAGCAGTACTACTAGTCGTACTGCAAATCGGAACGTGAATGCCCAACTGTTTCAACTTACCTCAGTATCAAGTTCAGCATCGAGCGACTGCTGCTTGAATCGGTCGTCTCTGACCTGTTCGTTTTTCATCATGAACTTGTGTAGTGGAGTGTCGTGATAGGCATTCATGTAATGCTTCTGGACATCAGTCGCCACTATGCTTGACCCCTGTATGGTCTTCTTTTGGGTCAGTTGTCCTTGCGGTGTTACCTAAATTTTTTCAAAACAGCATTGTTTAACACAACACAAAACACATCAAACAACCAAATTTATTTTTAAAATCACTGTGATCTAATTTGTCAAGTCACAACCGGTAGGGTCCACTAAAATTATTGTAGATGCACCATTCGTAACATCATTGCATTATAATAATAAAATATCGATAATATAATAATAATAATAATAATATTACCTATTTTATCCAGGAATAATAATAAGCGTAGGTACGGATATTTTTGGTGGGGAGACCCAAATGTTTCAATAGAGTACTAACAGAGTAACAGATGGTAGGTAATAAATTTTGGATTCTCATTTTAATTTCATCAGCAAATGCACTGATGACTTTCAATTAATATTGACAATAATTTGAATCATGAAAAAGTGTGTACATGACGTTATTCTCAAATAAATGAGGTAAACCAAATTTAATAGATATCTGTCAATAAATCAGAGATTATGCACTAGAGATACTCGCTGAGCGATCGTGATGTTCAGTCACAAGTACTCGGGATAGCACATGGATGGGTGACCATCTTAAAAAACATGAGCTCACCTAAAACAGCAGATTTACCATTCATAACATGATTGTATCATCCATCACTCACCTCATTACCTTGGTTGTGGTCTGGAGTGGTTGTTGACCTTGATTGATAAACAGTGCGAACAGATACTGAAACCAATTTATGGAGAATAGCTTTCTTGGTTTTTTCCTTCTCTCTGTTTATTTAGCTTTGTTTGCTTTTTTATAATTATCTTGGTTGGTTTTCATAAATTCCTAACAAAATATTTAGTTGATAAAGATTTTTATAGTGTACAAGAGTTCCTTTCATATCAAAATTAAGCCTCACCTCAACTAATTGATATTGTAATTAAGGTAACTAGTGTGTATAAGATTGTATATTTTTGTTGATCTGACTTGTCTTATACTCCTTAACTGGAGTCTCCAAGACGCTATCTCAAAAAAAATTGTGTGTGTGTGTGTGTAAACACTTTTATTATTATTTTTTTCAGGTTTTTGTTTTTCTTCTGGATCAGTTTCACAATAATGCTTAAGTTATTTTTTATTGTTTTTTTTGAATATTTTTTCTTTTAGTGTTGGTTAAATGGTAGAGGGGGCTTGTTTGCCTGACTCTATCGCTCACCTGTTGATTGGTAGCCTCCTCGTTGTTCTGCTTGCCGGATATGGTCTCGGTGTGGACATCGTGCATTTCGCCCGCCATCACGTTGTCGTGGCCGTCGTGCACGGTCTGCACGGTACCCATCTGCTGTTGCGTCTCGTGTCTGAACGACGTCTCTTGTTTGTCATTGTTGTCCGTCGTAGTTTTTCCATGGATGTGTTTTTCAGCATTCAAAGCATGTGTCGAAAATTCACCCCTTTCTTCGCGACTCTTCACCAGTACACTGTCTTTACCTTCGTTCACACTACGCGATACCTATCAAAAGTTGAAAGCAAAAATTCAATTCACTTCATAGTTATTCTGTCTATAATAGTACATTATGTTACAAGTGCGGGAAATGGTGTTTACCATACAAGTATGATAAGTTAATGCACAAGACTAAGTCGAGTATAGTATTATCATACAAGTATGGTAAACATCTTCATGGAGGAGTTATGTACGATATTTTTTGTCATTCTAGTCTAAAATATAAAAAATAAACTTTGAGCAAGTACAACAAACATCATCAAACATAACCCCAAAATCCATCACAGTAGTAAAATACTAAAAATTCTTCTGAGATCAGCTATTTTTTTTTCAAATCTGAATCAGCTGGAATGCGGTTATATCCATTACTCTACTGAAAAAGTATGCGGTAATGAAAATAAGCTGATCTTTCTATAAACAGACGTTTACCAGCTCGATTCAATGCTCGGTAAAGTGGTGAATATGTAAGAGTATGACGAAAATAAATTTATTGAGTGAAATAGAAAAGTAAAATAGTACAAAGTACAGCACGTCAGGTTGGGACAATAACAGACTGTCCCAACGACAAACTGGTCCAATTCCCTACAATAACCTGGTCCTGAAAATCAGGACCAGGTTGTCATTGGGATGGTTTGTCGCGGTCCCCTCGAGGCCACTGGTCATGCTAGACCTAACGAGTAGTAGCCTGTACAACAGGCATTATGCATCAAGCAAACTTAATTGTCCACCTACAGGTCCAGACATACATGGGCTTCATCTTCAGGGAGAAAAAATATTAGAAACTCTATTCGATTAGTTTTATGAGATTTAGGTGTGTTGTTGACTACGGTATTGGGTTACAGAATAGCCGAGTGCCGTAGCAGGTATCTGTTCAATCAAAGATAAGCTACGAAACTCATGGGCGCTCTTTGTAAGGGTGACCGATTGGATTGGCCAGCAAAAAGGACTGTTCTTTGCTGTGAAATCACTTCCTGATGGTTCGGAACCCACCTAAAACTGTAGGTCCAACTCATCAATCACCAAAATCCAATTCATTACCCACGCACGAATTTTTATTCTTTTTTTTGAGGATGAAGCCAACATAGGTCTGAGACCTGTGCGTGGGTAATGAATTGGATGATGGTGATTGATGAGTTGGACCTACAATTTAAGGTGGATTCCGAACCACCGGGAAGTGATTTTACACTGAAGAACAGTCTTTTTTGCTGGCCAATCAAATCGGTCACCCTTACAAAGAGCGCCCAGGAGTTTTGTAGCTTATCTCTGATTGAACAGATACCTGCTACGGCACTCGGCTGTCACTTCACAATTGGTCCTGTGAGCTGTTGTATGTAAATAAATAAATATTTAATGTAACCTTTTTGCACGTCTCACATGAGTGGACTACATCGGTATGTTCATTCTTGTTTTTTTCGGTGATCTGTCTGTGTACTGCTGTTTGAAATCCGCCATGGTTCTGGATCTTAGTTGTAGTTAGTGTATTGGCGTTCTTATGGTCCACATTCCTATCCTCAGTCGTGCTAAACTGATCAACCACCTGGATGTGTCCCTCGTTGGTACCCTTGGCAGGCGTTTTCAAATTTTCTGTTATTGTCATCGTTTCCCTGTAAATTAATAATCGATTCATTTATCTCATGTATTGAAAATAGTCTAACAGTCTTGCATTTCACACATGTAATTGTGAACCTTTGGATTGGCCAACTGCTTTGAAATTATGATGTTGAAGATCCATCTTGTTTCCACTAATATGTAATATAAACTTAAAAAACACTTTTAAAGTGGAAATTAACTCACGTTATGGCGTGACAGGTACTGTGGGTCGTCTGACGATGCTCTAGACAACAGAGTGAAACGGCCGCCGTCACGCCATAACGTGATTTAATTTCCACTTTAAAAGTGTTTTTTTTTTTTAAGTTTATATTGCTTTGAAATATCTGGGAATATTGTTGATCAACATCCCAAGTGGAAGAGTCATATTGATTATCTGATTTCTAGATTGAGATATTTAATTTTTCAATTCTATAGAATAAATAGGTTGAATAATTTAGATATAATTAGACTAATATATAATAATGCTTAAGCCGAATCCATTCTGCAATACTGTATTGAGGTATGGGGGGGGTGCAATGAACACACACTTCAACAAGTTATTCATTACTCAAAAATATATAATACGAGCAGCACTGGGTAGACCTAGACTGATTTTTTATGATTTTCAAGTATTAACTGTAAGACAATTATTTATGAAGAAACTTATTGTATACATAAATTGCAATAGAGATCTATTCAAATTCAGACAGATTGATTATAATATAAGACCGTTAAGAAATCTAGTTTTGATTCCAAATCTCAATAAACGCATTTGCAGACATCAAACTCTCTATATTTACAGTAAACTTCTTAACGTGATACCCATAGAGTTGATACCGTCCACGAATAAAACTAAAACTCTTGGAATAGATACTTGGGGGAAGGCAAATGTTTATTTTAAAATAGGCTCTTAGTCCAGTCAATAAATGAGCCAAAAGGAGGTGTAGAGTACGTGAGCTGGTAACTAAGCGATTCCTTCAGGAACTTGTTCAGGGGGGCTTAGGGTGTTAACATACCAAAAGTCCTGACTCCTGGGTGGTGAGCGGGGTGGAGGAGGTTGGGGAAGGTACGAATTTTGGGTTTTTCGCTTATATCTCGAAAACGGTGCATCGGAGAGAAATATTTTCAAATAATAAAATAAAGTTCTTAAAATTATCTAAAACTTTTATATCATATGTTTTTTTCTAATTCCCAACCGTTTTCGTGCTATACCCTCGGAAAAAGTTGAAATTTAAAAAAAAATCAATTTACCTCAAAATATTCATAAAAACTGCATCATATTGTCTAAACCTATTCATAAACGAAAAGTATGCATAGAAAAGAAGTTGTAGATATTTAAATTCCCTTTTAGAATATATATATATATATACAGTACAATTAATATCGATTATCCAAGCCTCAGTTATACGATACTTTGGGTTTTCCAAGGTCGTTCAAAGTTAAATATATGTTGTTTTTTTTGGTGGGAACACATAATAACGTGATAAAAGTGTATTTTTTTTTTAAATTGCAGATAAAAATATCAGCAATTTGTTAGTCAATTCAATTTAATACTTGAAATCAACATTAAAAGAGCCATATACAATAGAACGCCAATTAACCGAATCGCCAATTATCTGAATCAGTCCTAAGCGTAATATAAAAAAATTAAAACCAAGTAATTTTTCAATAAAAACAAGGTTTGTGGGAATGCAAGAATACAAATATGTGAGTGACAATTGCCATGTAGACCAATGTTGACGCCATCGCAGCCAATGTTGACGTGATCGCAGCGTGGCGGTGTTGTGATTGAGTTCCCACCCTTATGACTCATGACAGTCTTTTGATGTGCCAAGTATTTTGCACATCCAAGGCCACACCCTCTATGACAATTGAAACCACGTTGATGCAATCATTCAAAAGCCGAGGAGGCATAACTGGTGGCAGAGGTGTTTCGCACAACATACTTAGCAAATGGTTAGTTGGTATGAGTGCAACTCATGAGATATGCATTTTGCTTGAAGAGTTTTCTGGAGTCATATTCACTTCAAGTGAACAACACAAGGACATTGGACAGGCTCGCATGAGGAAAGGGGCAGAAGACATTGTCAAACTCAATCAGTGGTTTGATTCTCATCCTCCCTTCCCAGAAACCTTTCAAATCAATCATGTCAATTTCGAATGGAGTTGTTGGAGATGCCACAATAACATGCTATGATGCTGTTTGAGTTGGTAAAAGGTCTATAAATTCAATAGTTGACTTGACATTTGCAGACGTAAAGTTATCACACAAGGATCAGGCATTGCCAATATCTTCTGTCAACTTGTCAATAACAGTTCATGATGAAAGGGTAGTAGTTGACCCAACATTGCTCTTTCAGCAGATATGTATAAGCAAACGATCAGATGAGAATTTGATGAAACATTTGGAGTATGAGTTGGCCCCATTTCCCTTAGCACTGTTCAATGAAAGTGGCATGAGAAAGACAAACAAATCAGTGCTGTACAACTTGTTTGAGCCAACCAAGAAAGACATTCTTCTGCCTCAAATGAACATTGTAGTCAATGGAGGATTCCTACTCCACAGAGTTATTTGGCCAAAAGATGCATCTGTTGCATCTATTTGTAATAGTTATATCACCTACATCGACCACCATTATCCTGGGACTACTCACATTGTGGTGTTTGATGGGTACGCAGACACAGCCAATAGCACTAAATCACAAGAACAAATGCGTTGTTATAGACTAAAAAGGAACATCAATTTGTCATGGGACACACAAATACCTGTTAAACAGGAAGACTTTTTATCAAATCCTACCAAAAAAACTAACTTCATCTCCTTACTGGAGACAAAGCTGCAGGAGAAAGGGATACATACTCTTCAGGCGCTTCATGATGACACTGACGTCCTAATCATGAAGACTGCATTTGAACAAGCCACTCACAACTCTGCGGCTGTCGTTGGTGAGGATGTGGACCTTGCTGTCCTGTTGATTGCTTCCACTGCTGTGACCCAATATATCTTGATGCTGAAACCCAGATGAGGGAAAACAAAAACAATGGTACTGTCCACCCAAGAGATACCATGGATTTGAACACATCCTGATCCTTCATTCATTTACCGGATGCAACACAACTTCTGCTACTTTCAGGAGAAGCGAGTTGGGCTTCTTTAAATTGTACTTGAAGTCAGACATCATCCAGCAAGCAGCAATGACATTTTCTAACCCCTCCTCTACTTATGACCAGGTTGAAAAGGCTGGGGAGATGTGCTTTCTGAAGTGGTATAAGGTGCCAAAAAACAAACCTCCCTTAACCAGTACCGCTTCAAATCATTTACAAGGTCAGTGGCAAATATGAAGCCTGAAATCAGCTCCCTACCTCCAACAGAGAATGCAGCTAAACAGCACTCTTCTTGGCGTACCTACCACCAAGTGCAGCAGTGGCTTGGTAATGAGCTGCCCCCTCAAGATTGGGGTGGAAACATGTAGGAGACAATTGATAATTGCACTGGTGGCAATTACAATGGAAAATCTTCCAGCACCAGAGGTTCTACTGAAAACTATATTTTGCTGCTGCACCAAGAATTGTGTAATTGGAAAATGTGGCTGCTGAAAAGCGATGCTCACCTGTTCTGCAGCATGCCTCCACTGTCAAGGGAAGTGAACAGCATGCCTGTTGATGATGAAGCCGACATAGAGCCCATTCAGCAAGAGCCACCCACTACTGAGGAATAAGATGCCATGGAAGAACAACCATTGCCTAGGCCCCCAAGTTCAAAGAGGATGAAAATATGATTACTTTTAAAGTTGAGAGTACAGCATTAGGAATATATTGAGAACAATGGGGTTTACAATTATTGTATTGGTGTAATGAAACTATCTGTAGAATAAAGTGTGAAATTTGTTATCATCATTATTTTTTCTACTTTATTTAATAACTTGCTTATAAGTGGCCATATATATGTTATTAGATGAATGAACAAAGGATGTGGGTCAAGAATATGATATACAAAACAATTTTCAGAAAATTGCAAAATGCTATAAAAGTATTAAAATAGCTGTAACTTTAGGCGGGTTGGACATTAATCAGCATATGTATATGTATTCTAAAAGGGAATTTAAATATCTACAACTTCTTTTCTATGCATACTTTTCGTTTATGAATAGGTTTAGACAATATGATGCAGTTTTTATGAATATTTTGAGGTAAATTGATTTTTTTTTGTAAATTTCAACTTTTTCCGAGGGTATAGCTCGAAAACGGTTGGGAATTAGAAAAAAACATATGATATAAAAGTTTTAGATAATTTTAAGAACTTTATTTTATTATTTAAAAATATTTCCCTCCGATGCACCGTTTTCGAGATATAAGTGGAAAACCCCAAATTCGTACCTTCTCCTCCTCTACCCCGCTCACCACCTAGAGTCAGGACTTTTGGTATGTTAACACCCTAAGCCCCCTGAACAAGTTCCTGAAGGAATCGCTTGGTTACCTACTCACGCACTCTACACCTCATTCCTTGACTGGACTATCTGTATTCTTATAATGTTGGATATAAGTTATTTTTAAGGTTGTTTATAAATGTTATTGTTTTGATTTTCATCCGGCGCACAAGCTTGGCTTTGCCGATGAAAATCTTGAAGTATATATTTTTTTATATGTAACTCACTGTACAAACACATAGTTTAATACAGTGTATCTGATTGTAATGCACTATTACATTTGTTTTTTGGTGTTTTTAAATAGATAAATTAAAAAAAAAAACAGCACTGATTAACACAACATCCACCTTCACTACCACCGGCGTCTTTAACCCAGAATACTGACATTGTAACATATATGATTTCAAAATTCGGATAAGTGTGAAGCGCATCATTTGAAGCAACGTCCCTACGGCTGGGTAAACGACGTCGGTTACACGACTGCCGGGTATTGTGAAACAAGCTTATGTGTTTCCAGACATTATTTTAAAATGTCCCGCTTTGCGTTCTTGCGTTCTTTCATAGTAAATTTCCATCAAAATCGTTAAAAGAACGACTGATCCGTTTATTGAGAACAAGAAAAATGTTTTGGTCAATAGCATTGCATACTGCATAGCATCTCATTGGTTAGAAAAATGTAGTATTGAATAATAATAATAATATATATATATATATATATTATAATATATATATTCTCAGACTTCCAGAATACAGGTTAACCAACAGAGTGCTAAGATACCTGCTGTTGCTAACTAGTCTGGGACCCTGGTTAGAAAATATTAGAAAAGATCTAACCACTCTCAACACAAATGAACAGGAGATATTGATTCAGGAGAAATGTGGATAAGTGGGAAATTCTCTCAGAGCTGCGCCTTAAACAGTACAGACCACTATGGAGTGAAGAAAGGAAGCAGCGGTTCTCGCAAAGGATGAAGGAATACTGGGCAAATAAAAATAATAATAAAAATTATAAAATTTAATAAATAAAATAACTCAACTAAAATAACTTAACTTAAATAAAATAACTTAATTAAATAATAATTTAATTTAATAAAATAAAAATAATAATAAGTTTCTTAGTGATGAGAAACTGCTCAAATATCTGCCTTTGGCAGAGGAGTTAAAAGACTTGTGGAGGCAAGAGAGAGTGGCAATTATGCCTTTGATGATAATCAGCTACAGGTGTAATACCAAAAGAGCTGCCTGAGAGGATGAAAAAGCTGAGACTGCCAGTGTGGGTGCAAACTTCAATGAAGAAAGCTGTCATATTGTGCACAACATCAATAGTAAGGAGCTTCCTAAATAATCCAAAATAGAAACGGTGTCATTTTGCTAAATTAGCCGATGACTACTAGATGATTTGAAAAAGACAAAGAATATTCTGAGGAAAATATTAGGACTAAAACTTAAAAACAATAAAGTGCATTTGACTTCAAATAAAACTCTTTAAAAGAAGATTGAACAGATCACAGATAGTATTAAAAAAAATGAATGAATTTTTACGGTCACATTTTCAGAATGAAAATAGACTCACTAAACAAATATTCTACTTTTTCAAAAACAGAAAGACAATAAAATGTTGAAGACAAACTGGTTAAAAACATGTTCAACTAGATTTTAACGAATTTAATATTACAGAGAATACAATCAAGAACACTGTACATTTAAGAAATTTGTTGAAAGATGAAAATAGAAGATTCCAAGAACATCGAAAAGCTAGAAGAGGTTCTGTTGTATCAGAGGAGAGAAAAAAGACAACATTCGAGCGATTGAAGGAGTACTGGAAGAAGCGGAAAGAATAATCCATGAAGAAATAATTGATTCAACGCACCCGAAAGTGCGTACGAAAAAAGGAAAATAATAATAATAATAATAATTATTATTATTATTATTATTATTCCCATAATTCTTCATGGGAGTGAAAATTTAATTTTGAATGTAAAATCTAAAATAAATGAAACTACTAAAATTAAAAAAAGAATTCTTCGAAAGATCTATGGACCAAAACTTACACAAGATGAATACCGCCTTAAACGTTCTGAAAAAATCTACAAAGACGTGAATCCCATCTACTCAGAAATCAAGGAAAGAAGACTAAAATTCTATGGACATCTCTATAGAATGGACCCCTCCCGACTTACACACAAGATTTTCAAATATTTTGATTCAAATAAAAATAATACATGGTTTGATGGCTGTCACAATGACCTTAGAACGTTCAATATACCGTTTGAAGAAATTCAGAATAGGAACTGCTTCAGACTTAAAATTGATACTTCACGAGAGTTTTTGGAGGAGATGAGAACAAGAAGAACAATTAACTTGTCTGAACAAGAACGGAAAAGACGGGGACAAGTGCTGCGAGATTATCATCAAAGACTAAAATGTCTACATTGTTAAACCGCAGTCCAATCACGACCGATCCAAGTGACCAATCACGAAAATAATAATAATAATAATAGCAATGAGTGATACTTGCTTATAATTCTGATTGATAGTTCTATGAGAGTCAGGCAAGGGTTCGATGACTTTCTTGACAGAGTCATGTACTTGTATGCCGGCCCCCATCATAGTGGTCTGGGTGGAGGTCGGATGGCCAATGGTCACCTTCTTGGCTGGCTGAGCCACAGTGGTTGCCAGTACCATTGGCAGAAGCTGTCAACATAAAACAGAATAATTGTACGGAAATTTGAAACAATTTTTTTTTTGAGGATGAAACCCACATACCATGTTTGAGACCTGTGCGTCGGTAATGAGTTGTATGATTGTGATTGATGAGCTGGACCTACAGTTTTAGGTGGCTTCCGAACCACCAGGAAGTGATTTTACAGCAGAAAACAGTGTCTTTTTTGCTGGCCAATACAATCGGTCACCCTTACAAAGAGTGCCCAGGAAAACGCAGCTTATCTCTATCTGATTGAACAGATACCTGCTACGGCTCACGGCTATCACTTCCCTAATTCTCAAGACATTGATCCCGGTTTCTTTGTCATTCAGTAGCTATTGATTGAATAGCGGCCCTAAGGCTTGTTTCACACATGCAGTGAAACCTCTATTAACCGTCACCTCCGGGACCGCGACCATGACGGATAACTGAATAGACGGATAATAGAGATTAATGCCATCATAATTATAAAAAAAATTATGTGCACAGTGCAGTCTCTAAATTCAAAATAGTTTGGGGAAAGTTTGGAAAATAAGACAGTGTAAAAAAGGATAATAAAATGTGTATATAATTATTTTTTTTTTCATAAAAAATATGCAATAATTCCTACCAATATAAATAGGCTTTGTAATTTACTGAGTGATAATCTCCTCGGCTTTTTGTATTATAATTGTGTATGTCATGGTTCTGGTTTGTATCATTATTTTTTGTATATACGTAACAGCCTGTTGTTAATAAATGTTTAAAGGGCTGTTGAAAATGAATTATCACGATTCGAAAATGTTTCAGCCTACGTGAGTAAATATTTTATTTATTCTCATTTAAAATTTACTGCTATAGCCGTTAAATTTACAGTAAAAAGTTCATATTTGCAATGCAGATCATTTTGGATCAAGAAAATCAAGAATATAATTTATTTATTAGAATTCATTTATAAATTCATAATTTTTCTTTTGAAGTTATTTTAATAAAACTCCAAGAGCTAGTTTTTTTCATATTGGTAGTTTTTCAACTAAAATTGAACAATTTTCAAGAAAAGTTGGGAAAATATTTCTCAAAAATAAAGAAATTTGAGCGAAGGACGGTCTTACAAGGTGTCAAATAATTTTCGACAGATAAACAGCTGATATTGATATTAAAAATGAATTAATACAACAGAATAATTTAAAAAAATAAATAATAAGGTAAAATTGCTTAACAACTGATCTATAAGAATTACTGAAGAATCCATCCCACATTTCTTGAAAATGTTTTAAAATTTAAGAATATCAATGAAGAAAATAATTTCTGGAAAAAAATATTATTTTTGGTGTAGTCCAGTCTTAAAAAAAGTCAAGTAATCTAAGGATTAACAGCAAAACTATTGCAAGATAACGTTTCAAAAATAAATAAAAATAAAATAGCTCAACAACTAATAAAAAAAGCTTACTTTAAACACCCATATTTCACAAAATAATTTATGAGAAAAATGCAACGTTGGGTCCCATATTTCACAAAATAATTGATGAAGAAAAAATTCTTATGGGAATACATAACATTGTAATACATTAATAATATCCAACTCAAAAAACTTGATACAATTGACCCCAAAAATCGAAAAAAAAATTATATTTAAACCCCCATATTTCACAAACTAATAATTGATGAAAAAAATATCATTGCAATACTATTTGATACCTTTTGATATCATGGGATAACATTTCGATACCGCAGTAACATCCATTCATAAAACATCGAAATAATACGGTCAAAAGCCCTGCGCACAGCCATGATAATTTATCTCAGTTATCTTGAAAATTATTAAGAGGTATTATTTTTGTTCAGTTTTCAGCTTGAATTTATTGCTTAACTCAATTATTCAATCATTTTGAAGAGATGCTAGAATATATGTAAAAAAGTGATATTAACCAAAATACACGATTATAATACAAGAAGCCGAGGAGATTATCACTTGGTGAGTCACAATAGTAGCTTATTCAAACAAAAACCTAGTTATATGGGTAGGAAACTCTACAACAAGCTACCGTACCGCAGTTTTTAAAGAACATTGAAAATATAGAAATATTTAAAAAAAACAATTCAAAAAATATTCAGTTGATAAAGCTTTTTAAAGTGTACAAGATACTAAGATAGTGTACAAGATAGATACAAGATAGTGTACAAAGTTCCTTTCACATCAAAATTAAGCCTTAACTCAATTAATTGATATAGAAATTATGGTAACTAGTGTATAAGAGTGTATAATTGTTAATCTGACTTGTCTTATACTCCTTAACTGGAGTCTCCAAGACGTAATCTACAAAAAAAAAAGATCTGGAATAGATTTGTTAGTAAAATTATTTTTGATCAGCTGACATATTGTATTTAATTATTTTTCAATATTCATTATTTAAACCCCATTGTTGAATCATTACATTGATTGAGGGACTTACCATAAAGGCGACGCAAGATGTATAGGAAGTAGGATCCATGGTGAAGAATTCAAAAGTCTTCTCACAAGTGGCAAAGTCCTCTCCAAAGTCTTCAGAGTCTTCTCTTCTTCTCAAGTCTTCTTCTGAGTAATGATGAGGTCTTCTCGATCCCAAATCCACTCTTGTTGTGCAATAAAACAAGAATAACTCTTAAGTTCACCAAATCCAACACCTGCACTTATTAATATTCGAAGACGCAACTAAAATCGAAAAATAGCTCAATGTCATGGGTAATTGACGCAAGCTGTTGTCGTTGCTGTAATGTTGGGAAAATCGAAGACGTATAGTGCTATATTTGGAGAGATAAATGAATTAGTTTAGATCAAAAAACAATACGAAATCTATTTTTTATGAGAACCAGGATTCTCGAACACCATGAAAACCTGAAACCCTTGGGTTGGGGGATATGAAGACTCTTGGACCCGCAGTTATGAAAGTTCCCTCAGTGTCTCTTGACTCAAGGAACTCTTAAAATGTAATGTAATTATATGGGGCTTCAATAGTCCCTTGAGTCAATAAAGGAAAGTTACGGCCTTTGATATTGGACAATATTGAAGATTTGACATTACATGGGTTGAAACCTTTGAAAAATAAGGAAAAACAAAAGAGAAAGAAGAAGATGGAGAAGGATTGATTGATTGATTTATTTTGATGCAAGGTCTTGAGAGACCTATTGGATAGCATTTACGAAAAATACAGTTCAATAAACAATAGCAGAAGATATTAAGAAAGCAAATTGACTAAACTAACTAGAACTAAGCTAACTAAATAAGCTTTAACTAGATAAAGGTAATAACAAAAAAATTTTTAAAAATAAGAGAAGTAAGTAGTTATGAACAAGAATTGAAAACAAGAATGATGAATGGTGAATGATAATGAATAATGAAAGGTGTTGAAGAAGGAGGAGGTAGAAGAGAGAGAAAAAGAATAGAATAGAATGGCTGCCTTTATTTATTACCTGGGAGGGTGAAGTTAGAACGGAGCCAGCCCTCTCTTCCACTTAACCCTCTCCTACAATTCTAATTAAAATAAGTAAAACATATTAGAATAGAAGAAAAAAACAAACAGAAGAACTGAAAAATGGGATAACTTATAGAGAAACGATTATAAAGTAAAAAATGAAAAGAAAGAATAAATAACATCAAATTATTGAACATGGCTGAAGAAAATTATATGAGACAGTGGAAATTAATTAAAATACAATAATTTGAATTGAAAATTAAGAAAATATGCTTTGGATAAACAAAATAAAATAATGAATTCAAAAAAAGTTAACTATTCATGTTCAATAATCTAACCAGATATCCTAACACACAAACACACACCACCATACACTAGCCGAGTCCTCCACCCCTTTTCCACCACAAGACAGCCACACTGAACCGACGAGAGAAAGAGAGTGAAAAAAACGAGAAAAAATTGGATAAGAGAAAAAATACTATTAAATTAAATCTTGAGATGGGTTATTAAACATTCTAAAAATTCAGATTCAATTGAATCGGGCAACCTGATAGTACAAAGATAAGAGTTGAAAAAATAATATGCTTTTGTTCTGGTAAACCATGTCACTAAAGAGATGGTGACTTCACACCGTATTTTTAAACAGAATCAGTTTATCTTTTCTTTTTTCAACTCTTATCATTGTGATATACAGGGTGTTTCGGAACTCTCTACCAATACTTCTAGGCAGTGTTTCTGGACCACTAACGAAAGTAAATATTGTAATAAAATTTTTCTAAAATCCCCAGTTACTCACACAGCCGCCATTTTGATTTTCCACTCATTATTTTTTTATTCGAACACCTCTAAATGTATAATTTTGAAATTTTGCAAACAGCTTTATAACAATTGAAACAATCTAAAAAAAATAATAAAAAATTTCCGACATCAAAAAACAAAATGGCGGCAATTTAAAATCTTTGAACAGATATTAATTAATAATGGTTGATGATATCAAAATTTGACTGGAATAACGATTTTTCAGATATTTTTATTGCAAATCCAACGATATCTCATTTTCCAAGATTGGCCAACAATTAATAGAGATGTGCTACTTTTTAGGGTGTGCAGTGGTTAGAAGCGAAAATCTGCAACCCGTTCTCAACCACCGCACACCCTAAAAAGGAGCATCTCTGTTAATTGTTGGCCAATCTTGGAAAATGAGATATCGTTGGATTTGCAATAAAAATATCTAAAAAACGTTATTCCAATAAAATTTTTATATCATTAGCCATTATTAATTTATACCTGTTCAAAGATTTTAAATTGCCGCCATTTTATTTTTTGATTTCGGAAAATTTTGATTAATTTTTTTTAGATTGTTTCAATTGCTATAAAGCTGTATGCAAAATTTCAAAATTATACATTTAGAGGTGTTCGAATAAAAAACAATGAGTGAAAAAAACAAAATGGCGGCTGTGTGAGTAACTGGGGATTTTAGAAAAATTTTATTACGATATTTACTTTTGTTAGTGGTCCAGAAACACTGCCTAGAAGTATTGGTAGAGAGTTCCGAAACACTCTGTATATAAAGAAATCACATTTATAAGATTGCTTGCATAGTGGAGCATATTCAATACTTGGCGATAATCACCATCGCGAAATCAAACATATACTATTGAATAGTGGTATTCACGCCGCTTTAGTCTATCATCCACTATTTGATAGTAAGTGATTCAATTTTGTCCCTACACTCGGGTGTAGAATATGCTCCACTGTGCTACCGGACATTACAATGAGACAAATAGGCTACTATACGGACCCAAGATTAGTAGATATTAAAATTCAACACACAAACGGTCAGTTGCACGAAAGAAAATTAAATTTGACTACCATAAGATGACGTCATTTGACGGAGTCAAACTACTTCCCTACTGAGCACAGGAAGATGACGTCATCTTACGGTGGTTGAATTTAATTTTTTTTTTGTGCAACTGGCCTTTAATATGTCTGATAAAAAGTCATTAGAATGTAAGAATTTAGTTACTGACGTCCCCGTGGTGAAATTTCCACATGTTTATTGAGAATTAAAACAAAATATCTCATAATTATTAGAAAAACATATTTAACTCAATTTTCTTCCAGGAGCAGGCTCGCAATATTAATTTCCTGTAAATAGAGCACTATTAATACAATTGAAACACTACTTATCCACATAAAATTGATTTAGTGTCTTACCATACAAAAGGCAGCATGATGTGAAAAGCCTTAGATAATCAAATTAAATTTTTGTCTTACACAGGAATTTTTTCTTTAATTTAAAACTAGAGAACTTTACTAAGCCTATATTATAATTATATTTCATTTTCAATTAGGCCTACACAATTTTATAAGTGAAATTGACTTTCTACAGCTATCTTGAAGATTCGCGGGATAGTAAACGCTTGTATTAGGCCTATTAATATGGCTGAATGATTAAACTTGCATATTCAGATTACAATATCGTAGGGACGTAACTCATCATCAAATTATGAAAATTTAGGCAAAATCTGTTTAATATTATAGTAAATATTCGACAAAATGGATTGTAGAATATTGTATGAGAATTCTTTCATAAGTGAAAGACAATTCGAATAAGTTAGTTCAATTATTAAGGGTAAGTTATAATTCAGAGAAAGAGTTACTATCCCACAAATCTGTAAGATGGCCTATTGTGGAAGGCTATTTATTTCACTAAAATGATATAGGCCTAATTAAAGATGAAATATAATTATACTATAAGCTTAGTTATTAGGTCTAATTAAAAATGAATTATAATTTTATAATATAAGCTTAGTAAAGTTCTCTGGTTTTCCACTCAATTAAAATTCTAGTGTGTCACAGATTAATTGAATTATATTGGCCAGTTGCACGAAAGAAAATTAAGTTTAACCACCGTGAGATGACGTCATCTTACGGAGCTCAATAGGGAAGTCGTTGCACTGGCTCCGTCGAATGACATCAACTTACACTGGTCAAATTTAATTTACTTTCATGGAACTGGCCGAAATCATGCTGCATTCTGTAAAGCAGGACATTTTTTTCGGAGGATGAAGCCCACATAGGTTTGAGACCTGTGCGTTGTTAATGAATTGGATGATGGTGATTACCTCAGTTTTATGCGCATAAGTAGTGTTGTAATAATTTTGTGATGTTTTCCATGACGAAATACATTATGAACAATGGAATATAAAAACTGACACTGTATTTCCATTTAAATTATGATACTTTCTTACTGTAGGGATGCATTTCACTTCTAAATAGAAGCTTCTTCAAATGATGAAGTAAAAGTCATAATTTAAATAGAAATACAGCGTCAGTTTTAATACTCTATTAGATTATAATAATTAATAATATTGTATAGTGGTCAAATCACAGAGAATTAATATTCCGAGGCTGCTCCCAATAGGAATAAATATACGTTTCTCCAATGATAATTATATATAAAAGATTTT
Organism: Conomelus anceps; assembly: GCA_948455865.1. Classification (NCBI taxonomy): domain Eukaryota; kingdom Metazoa; phylum Arthropoda; class Insecta; order Hemiptera; family Delphacidae; genus Conomelus; species Conomelus anceps. Next base: position 155,544,628 of record OX418216.1, read on the forward strand.
GTATAGATTCCCCATAAGAACGTGTGCAAAAAATTTGATTGTGTGACATCATATCACCATTTTGAATTATAATCTCTGACCGCTAAATCTACTAACTCTGACACGGACCCACCAGAAAATTCCAGCTACAGTTTCATCAGGTAATTACTGCAACTAAATGATTCAAATATGAAAAAAGGAATTGAAAATCTAAAATAATACAACACAAACTAATTTTCACACAAATCTATTCAACACATTGGTCACAAACAAATACCAACTAAAACCTACACCCAACAAACTCAACTAAACAATAAGAAACTTAAATAAAATACTAAATAGTCAAACTGAATAAATTTAAACTTTAATGATATTTATATCAGAAATTGTCCAAATAACTACTTGCTGTCCTTATATCCATGTTATAAGTTTTCAAACCATAAAACACCAAATTAAAACACTAAATAGTCAAACAGAAAAAATTTAAAATTTGAATAAATTTTCCAACAAAAATTGTCCAAATTCTCTACTTTTTGACCTTATTCGGTGTGGTATCCATATTGTAAGTTTTCGTCCGTTCCACATTCTCTTGTACAGTCCTAGTGCCGCCATTTTGTAATTTTGTTTCCTTCTTTCTGGATGCACTCTCATCCAGTGTGTAGTGATCTCTGTCGATTATTTTTGTGCTCAATTTGACGACCAACGGACTCTCCGGATGTGCTTTCGAAATTGTTTTCAACGTTAGATCATCGGTGTGTTCCTGTCTATCAGCGTTTATCGTTTTTCTCTCATTCTCCTCAACATCTTCTGTAATGCCGTCCTTTCCTTTGAACTGTAATAAAAGAAAACAAAATAGAATACATTTTTTAATAGGTATGAGACAAGTTAATGAGTTGGATGATGGTGATTGATGAGATGGACCTATAGTTTTAGGTGGATTCCGAAGCACTGGATAGTGAATTACAGCAGAAAACAGTATTTTTTGCCGTTCAACTCATAAATATTTATTATTTAATTTATAAACGTCTAGATCAGTGGTTCCCAAAGTGGTCCATGTGGACCTGCTAGGGGTCCAAGTCAGTGAAAAATAAAATTGGGGGTCCATGATATGCTAATGGGGATCCACAATAGCGAACGTCTTTGGATCGGGGCGTTGTATGTAGTACCTATAATCTATAGAACAATTCAAATCTATAGAACAATTAATCAATATAAACAATATAATCTATTTCAAATCTATAGAACAATCTAATATACACTATATAAAACAAATATTTCATATTTAAATTATGATTTTCACTCAGTTATACTAGAGGGATGCATTTCACTTCTAAAGAGAAGCTTCGTCAGCCTAGAAGTGAAATGCAGCCCTTTTAATATCTCCAGTATACGTGAGTAAAAATCATAATTTAAATAGAAATACCAATTCAGTTTTGATATTAGATTGTTCATCAACTATTTCGTCATGGAAAACATCAAAAACTGCCTATCTACTTGTATAATACTGTTATACGTACATGCAAGCATGCATTATATCTATTTAAAATAATAACGCTTTCTATGAAAACATTTTCAAACCTCAGAGAACTCTTACTTAGCTTACTTATATTTGAAAATTATAAGCCTTCTCTAGCAGTATTATTATGAGCAAAACAAGTCCCATATCTTTCAATTATATTCTATTGTATTTTAAAGCTATTAACATTTAATGGTAGGTCATTAAACAAGTCAGGCACCAAATATTTCTAGCTAGTTTTAGCAGTATTGTTATAAGCAAAAGTAGCCTCATATATTTTAAAGTTATAAACAAAATCAATATTTATTATTTAATAAATCGTATTTATATTTGAATGATATTTTATCATATTTCAAAAAGGAACGTTTATTGGTAGGTCATTCAACAACTTAGGTAGGTACCGTACCAAATTATTCAGGTTATTTCAGGTGTATTATTATGAGCAAAAGAAGCATAATGCCTTTAAATTATCAAACCATACAGACTTTCTTTAATATTCCAGCAAGTTCTTGCTTATTCAATTAATTGTTCAAAACTATTGTGATAGAAAACAAATCCGTGTACAATAAATTACGTTTATTTAGAAAATAAATTCTAGTTATGGTATTAATATTTAATTTTCATTTTTCACGTTTACAAGAATTTCTAATAAGGTCTAAAGAGCTTCCTTTTATTACTCTACGTATTTGATAATTTTAAATTGAACTAGAAATCTTAGTAGTCTATTCAATAAATTTCAATATATTTGCTCTGATATTTTGATTAACTTCTTTGAAATCAATTTTTAATATTCTTGTTCCACACTCCATTAATGTATCTGTATCGTCACAAATTTGATGCAAAATTCTATAAAATTATATTCATATTGGTTAAATTAGATTATTATTTTCCACCTCCTCTCCTCAATTCTCTCTCTATTACATTCCACTAACAATGATGTTGTGTTCTACCACATTGAGCAGCTTTGCTTCTAACTTTAATAGATGCGAATGATGCAATTAATACGGAGGACACAATTATGTTTAATAGAATACCGGCTGTTATACTTCTTGAGTTTTATTAATACTATTTCACAACAACAATGTGTCATGCGATTTGATTATGTCAATGCAAATTCGACTACTTGCCAAAAAGTTACTAAGTTTATGTGTTTTTAATGCTTTCTGCACTACAATGGTGAATTTAAATCTGTTACTGTCAGCAGTGGTAGACCAACTTCATCACCTTTCAAAAATACTTTATTTTTGGTATTTAACTTATTTTAACTGGTAGTTAAAAAAATTATGACATTTAGATAGATAGATATAAACTTGATCTGTGGGCATTCCTATGCATATGATCGCGTCAATAAGCTACTTCCTTAAACTACTCACTCACAAGTAAAACACAGGCATTTATGCAGGGGGTCCACCTAAAACAAAAAATCATGGCAAGGGGTCCACGAGGTAAAAAAGTTTGGGAACCACTGGTCTAGATGATGTCTCTGCCGACAAAATTTTAGCGCTGAATATAAAAGGACGAGGGGGAGGAGGAGTAGGAGAAGGTGGTGGTGGTAGTTGTGGAGGAGGAGGAGGAGGAGGAGGAGGAGGAGGAGGAGGAGGAGGAGGAGGAGGAGACGAGAAAAGAGAAATGAAGAATAAGTAGAAGAAGAAAAGAAAAAGACTAAGGATAAAAGTAGAAGTAAAAGTTAGGCGGTAAAAAATTGAAATAAAAGAAGAAGGAAGTTCTCTTTTCTTTTCTCATATTCTATTTATTCCATCAATCATTCACATGTTTTCTCTCTGTTTATCATAGACATTGACATAATCATCAGAAAGTATTTTTCTACATTGTTCCAGTTTTCTTCTTCTTGATCATAGTTCCTTCACTCATTCTTTTCTCCTCAACTCATTTTTCATTGTATTCTTTTTTCTTCATCACACAAATTACTAACTAATCTTACTTTATTGGCGTTTAATTTTACTTCAACTGTCTTGAGTCTACTAATGACCGGTTTCTGAGTTGTTCATTAAGTTTAATGGATCATTAACCCATTGCTCCAGCATTGAGTTAATGTTCCATTAAATTAATGAACAACTCAGAAACCGGGCATAAGAGTCTTTTCAGTTTATTTTGTCAATTGTTATTTGTCATGAGGCATATTTGGCTATTTACCTGTTGCTTCCATTTGTACTACAAAATAAATAAATAAAGTACTGAAAGAAGAAAAAGAAGGGTTTAAAAGCATCACAAGAATACGCCCAAATTAAAAGTGAAATCGTTTGGTGTAATGTACTAAAGTGATAATACTGTGTTAAGTGGACTGAAGGTTGTGTTATTCTGGTATTTTTGAGTGGATTCTGAGACAAATATTTAGTTGATAATGCTTCTTATGGTGTACCAGAGTTCCTTTCACATCAAAATTAAGCCTCACCTCAACTAATTGATATAGTAAGATGGTAACTAGTGTATAAGATAGAATAATTTTAACTTTTCAAGTGAATTAAACGACTTGCAGTCAAATTTGACTGCAAGTCATTTAATTCACTTGAAAAGTTAATATTAGCAACGCAGTTCGTCATGGAACAAGAAATCAAGGAATAGAATAATTGTTGATCTGACTTGTCTTATACTCCTTAACTGGCGGAGTCTCCAAGAGGAAATCTACCAAAAAACATGTAATCCCAACTTGAATCTTACCTCTAATACTTGGTCAAACTACCCAAAGGGCTACTAAAAGACTTTCAATTATCCTGAATTAGAAATGTAATGGCAAATAAAGCATACGAGTTCATAACATTGATTAGACATACAAATGCTTCAGTCGTACAAAATCAGAAGTTTTTAAATCAATCAATCAGTACAACAATATTGATGGTTTGGTTTGGGGTTTTCATGCGAGTTGAAAATCCTGTTTCATTCAAATTATATTTTCAGTTGTTATGAATTCAGTTGCTGTAAAATCTAAAATTATCTATATTTCTCTCTGAATATCGCACTAAGCAATAATTTGCGTCAACCACCCACGACATTGAACTATTTTTCGATTTGAATTTCGTCCTTGAATTAATAATGAGTAGATATTTCGTCAATGGAGCAACAATTGTCTTAGTTTTGATTCACTTAAAATTTACTTTATTTCATAAAAAACACTACCGAACTTTACAATCTAAATCAAGAAACTACCGATTTTTTAAGAAATAAATCATACAGGAATGCCTGGAACATTTTACCGTATTTATTTCTCCAACGTTTACCTATACTAATGAAATATGCCCAAAAGCATTTATAAAACGTCTCCAAACACTTTTACTACAAGGTTAATAAAAATAAGAATTGGAATTTATGTTTCCTTTGCCGCACGACAATGTGATAGGAAAACGTCAAACTTATAAATCTCATCACTTATACATCTCAAAATAGTAAAAAAAAAAACGTATGTGTTAGCGAGGGCCTAGAAGATCTTCTTTACAGAAATAAAGAGATTGAAAAATGTCTGATATTCTTATCATTTCTGAAAAATTGTATTTTCTGATTGTAAAATAGTCAGTTTGTATTGACTATATACATATACTGGTACTGTGCATACGTTTTCAGAACAGGCTCTGCAAATTTTGAAGAATAGAATATTAATTCGAACGGATAAGTAGTATTTTTGTTTATTATTATTAGTATTTATAATATCTTAATAATCTCCATTATTAATTTGTCTATTATAATTTAAAGTATCTTAAAAAAAAGTCAAATTCTATTTTCGAGGTTAGGTGTACCGATATTGATAAATTCTCTTGTAATTAAATAGTCTCAAGTTGACAATTGTAATAAATTAAGTAATATTTCATTAAACATTTAACTTAAATCAATTGAAAACAATTTTTAGCTAGGAAAATGAGTCCAAACAAGGCATCTAAATCTAATTGTTCAACTAAAACTCAGGTAGCTACGCGATCTCAGCAATTATTAACAAAAAAATCTCCAACAGCTCATAAAGCTACTGTAGATGTAGAAGAAAAGGTTGCTAAACTATTGAGTGATCACACCGAATTGAAAACAAAATTAGAAACATCACTAAAAAATTCTGAGGAAGAACGAATAGGGTTGGTGAATCACATAAAATCTCTGGAAGTTATTATAAAATTGCAGCAGGAAGACCATAAAACTGAAATACTAAATCTCACGAGTCAATGTAGGTCTATGTCAGAGGAAATCGAAATATTAAAATCAAAAATAAACTTGGCTAATGTAAGATCTGAACCTCTGATCAATACAAAAAAAGTAGAACCTAAATCAAATGGGGAAAAAATTAATAGAAATGGTCAAACAAAAACGTATAGCCAGGTTTTGCAAACAGCAACCAAAACTAAAGTAAGGGCAAATAACGATAGGAAAGGTAGAGTACTGCTCTTGACATCCAGTCATGGACGAGACTGTAGTGACCTACTAAATAAAAGATTAAAAAATAAGTATGAAGTTCAGAGCTTTTTCAAACCAAGTGCCCCTATAAACGCAATCGTAGAGTCAGCACAGGAACAAACTAAAGATTTTGGTAAAAACGATTTTCTAATAGTACTGGGTGGCTCAAACAATATAAATGAACCTAATCTAAAACATCTTCCTGAAAATTAAAGAGATTGTGCCACTCAGCCAAAAAACTAATGTAATAATAAGTACAATTCTGTATAGGTTTGATAGGCCAGAGCTAAATGAAGCCATTAGGTCAACAAATAAATCAATTCATAATACAATCAACAGCCTAAAAAATAAGAATTCTAAGCAGTTGGGGATTTGTTTTCTAAATAAAAGGCTGAAAAAACAAAACTTCACTAATCATGGTCTACATCTAAATCAATCTGGCAAAGTAATATTTTGTAATAGGCTGGCAGAGCTGATTGAAAGTCGTTTGCAATCTACTGTCAATAATTCTCCTAAACAATCATCTAACGAACCTTTTTTAGTAAAGTGGCTCAAAACCGGGAAGGGAAACTAGTTTCAAATGATAAATTCATATCTTCAATTGTATTAAAAGACGTTAATCGATCAAAAAATCAGGATAGCATTAGTTGAAGGAACTCTTGTAGCAACCTGATAGGCTCTCAAGATTCTAAGAGATTAAGTAAATCTACTTTAATATGCAAAAGCAACGATAAAGTAATAAGGGATGATAGGGAAGTACCGGTACTCACTGTGTTCCATCAGAATATTCAATACATTCGTAACAAAATAGATAGAATCGAAGTATTTTTTAAAGAAGAGGCTCCTGATATAGCTATTTTCACAGAGCATGGTTTAAAAGAAGATGAATTGTCACAACTTAATATTCCAAACTATTCATTGAAAACGTCGTATTGCAGGACATCTCATCGAAGTGGGGGAGTAGCTATCTTCACAAAAAATGCTAAGAATATGCAAACATTTAATTTAGAATATGTAGAGAAATTTGCTGTGGAAATGGATTTAGAAGTTTCTGGTTTAAGAGTAAAAATCGACAATAATTTCGAAGTAGCAGTGTTAGGTATTTATAGGTCACCAAATGGGGAATGGAACAATTTTTGTGAACTATTCAATAGGCTTTTAGAGATTACTACTACTCGTTTTACAAACGTTATTGTAGCGGGAGATTTCAATACAGACTTTGCAACACAGAATAAAATGACAAAAGATTTAAGGGATATTATATACATGAATAACTTGGAAATAAAAGTTCATGAATATACCAGAGCCACAAGAACATCACAAACAATAATTGATAACATCCTTACTAATATAGATTACTCTGAAACAAGATTAGGCGGCTTGGAACTATCTGATCATGACTATCAAATCTTAGAGGTGGGGTTGCAAGGTTATAAATCAATTAAAAAGAGTAGAATAATGAAAGAAATTCAACAATGTGAACAGGGGAATATCGATTGTTTGAAGCAGAATCTGCTACAAGAAAACTGGAGTAGGGTTTACAATAGCAATAGTTTAAATGACAAATATGATAGTTTCATTAATATTTTAAGGTTTCATATTACTATGAGTTGTCCAGTTAAAAAAGTCCCTGTAAAGAACAAATTAGACAAGATTGAAGAGTGGATAACTGATGATATCCTTGCAGAAAGAAATAGGGTTAAAGATGCATATGATGAATTCAAACTATCTAGAAATATGTTAAGTGAAGATAATTACAAGACAAGTGAAAAGAGCGAAATGTAAGAAAACAGCTGAAATTTTGAATAATAGTGTGTACTTTAACACAGCAGTGTGGGATGTAATAAACAAAAATAGGCAAGTAGCTCATGTAGATGCTTATACTAGTGTCCCAGAATAATTAACGAAAATAACAAATATATTGATGATAGTGTAGACATTTGTAATTTCTTTAACAGATATTATCAACTGGTTGCTAAGGATCTTCAAAAATCTCTTAATACAGGTATTAGTGATGCAAACATGAGGAATACTGAGGGGATTCAGAACGAATTAAAATTCCACCCAGTATGCCAAGACGAGTTGTCAAATATCAGTGATAGCTTGAATAATAAAAAAACTGTAGGAATGGATGGGGTATCCAGTAAAATTCTGGAAGAATGTAAAGATTAATTGTTAGACCCTTTGATTCATGTGATCAATCATTCATTAGAACAAGGTGTTTTTCCAGATAATTTAAAAGAGGGGAAGATCTTGCCAATCTTCAAAAGTGGTGATAGAGAAAAGGTAGAAAACTATAGGCCCATTAGTATTTTAAATGTAATAAGTAAAATTTTTGAAAGAGTACTTCTAAATAGGTTACTTCTGCACCTTCAAGAAGCTAGCTTTATCTGTGATGAACAGCATGGCTTCCAGAAAGGGAGATCAACAAAGACAGCCATAGTTTCTCTAGTTGAAAAACTAATAGATATAATAGATTCAGGTGATAAAGCTACTGCAATCTTCTTAGATCTGTCAAAGGCATTTGATTGTGTTAATCATAGAACTTTATTGGAAATACTGCAAAATGTAGGTGTAAATGGGGTTGAACTGAAATGGTTTGAATCATATCTTATTGGGAGAAAACAATGTGTAGAACTAACTACAGTAGTTGGTAATAGTATAGTAAAGAATAAATCTAATAAATTAGAGGTGCAAGCTGGAGTGCCTCAAGGGTCAATACTAGGTCCATTGCTTTTTTTGTTATATGTCAACCATTTACCTAAAGAATTAATTAGTGGTAGAGCCCTCTTATTTGCTGACAATACATCACTCATTTTCAGCAATTCCATTCTAGATAATTTAGAAATAAGTGCCCATATAGGTGTGCAGTCTATTGTCCAATTTTTAAATCAGTTGAAATTAACTATAAATAGTAAAAAATGCCAATACCTTCAATTCAAAAACAAACATAATTTAAATGAAGATAGGGCTATAAACGTGTTTGTAAACGATAATCAATTAGACCAGGAAGAAAAAATTGCATTTCTAGGAGTTACGTTGGATAGACGATTGACCTGGACTCCATACATTGAGAAAATATGTAGTAAAATTTCATCCGGGGTATTTGTCCTGCGACAGCTCGCTAGATTGAATGACAAAAAGTTACTTTTTACAGCTTACCATGGGCTCTTACTGTCACATATTAGGTATGCTATCTTAGTATGGGGTAATTCATCAAAACAAAATCTTGATAGGGTGTTTAAGATCCAAAAGAAAGCGGTTAGGGTATAGAAAGAGTAAATAGATTAGATTCATGTAGGCCGTTGTTCAAGAGACTTGGTCTCCTAACAGTTAGGAGACCAAGTCTCTTGAACAGTTACTGTACCCTGCTTATATGTTTATGAAGCTACTCTATATGTAAAAACGAATGATATTAACCAAAATCTTGATGTACATGATTATAATACAAGACGCCGAGGAGATTATCACTTGGTGAGTCACAATAGTAGCTTATTCAAACAAAAACCTAGTTATATTGGTAGGAAGTTCTACAACAAGCTACCGCAGTTTTTGAAAAGTCTTGAAAATATAGAAATATTTAAAAAACAATTGAAGAAATATTTAGTTGATAAAGCTTTTTATAGTGTACAAGAGTTCCTTTCACATCAAAATTAAGCCTCACCTCAACTAATTGAAGTAATTATGGTATCTAGTGTATAGTATTGTTGATCTGACTTGTCTTATACTCCTTAACTGGAGTCTCCAAGACGTAATCTACAAAAAAAAAGTATGTAAAATATTCAAAAATCGAATATAACTCTTCAACTAAATCATGATGGTGGATGGAGGTGTATAATAAAAATCGAACAGCAGTATAATCAAAGACTTTTTAGTGTCCAACGACGGTAGTAAAGAAAAAAGAAAGTATAATAATGTCTGAGGGAGCATTGCAACAATGCGAAATGTCCATCAAACCAATAGGTAAACGTTAGACTCACTAGTAAAATCTATTTTCAACAATTATTTATGTTTGAATATCAAGTGAAAAAATAATATGGAGCTACGAAATCATGTAACCAATACCCAAATCAAGAGAATAGACTAGGGTATAGCATAGAGCTTCAGACTGGTTCGGAAGGTTTTGCTTACTGATATCAGTAAAAAAGCATGCTTAAGCTACAAGCTGGTAGGCCTGGGCGTACTCTAGTCATAACAAGCTGGTAGGCCTAGCCCTATTTGAGCAGTCTTGTTTATGACGGACAATAAATAAATTTGATTATTAAAATAATCTGCATTGAATAGAAGAATTAATATGATAGATTTCACAACAAGCTGGTAGGCCTACACCCAGTTTTTATACTGAGAACAAGAGTACAGTATCATATAAAATGGATAAAATATTAACTTTGGATAAAAACAATGATAAAGGGACATAAACAGTGTTGTGTTGCAACATTTGGCATTATATTTCAAGGTTTACATATCAAACAAATCTCAAAACATTCACTTTTTTTTTGTGGAGCATCTGTTGCACAGCTGATGGCGAAACATTGTCTTATATGAGATTTTCGTGTTCTAATCACACGGCACTTCGCGACGAATTTAGCTGCTCATCGGCTGCTGGCTTCGCCGCAGAAACTTGTGACAAAAAGTGGAGCGTCTGATGCCGAAAGACTGTGCCATTAGAACTAAATGGCAGTTGCCGGTTGCTGTTCACAGGCTTACTACTTTTTCAGCTGCAAAACGGACGCGCGTAGACGCGCGGCTACGCGCAACCGATGCCTATCTCAACCAAAATCTAAATTTGGTGAAATTTTGGATATTTGAATTTTTTAAATTGCCATTGTGTTCTACATGTTCAACACTGTTCATATCTTTTTGAATTTTCTTTCTATCAGCAAAATAACCCTTTTTATCAAGTATACAAATATCCTTCTATAAAGACATTCAGAAAACAATAATTCAGTTAAGAAATTATAGTTTTGGGTGGGTTTACAATGTGAACAACTTCACAAATTGTGAATGATATGGATAATGAATGAATAAACAAATAATTTATTAGTATAAACATACTTCAAATGTTATTCCGTTCCAAAAAGAAGAGATGTATGAAAATGTTTATTTTTTTCAGTACAACAGAATTATTAGCGAATTTCTTCAAATTCAGCTATTACAGCAGGTCGTGATGTGCGACTTTCACCCGGGACCATGATGGAAATTTGTTTTGGAGCCCCCAGAGTACAAAAATCATAGTGGCACAAAATGTTATATATGTAGATATATATATATATATATATATATATATATATATATATATATATATATATATATATATATGTGTCTGATAGCACGATAACTTTTGAAGGAGATGTCCGATTTCCACCAAATTTGGTATACACTTTCCTCTTGTGAATAGCTTGGACAAGTTCGTTAGCCAGGAAAATCCAAAAAGGTTAACCCCCTTTTCGGGGGTATTTTCCCGCCAAAATTAGGGGTTTTCAAGAAAAAAAGGGTTGTATTTGAAAATTTTAGTTCTATTGTTAGACTTTAAGATAGAGCTCATGGAGTCAAAAATTTTAAGGTATTGCACTGCCTTCTAGCTCAACAAATTTTCAAGATATCAAGAAAAAACCATTGTTGTCAAAAGCTGTATCTTGCCCTATGGAGTTAGTTATTTGGTGCTAAAAAAGTGTTTCAGGAAAAAACTTTAATCTTTTTTTTTCTTGACTGTTCCTTATGGTTTTTGAGGCGCTGAATCCGAATTTCAACTCATCCACCTCGAAAAACCAGTGTGTTTTGAGAAAAGCAGCCATTTTCAAAATGGTGTCGAAAATTTTTAATTTGTCAATTTCTGTGCAATATGAAAAAAGTGATTAGTTATCAGTATTTTTTGGTGATAAAAGCGAATATGGAGCTAGTTTTTTTTTAATTTCAAATTATTTTAATTTCGTGGGGGGACGTTTGAGCGAATTTCTTGAAATGTAAATATTGCAGTTGGTCGTGATGTGCTACTTTCACCCTGAACCTCGATATAAACTTGTTTTGGGGTCCCTAGAGTACAGAACGCTTCGTGTTTTTTTTCCAGAAATTAAAAAAATATATAGCCTATAGATATTCATAAATATTTGAAAAAATACAGAAATTCGCTAAGTTTTGCAGGTCCTGCAAAAGGAGTATTTTTTATAAGTCTGGTACCTTTCAACTTTAATGAGCTCTACTAACTTATATTAATGGAGTCAAAGTAGCAGACAATGAAAAAATTTCACAAAATAATAATACAGTAGCTTCCATTCTCGAGTGACCTTCATACTAGTCTAGACTATCCTAGTTCTAGTTATACAGTATTATTGTTTCTTGAGAGGGTATGTGTGTGTGGACTATATTGACACTTGTTCTCTAGAATTCCTGGAGTTGAATCAGGTGATAATGGCATGCTTGCGTCATACAAAATTGCAACATCAACAAACTAGTCAATAATCTATATCTATATAATCGAAATACCACTGACTGACTCACTCACTCATTCATCACAGTTTCTCAGGAACCACTCGACCAAAAACAATAAAATTTGGTACACGTATTCAGTAGGAGGACTAGACGCGTGCTAAGAAAGGGTTTCAAAATTTACCCCAAAATTGAAGGTTTTTGAAAATTTAGGTGACAACAATTTCTAGAGAACCATAAGGTCAAATCAGATAAAATTTGGTATTCATGTTAAGTATCGGCCTTAGATGTACCTTGGAAAAAAGTTTCAAAATTAGCCCCAAAATGGGCCCAAAATCGACGATTTTTGAAAAGTTTGGTGATAAACAGCCAAATATTTTGAAATTTGCACTTAACAGATGTCATCAACCTGGCATAATAACATTTCATCATACTCAGTCATATGTTTCCCACATATTGCAAGGCTCCGACTGTATGGTAGCCTACATGCAAAGTGCAAAGTCTTTTGCTGTTCAAAGACAGTGTAAATAACGCTGCTAAGGGGTCTGCCATATGATTAAAAACGGTTGACTTCTAGCAGCTGTTCCTTTAAGCTGTTTGGCTGGCAAGTTCAGTAGGTTAGGTCTATTAATGAATAGTAATTTGTTTCAAACAAAGCAAACTTATCCCAAGCTACCAAAATAATTTCAATAGCTAAAAGTCAACGTTTATGAAAAGTAAAAAAGTAGGCAAGCTGCCTGTTAGGTCAAGTACAATAATTTTTAATATTAGTACAATATTGCTCGGTACAACTTTGCTGGAGCCGATTAATCGCGCATGCATATTATGCATTTTGACTCCCATCCGCATAGTGTATAGTCGTATTCTCGACGTTGCTGTCTCTTTCTAGAAGAATGCTGTCTCTTTCTCCTATGAAGAATGCTCATTGTAGTTGCATATTCCGTTCCGAACCTGACTGTACTGCCAGTAGGCTGACCCCTTCCCACTTCAATTGCGTAGCCTACTACCTCAAACGATCACTCACTTTCACAATCAGATCAGTTTGCAGTTGCACATCAGACTGCTAACATCGTTCTCCAAGTATTTGTGAATTTCAACCAATGCTCAAATCGAATAAATATCAGTTCTTATAAGAACTCTTACCTATCAATAGTTAGGTTTACAAAGAAGTATTAAGGAATTAATAAAATACTATTTGTAACAGTACGAGCCTGAGAATTTTTGTGAAAATAGGTATTGATCAGAAAATCAACAAAAAATTAGTTGTGAAATTAATTTACCATAGATTAACGATTTTGAAAATTTAGGTGATTATAATTTCTCAAGAACCACAAGGCAAAAAAAGTTCAAATTTTCAGCTGGGCTGCTAAACACGTGAAAAATAGGGTTACATGATTCATCTCAAAATTTAGGATTTTTAGAATTTAGTTGATCACAATCTATCAAGAACCTCAAGGCCACATGGAGTGAAATCTATATCTATATAATCGAAATCCCACTGTTTGATTAAGACCCTAGATGCATACTAAGTAATGGTATCAAAATTCTCCCCAAAATCACCTATTTCTGTAAATTTATCTAATCACAATTGAAATTAGTTGGACTCCCCGGGGGTCCAGGGGGCGGAGCCCCCTGGCTAGACGGTTAAGGCGAGCGAAGCGAGTCTGCCGGCTAGTAATTATATAAATAGTTATGATGCAAGAAGAGATATACAATAAACTAATAAAATATCAGTCCTGCCGACTGCCGAGTCTATTTTTTTAAATATAACTTGCGGTTATTCTCATGCCCCATCTTCTTGACCTGATCTTAGCCATAGCCAAGAAAAATTCTCTTTATCGATATACAAAACTGCTTCAACAAACAATTAAACAAAATAAAAACAGAAAAAAATAAAGCAGAAATGGAAAAATAGTTATTAAATAATAGCTATTAATCAGTGAAGGAGTACAATAAAAACAAAATTGTCTCTTAATTTCGAGGGTAACCAAAGATTTATCACATTTTTAAACAACTATAGTTTTGTACATTTGCGTTATTATACATTAGGCCTATTTGTTTTTTTTTCTTCTTAATGAAGTAATACTACTCATGTTAATACAATTTATTTTGTGATAATACACTTCTGAGGTACTGTATTTTTATTTTTAATTTAATGTTTGTGATGTATTTTAATTTCAATTCGAGTTTGCTATGATTGTAATCTACAATTATTCTTGCTATAGAACAGACTTGCATGAAACCTGAAAATGGAATGAGCAAAAAAATCGATAATAAAAATCCCTCATTCCTACGGCCCAGAGGGTGCAACCCCTGTCTAGACGGGTGAGGCGAGCGAGGCGAGGTAAACTGGTAATCATGAAAATGGTTTTGGTTGCAAGCTGCAGCGCGTTAGTCGCGCGTAGTGGAGCAACAGACGTGCGGCTGCTGCAGCTGCTCCACAACGCGCGTTAGTGGAGCAGCTGTAGCGCCGCAAAATGTTGTTCGTGTGAACAGAGCCTTAATTGGATGATCTAAGTAATAATTTATTGTTCGCTTTACTGCAGACTAATGTATATTTGTTTGTTATTAGAATAACTGAAAGAGCTCCTAACAGATAAGCTGAGATACACGTGAACATTACTTTGTCTTCTAATTAGCTTGGCTCCAGGCATCATCATCATCATCATCTTAATATATAATTCCGTAAGTCAAATTTTTGTAAAGAAATTGTGAGTGACTGGATGGCCGTAGAAGGATGGGAGGGGTCTTATTTTAAAGGTCTTGACGTGAATTTTGAGGGAAAACTATTCATTTTTCTTATTTTTTCACCATAAATTCGCAACAGAATAAAACTTTTCCCATTAAAACAACATGGGGTTTAATTTGTTTACATCTTTTGAAATTAAAACAGCTGTGCCACAGAGTTGTCTTAGTTGTATATCTGTGTACTCATAGCCTTTGATATTGATACCAGCTGTACTTTTTATGAATTCCGTTTGTTTACTTTTAAACTACAGCAATGTATAATTTTTAGTTATGGTGATCTATAGTTATCTTATCGTATTTCTTCTTTATTTATTTAGTAATGAACAACGGAGGAAGGCCGCGTCGCCGAGGTGTTGGCTTTCGAAATCAGCATGACAGACGACAGCGTAGGCGATTTTAAATGTAAATTAAATGAGTTGAAAAAGGACCTCCTAAAAAATAATGTATTTGGAAAGGTTATTGCTTTTGTGTACGTCATAGAATTTCAGAAACGAGGCTTGCCCCACTGCCACATACTTTTAATCCTTGACGAAGAATCAAAATTTCGTGAACCAGCCCAAATAGACCGATGTGTTTATGCAGAGTTGCCTAATCCCAATGAGTTCCCAAGTCTCCATGACAAAGTTGTGCGGAACATGATTCATGGGCCATGCGGAGCGCGAAATCAGAATTCACCTTGCATGAAAGACGGAAAATGTTCAAAAAAATATCCTAAAGAGTACGTGAATGAAACAGTTGAGAACAGCAATGGATATCCACTTTATCGTCGACAAAACAACAATACCACAGTTCAAAAGGGGGTTAACCTGGTTTAAAAAACAGTAAAAAAATTTTTACTGTTTAGAAAACAGTAAAAAAGTTTACTGTTTTAGAGGCTATTGTCCCTAAAAACCACCATTTAAATGTAAATGTATCTACTGTAGGGTATATAATATATTGTATACAGTTTGTGTTGTAAACTATATTATAATGCTAGAAAATCATTGCTTATTTATAAATGACCAATGAAGGTTGATAAAAAATTTATGTATTTTGGTTTTTTAGGGGCTCTTGCCCCTACAAGCCCCTAGTACATTTTTAATTTCGCAAGGCGATTCTATGCGACATAATTGTGGGCGTCTGGCACGTCGTAGAAATATGGGAGAGGGCTCAAATTAAAGTTCTCTATTCCGTGATGGCGGGAAAACTATTGGAATTTCCAAAATGTTAACATAAAATTAAATATAACGTAAAATGTTCACCATAAGAATAGCGTTGGAAGTCAAAAAAGTCTGATTTGTTTACATCAATACCATGTGGTCGTGCTTTATCATGAAATCAGTGCTCAATATTAGCATGCGGGTTACTTGGGATAGTAGCCTACAATCTAAAATTAGACAGACTTATGTTCTAAAAATGTTTTGTTTTGTTTACATTTCTTCACATTAAAAAAGACAAGCTAATAATTTGAACAATAATTAGCAGAGTTAAATCTCTGGAAGGAATCAAATTGTTTATTGAAAAAGACTGTTCTTACTCAAGAAATATAGTTTTCGCCACACTAGGACGTAATGAGCTGTTTTTCGTGCGTCATATGGAGGCCGAAAGTGTTTGGTTTCCGTCGAGGTCTGTAAACGTTTACCGCCCTAGGGCGGAAAAGAAAATGACCTTGAATGACAGCTGATCGTGTCTGGATACAGCAGTCATGATTGTAAAAATGAATCCTTCCAACTTTTATGTAAAACAAAAATATTTAAACCATCAATAAATGTTTATTTTTTATAATTTAATATGTACGTAGTATTTAAAATGTCAAAAATGATCACTTTTTAAAACTTAATATGTATTATTTTGTAGTTTTGATATCAAACAATAGAACCTTTTTATCCAACCTACAGAGCTCTGGGTGGGAATTTTGTCAACTATTACAAATGTTGGTAACCTCTCACCAAAAGGTTGGTTGGTTAGGTTTTTTGTTTTTAGGAATTTTGACTACTACTGCAACTGTTGGTATAGAAAGGTTAGTTGGTTAGGTTTTTGGTTGTTTTATGCAGGTTTCGAATCAGGAACAGGAATAACAACAAAAAACCTAACCATCTAACCTTTTGGTGAACAGTTGTAGTAGTTGACAAAATGCCCACCCAGAGCGCTGTAGGTTGGATAAAAAGGTGATAGCCGTTCCTTGTATTCTTGCAAGTACCATAGCCAATTTCGCTTTCAAAATTTCCATCTTAACATTGTTGTTTTTTTTTTCGTAGTGTGGCAAAAAATAGCGTTCGCAACACGGGCAAAAATGTTTTGCCGGCTCTCAAACGCTTCAAGTTCTCGACTTCGTCTCGAACTTGAAAACCGCGATCTCGAGCCGGCAAACACACATTTTCGGCCCTAGGTGCGAAATATACTATTACAGGGAAATTCTGACACAGCTAATTTGATTGTTAGTTCGTTTGATTTATAATAGTACAATTGTTTTTTTTTCGAATAGCTCTTTTAGAGAGCACGCTTAATCAGCTTCTTTGCCCATGCTTCTTTTATTTTTCTAGAGTGGCGTTCCTTGTCTTCCTGAGTCCACTCTCTCCCTTTTCTGCTGATAGCTATTTTCTTCTCCTGAAACTCTAAACTCTGTATTGATTTTCTGAATATAACTCTGTTTTTTAAGATCCCTTGTGTCTATTGAATTGTTTAGTAGGTCATTGTCTATTTCTTTAAGCCATGTTATCTTATTATTGTGAGTGTTGAGTAGGTCGAAGATCTGTTTTGTTAATCTGGTGTTTTCCATTCTGTATATGTGTCCATAGAACTGCAATCTTCTTTTCTTAATTGTGTGATATTTTTTCTATTTGGGAATAAAGTTCTTGATTGGATCTTGGTTTGTTTTATGTATTCAACAATAATAATAAATTGTTTAAGAAGCAATAAATAATAAATTGTTTTAAGCATGCGATATTCGATTTGAATATAACTGACCATTGTTTGTTAGGATTAAAATTTTACGTAGTTCAAAATCACCGTGAAAAGAAAGTTACAACCTTAGATAAGAAGTATGTTGATGTTGATAAA
The DNA here is from genome assembly GCA_948455865.1 of Conomelus anceps. Taxonomy (NCBI): domain Eukaryota; kingdom Metazoa; phylum Arthropoda; class Insecta; order Hemiptera; family Delphacidae; genus Conomelus; species Conomelus anceps. Next base: position 155,562,728 of record OX418216.1, read on the forward strand.
ATCTGTGATATTTTGAAAACGATGAATTGGAATGAGGTTTATTCTATTGAAGATGTTAACTCAAGCTATGTAAAGTTCCATTCTACGCTATCTGAAATTGTAGATAAATGCTCTGGTGCACTGACTACAAATAAAAAACTTTATAAAGCTAAAACCATAAGTCCGTAGATAACGTTGAACCTGTTAAGGAAAATAGAGAAAATGAAAAAGCTCTACATACTAGTTAGGAAAAGACCATATGATTCAACATTAAAAAATTACTATTATAATTTTTATGATCGATTGAAGGATGAAATAGATAATGTTAAGTGCTATTATTCGAATTATATTCGTAGTGTTGATGGCGACCCGGCGAAGCAGTGGAGTCATTAACAATTTAACTGGCGAAAGCCGAAATAACATTTTTTTAAACAGAATTTATTAATTTCGAATTCCTTCAAGTGCTATTAGTTTATACGGTACTGAAGACTTCCGCAATGGCGGATATTGACAACAGTATTGAATAGCTGATGGAAATCGATAAATGCTACTGTACAAAAATATCAGTCACCACCGGGAATCGAGCCGGTCGGGCAATTGGGAGGTCCGTGGTTCGATTCCCGGTGGTGACTGATATTTTTGTACAGTAGCATTCATCGATTTCCATCAGCTATTCAATACTGTTGTCAATATCCGCCATTGCGGAAGTCTTCAGTATAAACTAATAGCACTTAAAGGAATTCGAAATTAATAAATTCTGTTTAAGTAAATTTGTCAGTTTGTTCAATTGTCAGTAACTTCGAACTAACTAATAACATTTTTGATAAAGTGGAGTTGGAGAACGGCTCAATAGATTGCGACCCTCAAAGCGTAGCTGATAAAGTTAATCATTATCTAATGGATGTCGTACAGCCTGATAATAATGTAGGCCTACTTTCTTCTGTCGACCTGGGTCTTTATCATCACTGCCTATCTTTCTTTATAGAACCAACAACAAATCTTAAAAATAATACATAGTCTTAAAAATAAAAAGTCTTCGGGTTTTGATAATTTTAATGTCCAATATTGATTAAAAGAATTGCTCCTTACATTTCACTCGTGCTATCTCATATTTCTAACTTGAGCTTTAGTGAAGTGTTATCATACCGATCTTCAAGAAAAAAAATTAATTGAAATTAAATAATATTAGACCTATCAGCCTGCTCTCTGTTTTTTCCAAAATTTTGGAGAAATTAATGATTAACCGTTTATTCAAACTATCTAAATAAATTGAACTTTTTCTCCCAAAAGCAATATGGTTTCCAAAAAGGAAAATCGACTGAAGATGCACTTTTTAATTTTACAAATTCGATTTACTCTAGTCTAAATAATGGCAAAAAAGCAACCGGTCTCTTTGTCGATTTTACAAAAGCGTTTGATCTTATCAACCATGAAATTTTACTATTGAAGCTTGAGGCGGCTGGGATCAGAGGAGTAGCGCTCCGCTGGTTCCGTAGTTTCCTGTCTGACAGGGAGCAGCGGGTGCGGGTGATGGTGAGGGGCTGTCTCAGTGCATCTCTTCCCATCGCTGTCGGGGTGCCCCAGGGAAGCGTCTCCTCGGCGATTCTCTTTATTATCTTTATCAACGATTTGCTTAATAAAAATTTTAAGGGTCAGATTCAGGCGTTTGCTGAGCCTTCCTTTACTCACATAAAAATAAAGAAACCATAAAAAATAACATAACCTACGACTTAAATATTCTTCAAGAATGGTGTGAGAAAAACATAATGAAAGTTAATGTTGGAAAAACAAAATTAATAAATTTTAAATTTAGGGCATTCGATTATGCTCTCCAATTCGATACCACAACCAAACTTGCCGGGGCGAAAATTGTGACTGAAGAAATTGAAAACGTAAATTCTTTCAAATACTTGGGTTTAACGTTTGACGAAAAAATGTCATGGAAAAATCATATCCAAAATATACGCGGCAGTATTAGAAGATCTATAAGAAAATTCTATTTCCTCAGAAAGTTTTGCGAAGAACCGTTAATGAAAACAATGTACTATGCTCTTATTCACTCATGACTGCAGTATGGCTTAATATGTTGGGGTGGAACCTTTAAAACTGTTATTGACAAGTTGCGAATATCCCAAAACCACCTTATAAGGATATTACTCTATAAAAATGTGAGAGTGAGCTCTTTTCCATTGTATTTCCATCTAAAAATAATGCCTATTCAAAATCTATATGTTTTTAAGGTTTTAAAATTGTTTTACTTGATAAGTGAGAACTATGAAACAGGGAACCCTTATTACAATATGAGAAGCACTAACCGACTGTTGTATAGGACACTAAAAGTAAACAGGGAGCTTTTCAGGCATTCGCTTATGTTTTTGGGACCCTTAATCTTTAATAAGCTTCCAATTGAGATAAGAGGTTGCGACTCCTCTAGAGCTTTCTGTGAGAGAGTAAAGAGCAAATTATAAATGTGATAAGATAATAGGCTATAACAACATTATTACCGTATGGAACTTTCTAATCTTCAATACGCATATTTATACCACCTATTATAAAGTCTATTTCCACTATTAGTTATTCACTGTTAGTTAATTCTGTAATTATCATAATTATCATTGATTCTGTAGCTATTTAGAAAAACTTTCACTGAGAAAACTAGAGCTAGTACTTTTTTATGTTGCGCTACAGGCAGTAGCTGAACTGTAAATAATTTCACTGTTGCTGATGACTAGACTTATTTGTTTATTTTATAGTCAATTTATTTCTTAAACTGATCACACTACTGGAAAAGTGATCAGTTGATTTCCAAGTAATGTATCTTGTTATTTTTCTTATGTTGTTGAATGAGGAAATAAATTCATTTATTCATTAATCGTGTTTTTCTTTAGGGGCTTTTGCCCCTACAAGCCACTAGCCTTAATACATTTACTTTAAAGTGAAGTGAGCCTGCCGGCTAGTAAATGATTAGTTCTGAGCCTCACCTCAGTCTGCTTGTTGGCTACAAGTGTGTACTGTCCTAGTAGATCGTCGTCAGCCTCCTTGTCCTCCATGATAAATTTGTGAATGGGTGTTTCGTGGTAGGCGCCTGTGTCATGCTCGTGCGCCACACGATTTTCCTTCCTTGTCAAAACCACATTACTAGTTTTCGACAATTGGCCATTGCTAATGTCCTAAAAGCCAATAAAAAACATATAAACACGAATAACTGTTGGAATAAACTTTACTAGTGATTTCAACACTAACTTATTTGTATGATGTCCATTTCGCATTGTTGGAATGCTTCCTCAGACACGGCTGGAGGCCTATTCAGCAGTAGGCTTTCAGCCGTTCATGAGGAAGCATCCAACAATGCGAAATTGTCATCATACAAACCAGTATTTTTTAATGTAATTAAAACTAGTGTTGATGACTAGTAGGAAGTCTTGAAAAATCTGAATTTTGTAACTAAGACTCTTTAAAATTGGGACAATCTTATGTAATCATCTGGTATAATACAGACCATGAAAGGAAAACTTGACTTAATTGCTGAGTATTTAGAATTTTAGATGACTGCATCACTTTTATAATTTTTTAATATGAATAGTTGAGAAGTCTTGAAAAATCTACATTTTATAACTAAGACCCTTTAAAATTGGGACATTCTTTTGTGATCACCCGGTGTAATACAGACCAAAAAAGGAGAATATTTTTGAAGGATGAAGCACACATATGTCTGAGTCCTCAGCGCGGGCAATGAGTTGGACCCAGTTTTAGGTGGGTTCCGAACCACCGGGAAGTGATTTACAGCAGAGAACAGAGTATTTTTTGCTGGCCAATCCAGCTTGATTTTTTATTTTTCTGATGAAGCCTACATAGGTCTGAGACCTGTGCGTGGGTAATGAGTTGAATGATGGTGATTGATGAGTTACAATCCAAAATTAACTTACTTGTTGAGTATTTTGATGAGTGCCGATATAATCATCTGTGTAGGTGTCCGTATCGATGTCTTGGTCGCCGGCAATTATCAAGTTATTGGGATCGCTGTCGTGCACATAGACAGTGGACGTTTTCATCTGATCCGTATGTGTTATATGTCCTTCATTTTTACTTGCATCCGCCATTTTGTTATCACCTTTCGCCTGTGCTTCCCAGTTCATTAGTTTCACTGCAGTCACAGCTCTCTCTCCTTTTTTAGTTACCACTGCTCCGCTATCCGTTTCTATTACGTGTTTACTTTCCTGTAACAAAAAATATTTAAAAAATATATAAATAAACAAATTAAATAATTAAAAATCCAATACACACTTCTTCATTGCTGGTTTCATTTTCGATTGTTTCTATTACAGCAAGCACCAGCAGATTAAATATATTTTAATAATAGTAGATGACTTATTAAAGTACCGTATGTAAAAAAAGAGTGTAAAAAAATGATATTAACCAAAATCTTGACATGCACGATTATAATACAAGAAGCCGAGGAGGTTGGCTTGGTGAGTCACAATAGTAAATTATTCAAACAAAAGCCTAGTTATATTGGTAGGAAACTCTCCAACAAGCTACCTCAGTTTTTAAAGAGTCTTGAAAGTAAAAAAGTATTTAAAAAACAATTGAAAAAATATTTAGTTGATAAAGCTTTTTATAGAGTACAAGAGTTCTTTTCACATCAAAATTATGTCTCGCCTCAACTTATTGATACAGTAATAATGGTATCTAGTGTAAAATTGTTGATCTGACTTGTCTTATACTCCTTAACTGGAGTCTCCAAGACGTAATCTACAAAAAAGTGGGATAAGTTAGTACACATCATATAAAACTGCAAAAATAAGGAAGCTAATATATAAATTTCATCAGCTGAGACATATTCTTAACAATAAAATGATCAAAACAGTGTATTTTTCATTAGTTGAATCTCTAATAAGATAATTATGGTCTGTTAGTTTGGGAGGGTCGTAAATTATAGTTTTGTAGATCCAGTTTTCAAAATTCAAAAACGTATTTTGAAAATAATGGGGAATAGGGAAGTTCGTTTGCAAACCAGTGAACTATTCATGGAAAACAGAGTACTTAGTATTGGGCAATTGTATATTTTGTTGTTAATTACTTATATAAAAAAATGAAAACGAAAATAATATTATAACTCAAAGCCACAATACTAGAATAAGAATCCTCAATTATCAGGATGTACCCAGAATGAACAGAGCATTTGGACAAAGATCAATAGGATATTTAGGGCCAAACATTTACAATAGTATTAATCCACTGGAAATAATAGAAGAAGGTAATATTAATAGATTTTTTTTAAATTATGTATTGGTTTTATGCTGAGGAGCAATATGTCTGGAGGGATTTTACTTTTTGTTCTTACATAGTGAGGTGCTCATAATAAATAAGATGTGAATATATATTAGGTAGTAAATAGGTTTTTATTATTGCATTAGTTATAGTGGTTAGTTAGGAATAGTATTAGCTTGATCTAAGGTTTACATTGATGATCACCCTGACAAATAGTGGGGGATCATATTTCTTTAAATTAGCAATCAAATGATTCGGTGTTTTCTATTTAATAATATATTTGTAATGCTTGAACTCATATCAATAAACTCATGTGAATGTGTTTTCCATTACGAGAAATTATTATTATTGCAATAATTTTGAACATAACGTATGTACATAAGTAAGTTTATCTACGGCTACCGTACATTATAGAGTTAATGTACGTTATGTAGATATAACTTACTTTGTTCCATGGATTATCAAACTATTTGAATAATAACTACTGCCACTTTTCAATAAAGGAGTCAGACCAATCAGAACTCAGGATTTCTTCAAAACAGTGACAAATGAATATTATGTGTTAGTCACATTAGCTTATTCAGGCATTTTGAGGTCAATTTGAATTAACACGCATTCTAGGTTATGTTGATGAGGGTAGGTTTACCCGATTGATTTTCAATTTAAATTAAACGTAATATATTGGTAATTGTTGATAAAATATTTTATGCAACAATGCATTTTGTCTTAAAGCAACTCGTGAGATATTTTGGACACTTGTGTCCCAACTTACATCTCACTTGTGGTAGTCAAAACACAATTGTTGCATAAACTTCTATTCAAACCAGGAGAGAGATAGCTGTGATCCGTAGCAGGTATATGTTCAATCGGATAGAGATAAGCTACGAACTCCTGGGCACTCTTTGTAAGGGCCACCGATTGGATTGGCCAACAGAAAAACTTGTTCTCTGCTCTAAGATCACTTCTCGATGATTCGGAACCAACCTAAAACTGTAGGTCCAAATCATTATTCACCATCATTCAATTCATACCATTAGGTCTCACACCTATGTGGGCTTCATCCTAATACAACAAATACACTAATAAAGATTGAAATGAAACACTTTTTTGGAAGGATGAACACATAGCTCTAAGACTTGTGTTTTGGTAATGAATTGGATGATAGTGAATAATGAGTTGGACCTACAGTTTCAGGTGGGTTCCGAACCACTGAGAAGTGATTTTACATCAGAAAATAGAATCTTTTTGGCTGGCAAATCCAGCTGGTCACCCTTACAGAGAGGACCCAGGAGAGCGTCGCTTATCTAATATGATTGAACAGATACCTGCTACGGCTCACGGTTATCACATCCCTACTTACAGTCGCACAGTCTCGATCCGTGTTGTCATAATCCAATAAGGATTTGTGGTTTGTCTCATCAACCTCCTTGTGGATTCTTTGAAGCGTGTATTTGTCAGTGTCCATGTCAGCTGTCTTCTCGGTTGCACCATCTTTATGCTTCACCTGCTCTTCCTGTTTCTTAATGTAGGCACGATGCACCAGAGTGTCCGCGTCTATCTTGCCGCCACTAGGTGTAATCAGATCCTCTTTGACAGTCGTTGTTTTGCTGCAAATTGGACAAAATACCGAAAATCGCATCAATAATATCTGTTGTATAATCCGTTAAAATATCTATTGTATTAATCATTTTGTCTATAATGAATAATAAGTAGAGCCCAGATGTTAGGAAAAATGCCTTGATTTTAGGCATAATGCCTATTTTGATAGTATTTTTATGTTTTTGCCTATTTCACTATAAATTGCCCATTTTTGCCTAAACCGCTGGTTTAAAAGAAAAACCAAGCAGCATAAAAGCATAAAATTAATTTTATTTTCTACAAATTTTAGGGAAAAAAGTAAATTCGTATGGCTTTTCGTGGTGGGGAGACCCTTACGGGTAGTTCCACCTCGCCGTTTTTTTAACGACTGCTTTTTTTATATGCAACCGGGACCGACGGCTTTACGTGTCCTCCGAAACACGGGAGTGGCTCGAGAAAAATATCTTGTACTCAACTGGGATCGAACCCAGGACCTTTGGCTTATAAGACCAGCGATAAGCCAACTCGACTACGCCGACTCCAGGAATAAAAATGATACTATAATACTGAAGGTTGAGGGATTCCAAATATATAGCGCAGAGTAAACACATAAATTTAGCTTAATACATATTTAGCGTGATACATATAGACATAAACATATGCATCGAATTCAATTACGACAGCATCGAGAATGCTTCAGTTAATCTAGAAAGAGTTTAGTCAGTTAAATACCTGGGGGTTATTGTGGATCAACATTTAAAGTGGAATCATCAAATTGATAACATGTGCCAAAAACTCAAATACATAATAAATAAATTCTATGAAGTCAATAAATTAAGAAATAAGAAAATAACAAAATTGGTTTATTTGGCATATGCACAGTCCATTCTCCAATATGGTATTCGAGCTTGGGGGGTGCTGTGGATTTACATTTCAAAAAAAATTTTGTCATCCAAAAACATATATTACGGGCGGCCTTGGGTAGACCCAGGCTCTATCCAAGCTCAAATTTATTCAAAGAACTTGAGGTGCTTACACTCAGGCAGTTATATGTAAAAAATCTAATATTGTTTATAAATAAAAATAAGTACAGTTTCCTTCCACATTTAACAATCTATAATTTACGTCCCTCTGCCACAAATTCCTACCGGGTGTCCAGAACTGATTTGAATGTTTGCAGGAGACAATTTGAATATATATGTGAAAAATTAGTAAACTTATTGCCAAGTAATCTTGTGATGGGAAAGATTACTCCTAAATTACTTAATGAGGTGGACGAATGGGTAAGAAGAGATGAATTTTCTGAAACGGTTTTTATTTAGGGATTCTTGTTGTTGGACCTGTAGAGGGAGAGGATGGGGAAAAATGATAAAATATTTATTATATTTTTGTGTATTTTTTGCCTTATTTTGGCTGGTTTACCGAATAATTTATTGTCGCCTTCCGGTGTGCTGAATGCAATTAAATTTTTTTTTTCTTCTTTCAATTTGTTTATTTCAATGAACTCCGCTCTAGCGCACAAGCTTTTGGCTTATGCTGGAGTGCATACAGATCTATTGAAAAAAATATATATATATATTTGATTTATTTCTAACGAATGTGAAGTAGTTTAATTTTGTTATGACTTTATTGCACTACCATTATTGTTCTAAGGGTTTGTTGTAATATAAGTACATGCTGTAATTTGTTGTCTGTATGAATAAAATGATGATGATGATGATGAATCTAGTGAATTAAATGGTGAATAACATTGAAGCGGTTCCTGGTGAGGTGAGATTAAAGAAAAGTGCAAGCGTGTGTTATCTTCACACTCAGGTTTGGACAAAATAAAACAAATTTGTAAAATAATTGAAGTTCAAACATCTATTGAACTTGAAATGAGTCAAATTCGTAAGCATGCTACAAATAAGCACCAATTACATCAGTCCATGGGGAAAGATCGTAAAAAGCACGAAAATAGGCATTTTTAAACATTTTTTTATCGCGGATGATGTCCACATAATTATGTCTGGAGACTTGTGCGTGGGTAATGAGGTGAATGATGAGAAACATCCATGAATGAATGAGGATAGAATAGAGATGTATTTGTATTGTAGTTATGCGCAACCTCTGGTAGCGCAGTTGGTTGGAGCGCTTGTCTGTGATAAGATAAGACTCTGGCTGGCTTCGTTTCCTGCAGCCTTGGGTTCGAACCTCTTTCAGCCATAAATAATTCTCATCATTCACCCATTCACCTCATTACCCACGCATAAGTCTCCAGACGTGAACATCATCTGCATAAAAAAATGTTTATAAAATGCCTATATTCGTGTTTTTTACTGCCTTTTTACCTGCCTATATTAGTGTTTTTTACTGTTAACATCCGGGCTCTAATAATAAGACTTATTAAAGTTGTCACAACCACAGTTATTGAAAACCGTAAGACACTAAATATATATATATATATTACAATAAAAAATCAAAGCAACAGAAAATTGAATTATATAAATGAGTAATAAATTGAGAATAAATAGAATTTTAGTTTTTGGTTGTGACACCATTATCAATCTCAAACTGAAGAACAGAGTAGCTTGATATGTAGTAGACATGGAATGATTTTCTTTTGACTGAGAGAGAAAGTTCCTCTAATAGGCTGACCTTCATTGGAGATCTGTGATTGGCTGAAGGCCATGACAAGTCACGCCCAATTGGTGGGAGGAGCAACAAGAAAAATTAAATGTCAAAATCAAGAATAAAAAACCGTGAACACATATAAAGCAAAAAACAAGAACGATACACAAGTAGGCTAGAATTAAAACATTTTAAAATTAAAACATTGTAGCTCACTAAAATACAGTCAAGGTTAACCGAGAAAAACACGAGAGTACAGTTATTAAAATGTAGGCCAGAATTATTATGAAACCAAGTTAGTTGTATTGAATTAGTTGAAATAAATTTGATCGTTTAAACTAGTATTGGAATCGTTTTTTACCAACCTATTTAGTTATCTCCAAAGCTTCTAAAATGTTCAATACAAATCAAATACAGAAATTCAACATTTCCTTCGGCCTTGAAATTGTGTCCACTAGTAATGAGATGCTCTGCAAAATTTGAGTATCCTTTTTGGTTTCCAATCTCTAATATGTTCATTTATTCTACGTTTGAACTTATCCACGTAACAGGCATTACAAACATTGCAATTCAATTTATAAACACCACTTTTATCCCAGATATCAATTTTATCTTTACTACACCCAAACAAACTCTTTAAAATAGGTTTAGTTTGAAAAGCTACGCCAAAGCCGTTCTTTTTCAATTGTTTTCCTAATTTATCAGATACTGAGCCAAGATAATAAGGTACTGTCAACCGTGATCTTTCTCCGGTATCAGTTACAGCAATGCTAGCACTGATTGCTAGTCTCTTGTCTACTTCAATCATTTAACCATTTACTTCTCCAAAATCACTGTACGTCACTATTTTTAGATCTGGCATAGGCATTTGATACGGTATCACATGGCATTCTTCTAAAAAAAATTCAGGCTATTGGTGTGAGAGGTGTAGTGTTGGAGTGGTTCAAGTCCTACCTGGAGAATCGTATACGGAGAGTGAGGATAGGAAAAAATTGAGTTCAGAAGATGGCCTACCAATAAATTTTGGAGTACCACAAGGAACAGTACTTGGACCCATTTTGTATCTCATCTTTGCCAATGATTTATGCTCAATGGTTGTCAATGGCAAGGTTATTGCGTTTGCAGATGATACGGCTATAATATTCAAAGGCATCAACTGGGATGATGTCTTCAATGCAGCAGAATTGGGAATGAAAAAAATTACATCTTGGCTCCACAACAACATTCTGACTCTCAATGCTTCAAAGACAAAATTTATAGTGTTTTCACTGACAGATTCCAAAAAAAAACTTATAGAAACACAATCAAACTTCACCACTGTGAAATGAATAGTATAAACTGTAATTGTCCTTCAATTGAATGCACAGATAATTTAAAATATTTAGGAGTTATAATAGATGACTTACTTCGTTGGGATAAACACATCTCACATCAGGTAGCAAAACTCAGAAAATTAATCTATAAATTTATCCAATTAAAACAGTTATTAACAATAGAAATGTTGAGATGTGTATACTATGCATTGTTTGAGTCCATAATAAGGTATGGCATATTGGCCTGGGGAGCAACAAATTTTTGTCACATCAATCCGCTCTTCAAGGTTCAAAAGCTCATTCTGAGGATAATAGGATTCAAGCACCCTCTTTATCCATCAGTACTTTTATACTCAGAGCTCGACATCCTAAGCATCAGACAAATCTACTTACTCAGAGTTCTTGCATTCATCAAGAAAAACCCACAACTCTTCACCAACTTGGACCACCCACATGGTACACGCAGAAGAAACATAGTATTTTCAATTCCTAGGATGACAACATCATTTGCTCAGAGATCAGTCACATATTTAGGACCAAGAATTTTCAATAAACTACCAATAGACATCAAAGAAATAATGCCAGTTAATACATTTAAAAGGAAAACAAAGATTTGGTTGTTGGATAATGGAATTAATCACAGCGAACAATGTCGTAAATTGTTTTTCTGTAGCCTACAAAAAAGTCTGAATAATCTGGACTAATTTATCTAAATTACTAACTAGTAGCATGTAGTCTAAAAATATTATTATTAATTGTTATATTTCTCAATTTAATATTCAATAAATTAGTAACATGTAACTTTGTAAAACTAACGTAATATTTTTTGCATGTTCTAATACCTTATAAAGAAATAGACAAAATAGTGGAATCCCGACACACATTTATATAGTGGGAACCACAAAATTCAGAACTGCAATACTTTAGATTTAAGACTTTGATTTATTTTCTGAAATGTTAATTTTTTTAAATTTATTGTGAATAAACTCCTATTAAACTCCTAAACTACTATTAGGGAAGAAGTTAGTCAGGGCCTACGGCTCTTCCAGCTGATCAGAGGCCTCCTTCGTTGTTTTCATACTCACCACCTCTAAATAAAGAAACATTTGAAATTCAAACCTTCTACGACTATAAGAGTAGAATTTAGTCTTAGGGCTCAAAACAAACCAGAGACATCATGACGTGCGCTGTAAGTTGTGTTTTGTTACCAAGGCCCAAATCACTCGATCATATTATGTCAATATATTAGAAAGCATACGGCCGTAGTAGAGCGATTCGTAGATTCGTTGCTGTCAAATATAAATCATCTGTTTCCCTATCTTGACGTATGCCTTTTTCCTTTACGCGGTTCTGAATTTTGATGAAATTAGGCCATCTGACGTTTTGCGTTATATAAAAAAAAACTTGCACAACATGCCGTGCGCTGTCAGTTAGTCAGTTGTGTTTTGTTACTAAACGGCTAGATTGTTGCTTTGATTTATATAATTTTTTGTTGATGTATATTATTTTTTAATACTTATTATGCTATTCCTAAGAGGAATCCAAAAACCAAATATCATAAAAATTGTTCCAGCTGTTCTTGAGTTATAAACGGTGTAACTAGCACGATTTTCATTTTATTTATATAAATATATGTATATTAGAACAAACAATCAAAGCAAAAGAAAATTGAATAATAAAAATGATTAATAAATTACAAATAAATAAAAGAATAAGAATAATAGATAGATAAATTAAAAGTATTCTATTAGCCTACTATTGATCAGGCATAGTTGCCTCAATCCAGCGCACAGCCTTAAACAAAGTTTTATTAGATTGCACCACCTTATACTATTTTAAGACATTATATAACTGTCTCTTTTACAAAAATTTAAATCACTATAAGTATCTGCTATCCGTAGAGAATGTCTCCAATCTTCTTTAGTGCTGTATGGCTACATTACTGTGCTTTTTATTTATGTGTTATGATACAAAATGTCATACGGTATCTAACTAACATGAGTTTTGTATTTTTCTACTTTTTATTTTGTTTGTTACAATGCTGTATTTCTTAGCATATTACAATATTAATTAAGCTAAGCATAGATTTTTAGTTTCATGATATTGTATTGACCTTTCGTGTTTTCTGATGAGAGCTCGTTCCTCTTTCACAGGCTATTGCCCATAAGAGGAACTATTCTTCTTATTAAATTTATGATGTGTTTTTTTGTTATTGTAATGGTTTTATGAAGAAAGAAAATAAATAAATTTCAATGTCAATACTTGTCCTTCATACAAATAAAGTATAAACTTAATAAACTCACCTATAGTTTTCAGTATTGTTTGTATGCGTATCAGGAGGAGCTTCGATATCCTTCATGACCATATCCTGTGCTACCATATTGGCTTCTTTATTCGGATTCTGTGGTTGAACTCGCACATACAGGTTTGGGTGTGCTAGTATAACGGGACAAGCCCATATTACCTGTAAAAAATTACAATATTTAGAACATTTCAATAGCTATTCATTATTGAGTCATATATATATATATAAAAACACTCACCAAAAAGGTAGCCAAACATTTCGAAGAAACCATGTTTCACCAAATTCCAGAGATCAAGAAAGAGTCAGACTCAATTTTCAAACGTTGAACTTATCGTTACCAGATAACCTTGTTATTTGCCTTCAAAAACAATACGCTAATCGGCCACGTTTGTTTTATTGGATCCACCTGCAATGAATATGACAATTACAACAATTAGCATCTGATCAAATTCAATACGCAATTAAAATGACGTATGGTTTAAAATGACATGAATTGGTACAAATAAGTTAGTGTTACCTACAGTGCTTTAAAAGAACAGGATACATTTTACATTTTATTAATCTTCTAAATATTATTATCATTATCATTAATAATAATATGAGGGCCCAAAAACCTGAAATCGTCTTAAGCAATATTTTGTTGGGGTTGAGACACTTTCTGTAATTCAAGAATCCAAAACAAATCAATTTATTGAGCCATAAGAAACAGTAGCGTGATTACGAGGAGGAGCGGTCAGGAAAATAGATCCCCTCAGAAACAAAAGAAATTTTAACAAGCCCTCTGAGACAGTCATTTCTGGCAAGAGTCAAAAAAGATGTCTTGAATCAATAAAAATGTGGATCGAGGGATTATATTTTTTTTATTCGATCCTAGAATCGCTTAAAATGTGATTTTATAGGTATTATTTTTAAATTTTTCAAACATTCCACGGGGAGTACCCCCGAACCCCACCCCCCCTTGCAGTGGCGTAGCCAGGGGGGCCCATGGGGCCCAGGCCCCCCGAAATTTCAGAAATAAAAAATTCTCAAATAACTAATAGGTAAGGACTTATTAAAGCCGAAGGGTTCTATCTGTTTTGTAATATTATAACGAACAGAATAGAAACCCTGTTTGTGTAATAGAATATAGCTACAATTATAGTCAGATTAATGCATTTTTCAAATTTTTCCTCAATATTTACTCATATAGAAACTTGTTAGGTGCTCAAATGGATAATTTTGATTAAAAATGAGCTACGAAATCGAATAAAACATGTTAGAAAACTGTGACTACCATAATTATTTATCAATTAAATAAAACGCAATTTTTCAAGTTTGAAGTGGATTAACTTTGTTAATTATTGATAAATCACCTTTTTGAATAAACTCATCTTGTAGAAAATTTAGTTTTGAAGTTAAAATTCAGTATAACCTACTAGCCTGAACGCACCTAAAGTTCATAAAATCGGGATTTTATAAATGAAAACACAAATAAATGCAAGTTCTATGCAAGCGTAAAATCAGTGTGCTATGATAAAAAATTCCGATTTCATGAACTTTGGGTTGGGTGCGTTTTAGGCTAATGACATAAATTATATGAAACTTATAATAATTAGTATTAATTTTGAGATTCAGTACATGAGTTGAGTATGGTGAGTTCCAATTCAAGGGTTTTGACTCAAAATAGTCACAGATATCGGTATATCAAACTTTATCATTTCAAACCTGGCCACCTAGGTTCTTGGGTAGTAATTTTTCAAAAATTTCTTTTGAACTTTAGAGCCCAACAAGTTGTCTAGATTAGCTTTTTACACCACTAAATTAAAAAAAAAAATCGTGGTGAGCCCCCCCCCCCCCGGAAGAGCCCCTTGGTAAGCCCCCCCCCCCCCCCCGAAATCTAATCCTGGCTACGCCACTGTCCCCTTGAATCAACTATACATTATATTTATAGTCTTGAATTATTGTTGGAGAACTCCTTTTTCTCCTCTTATGGTGCACTATATACTTGGAGCCTACTCCCCCCCCCCCCTTCACAACAGACTGACCATTTAGTTACGCCACTGATAAGAACAAAGCTTGAGTCGGCTAATTCAATAAGTACAAAAATACTATCACTATACGATTAATCAAGTCAAATATAATAATCAATGTTTAATAGGGGTTCCATGGTTCATTCTCATAATACTAGGTACAGGGATGAACTTAAAAATGAAACTCATCGCACTGCTCTATGCAAATGGAGTTAGAATTTGAGGAGTTCAACTTTTCAATGTTTTACCAGCCTGGCTTAAGAGACTTCCTCTCAAAAAATTTAAAGAGGTTCTCAAGAGAGCTAGAAGACTGTAGTTTCCATACAAGCCAAGAATATAGAGAGTATTATAAAAACCCTAAATTAATATACCCTGAATGGAAATAATAAATTTAAATTTAACATTGGACAAATCCAGATGCCCCAATGATGGAAGGCCAGTGGATGCTCAAATATCTATCTAAGTATCTATCTATAGGTTACAACAGATCAACAAAGGGTATACCCTAGGTAAAAGTATACAGTACCACAATAGGTAGGCTACAAACATTGAAAACTAATGAAATAAGATTAATTTTCTTCAATGAACAACACTTAGGCCCAACAGTATCTGAGTACAGCTATTCATTTTATTTATTTATCTAGCTATGTCATGAAATATCACATAGAACATTAAAATAACTGCTGTCACATCAGCTATTATTTGTCCTATCATTCAGGAGCTTTTCTACTGTAGAAGGTCTTTTTACAAGAAATCCATACAAATCCTTCTTAAATGTCCTAGATAAAATGGAAAATGATCCAGATAATTGATAATTGATCCAGAAAGGTTTTGACCATAGAAACTCTCATTTTTATCTATGACGCTCAATGAATGGGTTGCCACTACCCCTCGTATTATATGTTTGTATTTGTGATTTGTTTTTTGATTATGTGAATATTATTAGCAATGAAAAGAATGACTTCGTAAATTTAAATACAAGGAAATGTTAACATTTCAAGATTCCTGCGTCTGCAAGGGTGGTTAAAGTACAGTTTTGCCAAATATCGTACTGCGTGTTTCTGCAGAAAGTCATATTTCCACAAATCTTAAAAACAATATATCGCAGATATATATATATATATATTTTTTTTTTGTAGATTACGTCTTGGAGACTCCAGTTAAGGAGTATAAGACAAGTCAGATCAACAATATTATACACTAGATACCATAATTACTTCCAATTAGTTGAGGTGAGGCTTAATTTTGATGTGAAAGGAACTCTTGTACACTATAAAAAGCTTTATCAACTAAATATTTCTTCAATTGTTTTTTAAATATTTCTATATTTTCAAGACTCTTCAAAAACTGCGGTAGCTTGTTGTAGAATTTCCTACCAATATAACTAGGTTTCTGTTTGAATAAGCTACTATTGTGACTCACCAAGTGATAATCTCCTCGGCGTCTTGTATTATAATCATGTACATCAAGATTTTGGTTAATATCATTCGTTTTTACATATAAAGTAGCTTCATACACATATAAGCAGGGTACAGTTAGGAGACCAAGTCTCTTGAACAACGGCCTACATGAATCTAATCTATTTCCTCTTTCTATACACCTAACCGCTTTCTTTTGGATCTTAAACACCCTATCAAGATTTTGTTTTGATGAATTACCCCATACTAAGATAGCATACCTAATATGTGACAGTAAGAGCCCATGGTAAGCTGTAAAAAGTAACTTTTTGTCATTCAATCTAGCGAGCTGTCGCAGGACAAATACCCCAGATGAAATTTTACTACATATTTTCTCAATGTATGGAGTCCAGGTCAATCGTCTATCCAACGTAACTCCTAGAAATGCAATTTTTTCTTCCTGGTCTAATTGATTATCGTTTACAAACACGTTTATAGCCCTATCTTCATTTAAATTATGTTTGTTTTTGAATTGAAGGTATTGGCATTTTTTACTATTTATAGTTAATTTCAACTGATTTAAAAATTGGACAATAGACTGCACACCTATATGGGCACTTATTTCTAAATTATCTAGAATGGAATTGCTGAAAATGAGTGATGTATCATCAGCAAATAAGAGGGCTCTACCACTAATTAATTCTTTAGGTAAACGGTTGACATATAACAAAAAAAGCAATGGACCTAGTATTGACCCCTGAGGCACTCCAGCTTGCACCTCTAATTTATTAGATTTATTCTTTACTATACTATTACCAACTACTGTAGTTAGTTCTACACATTGTTTTCTCCCAATAAGATATGATTCAAACCATTTCAGTTCAACCCCATTTACACCTACATTTTGCAGTATTTCCAATAAAGTTCTATGATTAACACAATCAAATGCCTTTGACAGATCTAAGAAGATTGCAGTAGCTTTATCACCTGAATCTATTATATCTATTAGTTTTTCAACTAGAGAAACTATGGCTGTTTTTGTTGATCTCCCTTTCTGGAAGCCATGCTGTTCATCACAGATAAAGTTAGCTTCTTGAAGGTGCAGAAGAAACCTATTAAGAACTACTCTTTCAAAAATTTTACTTATTACATTTAAAATACTAATAGGCCTATAGTTTTCTACCTTTTCTCTATCACCACTTTTGAAGATTGGCAAGATCTTCCCCTCTTTTAAATTATCTGGAAAAACACCTTGTTCTAATGAATGATTGATCAGATGAATCAAAGGGTCTAACAATTGATCTTTACATTCTTTCAGAATTTTACTGGATACCCCATCCATTCCTACAGTTTTTTTATTATTTAAACTATCAATGATATTTGACAACTCGTCTTGGCATACTGGGTGGAATTTTAATTCGTTCTGAATCCCCTCAGTATTCCTCATGTTTGCATCACTAATACCTGCATTAAGAGATTTTTGAAGATCCTTAGCAACCAGTTGATAATATCTGTTAAAGAAATTACAAATGTCTACACTATCATCAATATATTTGTTATTTTCGTTAATTATTCTGGGGACACTAGTATAAGCATCTACATGAGCTACTTGCCTATTTTTGTTTATTACATCCCACACTGCTGTGTTAAAGTACACACTATTATTCAAAATTTCAGCTGTTTTCTTACATTTCGCTCTTTTCACTTCTTTTGTATAATTTTTCTTTAGAGCTTTGTAATTATCTTCACTTAACATATTTCTAGATAGTTTGAATTCATCATATGCATCTTTAACCCTATTTCTTTCTGCAAGGATATCATCAGTTATCCACTCTTCAATTTTGTCTAATTTGTTTTTTACAGGGACTTTTATAACTGGACAACTCATAGTAATATGAAACCTTAAAATATTAATGAAACTATCATATTTGTTATTCAAACTATTGCTATTGTAAACCCTACTCCAGTTTTCTTGTAGCAGATTCTGCTTCAAACAATCGATATTCCCCTGTTCACATTGTTGAATTTCTTTCATTACTCTACTCTTTTTAATTGATTTATAACCTTGCAACCCCACCTCTAAGATTTGATAGTCATGATCAGATAGTTCCGAGCCGCCTAGTCTTGTTTTAGAGTAATCTATATTAGTAAGGATGTTATCAATTATTGTTTGTGATGTTCTTGTGACTCTGGTATATTCATGAACTTTTATTTCCAAGTTATTCATGTATATAATATCCCTTAAATCTTCTGTCATTTTATTCTGTGTTGCAAAGTCTGTATTGAAATCTCCCGCTACAATAACGTTTGTAAAACGAGTAGTAGTAATCTCTAAAAGCCTATTGAATAGTTCACAAAAATTGTTCCATTCCCCATTTGGTGACCTATAAATACCTAACACTGCTACTTCGAAATTATTGTCGATTTTTACTCTTAAACCAGAAACTTCTAAATCCATTTCCACAGCAAATTTCTCTACATATTCTAAATTAAATGTTTGCATATTCTTAGCATTTTTAGTGAAGATAGCTACTCCCCCACTTCGATGAGATGTCCTGCAATACGACGTTTTCAATGAATAGTTTGGAATATTAAGTTGTGACAATTCATCTTCTTTTAAACCATGCTCTGTGAAAATAGCTATATCAGGAGCCTCTTATTTAAAAAATACTTCGATTCTATCTATTTTGTTACGAATGTACCGTATTGAATATTCTGATGGAACACAGTGAGTACCGGTACTTCCCTATCATCCCTTATTACTTTATCGTTGCTTTTGCATATTGAAGTAGATTTACTTAATCTCTTAGAATCTTGAGAGCCTATCAGATTGCTACAAGAGTTCCTTCCACTAATGCTATCCTGATTTTTTGATCGATTAACGTCTTTTAATACAATTGAAGATATGAATTTATCATTTGAAACTAGTTTCCCTTCCCGGTTTTGAGCCACTTCACTAAAAAAGGTTCGTTAGATGATGATTGTTTAGGAGAATTATTGACAGTAGATTGCAAACGACTTTCAATCAGCTCTGCCAGCCTATTACAAAATATTACTTTGCCAGATTGATTTAGATGTAGACCATGATTAGTGAAGTTTTGTTTTTTCAGCCTTTCATTTAGAAAACAAATCCCCAACTGCTTAGAATTCTCATTTTTTAGGCTGTTGATTGTATTATGAATTGATTTATTTGTTGACTTAATGGCTTCATTTAGCTCTGGCCTATCAAACCTATACGGAATTGTACTTATTATTACATTAGTTTTTTGGCTGAGTGGCACAATCTCTTTAATTTTTTCATTTATTTCAGGAAGATGTTTTAGATTAGGTTCATTTATATTGTTTGAGCCACCCAGTACTATTAGAAAATCGCATGATGCATTGCATGTATACATGCATGTATGCATCAATCATACATTTTCTTGAAGGGATTTTGATGTTCTTAAAATTCAATTTGGAGAGCTTATAACTCGGAAACCGTGCGAATTTTTGTAATTATTCAGAGGAACTAAGATTTAGTAAATTTCATAAGCTTTAAACTTACTGCAATGCCAGAATTCACCCGGTTTTGTAAAACCATATTTCCACAAATCTTAAAAACGCTACATCTTTTATCTATCCAAAAAATATCCATCAATCATACATATTCTTGAAGGGAATTTGATGTTCTACAATTTTCTTCCAGCCAGAGTTCTGTAAAATGAGCAAGTGGTCATTATTTTAATGAGAAAATTGAAAGTTCACTCACATAATTGGACCATGCTTTCAGATTTGACCTTGAACTAAATGTTTTCTTTAAAAATAAATATATTTTCGAGATAATTCTACAAGCAGCTAAACATTATTTTACCGATTGTAACCCTAAATAATAAACAGATACTTTCTGTTATCTGTCGACGATACTCTCAAGCTGAAGAATGAGGGGATGAAGGAAGAGGAAGAAGAATGAGGAGAAAAATGAAGAATAAGAAGAGAAGAAGAATGAGGAGAAAAATGAAGAATAAGAAGAGAAGAAGAATGAGGAGAAAAATGAAGAATAAGAGAAGAAAGATTTAAGAAAATAGAGAAGAAGAAGAAGAAGAAGAAGAAGAAGAAGAAGAAGAAGAAGAAGAAGAAGGGGAGGAGGAAGAAGAAGGAGCTAGTGGAACTAGCATACATCATCACTTCAACACAAAGGAAATGCCAAATCAACAATGTAGATCATGAAGAAATAATCTAGATTTTGATTGTTTTGGATAAAATAGTTATTTATGTATTAAGAGCGTGAAGCGCGACTTTATCGCTCGAGCCAAAACATTTACTGCGCGACGCACAGCGGAGCGCAGTAATTTTGCGAGAGCGATAAAGAAGCTTCACGCGCGAAATACATACAATATTTTTCCTACAACTGCAGTTCTGGATTGCAACACAATAAAAGTTTGTAGTTTGTAACATCACAGACCAATGCGCGGATTTGGTTAGCGTTCGACTTTTTTGAGGTTATGTGAATTTCACGGATTCCATGATCCACCAATAAGAAGTCATCAAAATCAAAACAGAAGCGTAAAGAAAACAGCTGGCGAGCGTAAAGTACTTTACCGCTTGCGGAGCAGTAAAGAGGTATTTTACAATTAGTTTTCAGTACGTAAAGAACTACTTTACGAGCAGCTGTAGGAAAACAATTTTTCATTAATTATTAATTTGAAAAAATCCAATAATGGTACCCACGTTTATACTGAAACAATAACTAATCTACTCTAAAAATCCAAAGCTTCAGTCCGCCATTTTCAGTTTTCATTTTCATTTTCAGCAATTCCATTCTAGATCATTTAGAAATAAGTGCCCATATAGGTGTGCAGTCCATTGTCCAATTCTTAAATCAGTTGAAATTAATAATAAATAGTAAAAAATCCAATACCTTCAATTCAAAAGAAGAAAGGGCTATAAACTTGTTTGTAAAAGAAAATCAACTAGACCAGGAAGAAAAATTGCATTTCTAGTTTTGCTGGATAGACGATTGACCTAAACTCCAAACATTGAAAAAATATGTTGTAAAATTTCATGAGGGGTATTTGCCCTGCGACAGCTCGCTAGATTGAATGACAAAAAGTTACTTTTTACAGCTTACCATGGGCTTCAACTGTCACATATTAGGTATGCTATCTTAGTATGGGGTAATTCATCAAATCAAAATCTTGATAGGGTGTTTAAGATCCAAAAGAAAGCGGTTAGGTGTATAGAAAGAGTAAATAGATTAGATTCATGTAGGCCATTGATCAAGAGATTTGGTCTCCTAACTGTAGCCTGCTTGTATGTGCATGAAGCTACTTTATATGTCAAAACGAATGATATTAACCAAAATCTTGACGTATACAATTATAATACAAGAAGCCGAAGAGATTATCACTTGGTAAGTTACAATAGTAGCTTATTCAAACAGAAACCTAGTTATATTGGTAGGAAACTCTACAACAAGCCTCCGCAGTTTTTAAAGTCTTGAAAATATAGAAATATTTAAAAATAGTTCAAAAAATATTTAGTTGATAAAGCTTTTTTCCTACAACTGCTCGTAAAGTAGTTCTTTACATACTGAAAACTAATTGTAAAATACCTCTTCTTTACTGCTTCACAAGCGGTAAAGTAATTTACGCTCGCCAGCTGTTTTCTCTACGCTTCTGTTTTGATTTTGATGTCTTCTCATTGGTGGATCACAGAACCTGTGAAATTCACATATCCTCAACAATGGCGAACGCTAACCAAATCCGCGCACGGTCTGTGATGTTACAAACTACAAGCTTTTATTGTGTTGGAATCCAGAACTGCAGTTGTAGGAAAAAAATTGTTTGTAATTCGCGCGTGAAGCTTCTTTATCGCTCTCGCAAAATTACTGCGCTCTGCTATGCGTCGCGCAGTAAATGTTTTGGCTCGAGCGATAAAGTCGCGCTTCACGCTTTTAATACATAAATAACACTATTTATAGTGTAAAAGAGTTCCTTTCACATCAAAATTAAGCCTCGCCTCAACTAATTGATATAGTAATTATGGTATATAGTATGGAATTTTTCATCTGACTTGAGTTATACTCCGCCTTAACTGGAGTCTCCAAGACATAATCTACAAAAAAATCACTGTACGAGTCGTGTTGTCAATTCGTACATAGATGCTGGTAATTCTCTACTATCAGCTGCTGGCATGGTCCCATATCTGGCAAAACCCCATTTTTTTTAGAGCCGCCTAATGTTGTAGCAAGGCATAAAAAAATGCTGAATATGCAACATCCTCGTGACATCAACATAAAGACGTTGTCATTTAAAAAAAAAAGGAAATTTAATCCATTTTTCACTCACTAGCTCTGAAGTTTTTAAGGAGCCATCGAAAAATGTTATACATCATCAAAAATCCCTGAAATTCCATTGAATTAGCTGCAGCTAAAATACTAGGCTACAGTCGATGAAAGGGTCAAGTTGTAGAGCTAAATTCCCCAAAAAGGATTTTGAAATCCAAATGGTTCTGTCATTGAAAGATAGATATCAACATTGGCTACAACCCAATTTCCCCAGAAAATCATTAATATCTTCCGCAAAATACACAACAATTGTGGTTTAGGTGGGGTTACCATACGTCCGGATTTGATACATCCGTCCGCTTTGAGAAATGTCCAGATTTTACAAAGATGATCAGAAAAACTTGAAAATTTAATTACGCATTACCAATTATGATGGTCTAACGTCAGTATATATTTGCTTATTTTTAACTACCTACTTTTCACTACATAATATCTAAAATATTTCAGAAAGAAAGGATGAGACAGTCTATCGTTCGGTAATATTTTTAATTTAAGCAGTGTGTTTAAATTGGGAAAGAGGGTCAATTTTAACTCCAAAATTATAAAAAGCATCATCTCTTGTACTTTAAATTTTTATTCCATACCCCCCTCAACCGACGAAATGCCCTCTGACCGGATCCGGCCTTAAAAATTATGGTCGCCCTAGTTTTAGGTGAGTTTTTGATAGGCTATTATAAAATATGCTATTGATAGGATTTCAATTCATTTATCCTTGCAAAATAGACCAAATTTATGATTTAGATCAGTTTTTGATAAGTGATTGGTAGGATTTCATTTATACTCGTAGATTTAAGAACAATCATATTATTGGCCGAACGAAGAGAGGTGTCTGCTTAAAGTCGACCGTTTTGCTTTTGCCTGCCTGTCTAACGCATTTACGGTTAAACGCGTGAACAAAATTCTATAAAATTTTGAATGTATCTTCCTTTAAGGAATGCCAACCAATCTTTGAGGATTTTCAAAATTTGCTTGCATTCGAAGTATATTTAAAAGGAAAGAAAGAAGTTCTTCTATAGAAAACACGATTTTTAAAACGAGCTTCTCTTTATATGCATTTGGAATTGGATTACAAGATATCCATCAGGCCTTCTTATTCATCTGGTTGAGACTTCAAGCTATCATTCATAAGAACAGCATATTTGTTTGAGAGAAAGGAATCATTTCTAATACTGTATTTCAATTATGTACAATAACAAGTGATTACTTTATAAGTAAATTATACACAAATTCTATTGTTTTAAACCCCATTTATCAGACTTCTGATATCTAATTTGAGCAATCAGGTGTCTCGCAAATAGAAAACACCTTGTTGATGTGTCACAAAGTGACCTTTTGTGAGAAAGACATGAACTATTACACGAATTGAATCAAGGGTTAGGTCTGATGACTGTGTTTAATTCTGCGATGGTGATTATCATAGAGTACTTCGAGTATGTTCCTCTGTGCAAGCACCCGTATTCATGAGCGTGAAATCTAAGGTACCGTACCTACTGTTCAAAGAACTATTAGTTATAAACGTTAACATATATTCCATAAAACCTTCCTCCATCTACAAGTTGAAGAAAATGAAAAAGAAGAACTTCAACAAAAAGAAGAGGAAGTAAGAACCTTCATTAATCTACAATAAGTTTACAAATACAAATAGTAAAGTATGGAACTTATGAAAAATCTTAAAAATGAGACCAGATGATTGTCAAATCTGTCCAGGGCTCAAGAGTATGTAATAGAGACAAAAATGGCAGATCTAGTCGGGACTCGAACCCGGGACGACCTAGCAGGATAGAACTCTGGATAAACATTTTTTTACCAAACATGCTTAGAAATATCGCAAATTACCGGTTACATATTGCTCGATCGGATTTTAATTCATATTCAAAGATGGCTGAAATTCAATAATGACGTACAGACGGCTGAATCAGAGTAAACACAATAATTTCCGTCAAGCTATAGCAAGTTCCAATAACTTTGACACACTATGAACGTACTTTTAGGTCCGTGAAGTTAGCCCCCCCCATGAAAGCACTAACGTTGAAAATAGTATGAATGGTTAGTGCTTCGTTAGTGCTGGTTACTGCTTCAAGTCCCACCGTTAGTGCTCTTTTGGTTCCAGAGATATATGCAAAAAACACTGGGGGGGGGGGGGGCTAACTTCATGGAAGTTAGCCCCCCCAGTGGAAATACTCAAGCTATGAAGTTGAAAATGATGTCAATCGTTAGTGCTTCGTTAGTGCTCAACATTGAATCAAGTCTTATCGTGATAGCTCTTCTGGTTCCAGAGCTATATGCAAAAAACCTTGGGGGGGCTAACTTCATGGAAGTTAGCCCCCCCCCACAGTAGAAATACATGACATATGAAGTTGGAAATGGTGTCAATCGTTAGTGCTTCGTTAGTGCTGGTTGTTGAATAAAGCCCCATCGTTAGTGCTCTTTTGGTTCATGAGATATAAGCAAAAAACCTTGGGGGGGGGCTAACTTCCATGAAGTTAGCCCCCCCATGATAGAAATACTGGAGCTATGGAGTTGAAAATAGTGTCAATCGTTAGTGCATCGTTAGTGCTCGAAAATTATTCAAGTCCCATCGATAGTGCTCGTTTAGTTCGGGAGATATAATTGAAAAACCTCAGGGGGTCACCACGCCCTTTTTTTAAAATTGAGCTATGAGGTCGAAAACAGTGTCAATCGTTAGTGCTTCGTTAGTGCTTGAAAATTATTCTAGTCCCATTGATAGTGCTCTTTTAGTTCGGGAGATATAATCAAAAAACCTCAGGGGGTCACCACGCCCTCTTTTTTTAAATTGAGCTATGAGGTCGAAAATGGTGTCAATCGTTAGTGCTCGAAAAAACATACAGGTCCCATCGTTAGTGCTCTTCTGGTTCAGGAGATATAAGCTAAAAACCTTGTTATAGATACAATACTTGAAAACTTGAAAAATATGTGTAAACAGCCTAAGGGGGTCGTCTCCACCCATTTGATAAACTTGAGCTATGAAGTAAGAAACGGTGTCAATCTTTAGTAGTGCTTCGTTAGTGCTCAAAAAAGTTACAGGTCCCATTGTTAGTGCTCTTCCGGTTTTGGGAGATATAGGTGAAAACGTCAGGTGGTCATCAACCCCTGTTTGAAAAAATTTATCTATGAATTTGATAGTTATTTCTTCTAGTGCATGTTCTTGAATCTAATCTTATTGTTAGTGTTCATATGAATTGGGCGATATAAGCAAAAACTCTTCGGAGGGGTGCTAACTTCACAGAGAAGCTTGAAATGGAACCTTTGAGGGTTGGTCTCCTTCTAGTTGTGGTACTTGAGATATGAAGTCGAGAATGGTATCAATCGTTGGTGCATGAATATGTTTCATTATGTAATTCAAATATCATAATTATATAGTACTTTTTTAAAATCTTTATATCAATAGAGGAATTTCCTCAAATTCCTGTTTTAGCCCAAGCAAAATTTAATTGAGTGATATTACAAATTACAAATATATAAAAGAACTATAGTTTTAATCATTACCGGCGTTCCTCCTAGTTTTGCCTGGGAATCCAGTTTGAAGTTAATTTTTTTCTGGTAGATTACTTATTGGTGTGGTCACAGAATTACGAAATTGGGATGATGAGTAAAATACCTTACATATACCATAGTTTTTTCTTTAGTTTTTCAGATTCATATATTATAGGTTAAGCTTACACACAATAGGTACACCTACCATAAATGTTGAGAGCCTACCCTGGTTTAGAGAGCAGATCGAGGTGTGTTGAGAATACATTATGATGATTATGTAAGATCAGAAGGGAGAATAGAGTTAATAAAATACTCGAAAATCCTAGAATAATACTGTGTTCTTTTATTTAAAAAAAAAATGTTAGTGATAATTTACTTATTAATCTCTATCTATAAAAGGATGATACCCTGACTCACTCATCAACGCAGAGCCAAAACTACTAGGCCTATGAACTTGAAATTTCGTATGAACAATCCTTATAGGATTTCACCGTGCAATAAGAAAGGATTTTTCAAAATTCGCAATTTTAGGGGTGTTTTTTGGGGGTTAAAGTTTTGCCTATGCAAAGCACGGGTACATGGCTAGCTAGCTTACTGGGATCTTTTAATCATATGGAAAATAATTTGAAATTTTTCGATCTGCTGTACACGCTGTTTCGATGGACAAGCTGTTTGTGTGCTTTGCAAATCATCATTCTAAAAACAACGTCTGTCTATCAAACCGGTAAACGTATTTTCGCCACACTAGGACGTAATGAGCTGTTTTTCGTGCGTCATATGGAGGCCGAAAGTGTTTGGTTTCCGTCGAGGTCTGTAAACGTTTACCGCCCTAGGGCGGAAAAGAAAATGACCTTGAATGACAGCTGATCGTGTCTGGACACAGCAGTCATGATTGTAAAAATGAATCCTTCCAACTTTTATGTAAAACAAAATTATTTAAACCATCAATAAATGTTTATTTTTTATAATTTAATATGTACGTAGTATTTAAAATGTCAAAAATGATCACTTTTTATAACTTAATATGTATTATTTTGTAGTTTTGATATCAAACAATAGAACCTTTTTATCCAACCTACAAAGCTCTGGGTGGGAATTTTGTCAACTATTACAAATGTTGGTAACCTCTCACCAAAAGGTTGGTTGGTTAGGTTTTTTGTTTTTAGGAATTTTGACTACTACTGCAACTGTTGGTAAAGGTTACTGTTGGTATAGAAAGGTTAGTTGGTTAGGTTTTTGGTTGTTTTATGCAGGTTTCAGGTTTCAGGAACAGGAATAACAACAAAAAACCTAACCATCTAACCTTTTGGTGAACAGTTGTAGTAGTTGACAAAATGCCCACCCAGAGCGCTGTAGGTTGGATAAAAAGGTGATAGCCGTTCCTTGTATTCTTGCAAGTACCATAGCCTTAAAATTTCGCTTTCAAAATTTCCATCTTAACATTGTTGATTTTTTTTCGTAGTGTGGCGAAAAATAGCGTTCGCAACACGGGCAAAAATGTTTTGCCGGCTCTCAAACGCTTCAAGTTCTCGACTTCGTCTCGAACTTGAAAACCGCGATCTCGAGCCGGCAAACACACATTTTCGGCCCTAGGTGCGAAATATACTATTTTGCCAATCATCTGTAGTGGTCATGCTTTTTCAGTGCTCAGGTAATTTTTTGGGCATACGGGATTATACTGACTTTAACCAATAACAAATGTTTAACACATGTTTTTTTGTGATCAAAGAAAAATTGAATATTCGAAATAAGGAAATTCGAATATTCAATTTGTTTATCAACTTTAGACAGTTTAAAAATTGTAACGTCTTCCCGAATTATTCCAGTTTAATAAAAATTATTGAGTACTGGCAATACCTCCTAACAAAAAAAATGTGTTCTAGATAACGGGTGATATGAAGTTGAACCTGAAAAACGATTCAGGCAGTTTTTCTATCTCATGGAGATTCATCTTACTCTTTGTTATTGAATCAGGCCATTTAACATGTTTTTAAATGTTTCTTTATTCAGAGGTGGTAATTAAGAAAACAACGAAGGAGGCCTCTATGATCAGCTGGAAGAGCCCTAGGACTAACTTCTTTCATAATTTGAAATGTAACCTCAGCGGGAGGTGGCGAATAATAAAATCAAGGAGAATTTTTATGAGAACGCAGCAATGCGCGTCGGGCCAGCTAGTTATACGTAAAAAGTACTGGGTTTACGTTCTTAACAATGAAAATATTCTATTTCAAAAGGCGTTCATGCTTTCTGATTGACTAGAACTGAAGGTCAAATCAATATTTAGGTTCAAAACTACCTAAAACAGTGATTTTTTCAATGGGTCTTTTTTGTTGTTTTTTGTCATTTTTTCATGTTGTCTGCTACAGTAACTAGTTTTTCTCAGGTTGTTTATATTAAAATGGCCATAACTATTCATTGGGGAGTCCAATCAACTAGAACTCAATGTCAAATCAAAATATGGTTTGGGAAACACCCCAAACTTTCATGCATTTCAAATTTTAATGTTGATGTAATTGCCTGCTAAGTGAACTATTTTTTTTTTCTTTTAATAGACATAACTTTTTCTATATGACTTATCAATTGGAACCATAGGCTTGTCCCACACTGGATCCGCTCAGTTCAGCACACTCAGCTCAGTCGCTTCCGTCAAAATTCGGAAACCATGTATTCAAACAGAGATCATTTATGATAAGAATTTCAGTCACTTGGGGATCCCTAAAGCAGATTTTATCAGAGGTTGCGTCCCATCCTTCAAGTTAGGCCCAAAAACAAAGATACGCTCTTTTTAGCAGACCTGATCCGTTCCGTCAGCTCAACTCAGACCGCCCCGTCCGTCTCAGCCACTTTTTTGTAAGCGAGTGATTTTTGCCTGAAGCTGAGTCGCCGCGCATGCGCAGAGTAGGCCTACAGACACGTGTTGTGCAACTGAACTCCGGAGGTCTAACATATTTTTTGGCAGTGCTGGGATTAGATCATACGCTGAGAGAGAGATTATTATTATTTATTATATCAAGATGCGTTTTGATGAACGCCTGATATCAGCGGTACAGGCATATCCAATGTTATAAGACCTGTCACACAAAGACTATTATAATATTACGATGAAGGAGGTCGTATGGGAGGAAATATCTGCAAATCTCAACGAAAGTGGTAAGAAAAATCCTGCATTATTTTCCATATTTATAAATTCTTGAAATAGAATCACAACACTACAAAAAAAACTCTAAACAATAAATTTTATTGAAATTATTCACCTGCTTTGAACGCTTGTCTATGAATTAAGGGGCTCTGGCTGGCTACGACCTAATTTTAACCTATTTCAATTTATTAATTAAGTATTATACTGTACTACTTATTACAGACACAATACATATACTAATGTTTTTTTTAAGATGTTAAAAAGTTGCAAAACCCATTTTGCAATTTCCAAACTCCATGTTTTTAAAACGAAAACATATTTTTCGACACCCATCTTGTGTGAGATGAAAGGTGAAGACAAATACATTAAAAGGGTGCATTGTATGAGTTTGAAATGAAGAAACAAAGTACCCTGATGAGTATCTTATTGAGAGGGTAATAGAGAAGAAAGGTAACAAATTAAATTGTATGTGAAATGGTTGGGCTTTGATTCGAAATACAATTCATGGATTGATAATAATAGTGTTATTGTCTGAAAAAATAATTATATTGTCTCTGTATTGAAAAATGAAGTTGAAACAGCACTGATCAAAACTACCACTGATCAACTTTGATAAGTATTTAAATGAGAAGAACAGAAAGCAACAAATGAGACATAGTGTACTTTTGTATTGTGTGTGGACCATCCAATGTTGGAAAAACCAATACCGTTTTTAATTTATTATTTGCAGAAAATGGTGGTAAATTTTTACATTTATATGTACTTACCAAATCTCACCAGCAAGACTAGTATGAACTTCTCAAAGAAATTATGAGTCAAGTCCCTGAGATTGGATTCAAATTGTTTCAACATAATGATGAAATCCCACGCCTGATTGATGTCTGAACAATCACAACTACTATTTGAGGATGAAGTCGATGTCTCTTTAATTATTAATGTTTTAGCTGTTTTTGGGTAAAAGTAATGGATTTTACGCGAATATTTTCTTTTTTCAGCCAAAACAAACTTAAAATCAGAAATCAAAAATCCAAATAAAAAATTAAAAACTAATATTAAACGGCAGTAATTATTTTATTCACTATTAAAACTTGTATAAATGCACGATTGTATGGCATTGTACCAGGACCGAGAACAAAATTATTAATTTTACTTCAACACCGACCGTGATCCACGGTCCACGTGATCCACGGTTATTTTATCATGGGAAAATAATTCACAATATCAACATTTGCGAGCTATGCTACTATAATAGGTTTCTTCTAGACTAATGACTTCTCCCAGTTTTGTTATGAAATTCTAACCCACTCTTTCTCGATAATTTACCATACATTAAAGTTCTTTCCACTGTCATATAAAGATAGACTAAACATGCTACAATAACAGCCGCCATGCTCAGTTCTCAACACACCAATATTGTAATATTAATTCCGTCTAGATTAAATTTTGTTTACAAGAATTATTATCACTGGTATAGAATTATTCTCAAGAACCTTTCCTACACAAAAAAAGCATTCTATCTAGTGCTTAGTCATCTCAAATGGGGGGGGGGGGGGGGGGGGGGGGGGTACGGACCCGGGGACCCCCCCTTGAATACGCCCTTGATGGAACTCTAAAGGTTCTGTAATCTTATTGGTCAGCTTGAACAAAATTTTAATTTCTTTTATCTTTGCTTATCAAATTATATGACCTGTTGTCAAAACTAACTTTTCTATTGTCATCAACTCACAAAAGGTCATAAATATTTATCTAGTGTTCCGATCATTTAGAAATCTGCGTCAAATTCTTCTGATAATTCTTATTAATCTTATATCCCTACCTAGAAATCTCCTATTTTTGTTAATCACAGCGATAGCACATGTTCTGCTGACACAAATATGTTTTCAAAGTGGAAGTTAGCAGCGAATTATTTCAAACGAAATTATGTTTATTATCTTCATAGAACTATTGTTATATACTACCAGGAACTGTGAAACTATTTTGTCTACTAATAAAACAGTTGGATTGTAGTGACTTTTTCCAAATATTCCGGTAACCTCGCATACTGACCACTAACGATGGGACAAACTTTTAGTAATTACAAGCACCAACTTTCACTTATATGTTTATTAATTATTTTTTTTAAGAGCACTAACGATGGGACCTGTAACTTTTTTGAGCACTAACGAAGCACTACTAAAGATTGACACCGTTTCTTACTTCATAGCTCAAGTTTATCAAATGGGTGGAGACGACCCCCTTAGGCTGTTTACACATATTTTTCAAGTTTTCAAGTATTGTATCTATAACAAGGTTTTTAGCTTATATCTCCTGAACCAGAAGAGCACTAACAATGGGACCTGGACCTGTATGTTTTTTCGAGCACTAACGAAACACTAACGATTGATACCATTTTCGACCTCATAGCTCAATTTTAAAAAAAGGGCGTGGTGACCCCCTGAGGTTTTTTGATTATATCTCCCGAACTAAAAGAGCACTATCAATGGGACTTGAATACTTTTCGAGCACTAACGAAGCACTAACGATTGACACTGTTTTCAACTCCATAGCGCCAGTATTTCTATCATGGGGGGGGGGGGGCTAACTTCATGGAAGTTAGCCCCCCCCCCAAGGTTTTTTGCTTATATCTCCTGAACCAGAAGAGCACTAACGATGGGACCTGTATGTTTTTTTGAGCACTAACGAAGCACTAACGATTGACACCATTTTCGACTTCATAGCTCAATTTTTTCAAAAAAGGCGTGGTGACCCCCTGTTGTTTTTTAATTATATCTCCCGAACTAAACGAGCACTATCGATGGGACTTTGATAATTTTCAAGCACTAACGATTGACACTATTTTCAACTCTATAGCTCCAGTATTTCTATCATGGGGGGGGCTAACTTCATGGAAGTTAGCCCCCCCCCAAGGTTTTTTGCTTATATCTCATGAACCAGAAGAGCACCAACGATGGGACCTGTATGTTTTTTTGAGCACTAACGAAGCACTAACGATTGACACCATTTTCGACTTCATAGCTCAATTTTTTCAAAAAAGGCGTGGTGACCCCCTGAGGTTTTTCAATTATATTTCTCGAACTAAACGAGCACTATCGATGGGACTTGGATAATTTTCGAGCACTAACGAAGCACTAACGATTGACATCATTTTCAACTTCATAGCTTGAGTATTTCCACTGGGGGGGCTAACTTCATGGAAGTTAGCCCCCCCCCAAGGTTTTTTGCTTATATCTCATGAACCAAAAGAGCACTAACGATGGGGCTTTATTCAACAACCAGCACTAACGAAGCACTAACGATTGACACCATTTCCAACTTCATATGTCATGTATTTCTACTGTGGGGGGGGGGCTAACTTCCATGAAGTTAGCCCCCCCCCAAGGATTTTTGCATATATCTCCGGAACCAGAAGAGCTATCACGATAAGACTTGATCCAATGCTGAGCACTAACGAAGCACTAACGATTGACATCATTTTCAACTTCATAGCTTGAGTATTTCCACTGGAGGGGGGCTAACTTCCATGAAGTTAGCCCCCCCCCCCTAGTGTTTTTTGCATATATTTCTGGAACCAAAAGAGCACTAACGGTGGGACTTGAAGCACTAACCATTCATACTATTTTCAACGTTAGTGCTTTCATGGGGGGGGGGGACTTCACGGACCTCGTACTTTTGACGTACGTATATCATTACAATTACCAAGGTCGAGCTTCAACCCACAACGAAAAGCTGTTACATTTTCTAATTACAGAGCTACAGTTTTTTTTTCAATTTTGTCAGTTCTCTTTTGATATAAAGAAATATAATTATATGAATAAAATCTATAGCGCTGAGAAAATATATTTTTAATTCTGTAGTTATTTGTGAAATGTCAGTTGTCTGGGAATAATGTTTCCACTTGTAATAATAATCTTATATTAATGTCTGGATAGGTACTGTTCTCTATCGATGAAACAAGGATTTTGCTGGAAACAAGAGCTGGAAAACAAGGATTTTTGTGGAGGATGAAGCACACATAGGCCTGAGTAATGAGTTGGATGATGGTGATTGATGAGATTGACCAACAATTTTAGGAGGGTTCCGAACCACCGGAAAGTGATCTTACAGCAGAGAACAGTCTTTTTTGCTAGGCAATCCAATCCAATCCTTACAGAGAGCGCGCAGGAGTTAGTAGCTTTGTATATCTGATTGAACAGATACCTGCTACGGCTCACGGCTATCGTGGGGGTGGACTGAAGGATGATGAGAGGAGGAAGAATGAGGGGGAAAATGAAGAAGAAAGCGTAGTAATAAAAATACTATTTCGAAACGAGATAGTGTTGAATCTAATTTTGAACTCAAAACAGTTTAGTATTTTAGTTTGAGTAAGATATCAAAGTAGGTCCAATTTATCAATCACCATCACAAAACTCATTAGCTGAGCACATGTCTCAGACCCAAGTGGGTTTCATTCTCAGAAAAAAGCTACTTCGAGCGGGACCGCGACAAACGGTCCCAACGACAAACTGGCTCTGATTTCCAGGACCAAATCATCGTGTGCGCGCAACTTCAAACTGTATCACTCTAAAATGTGTACCAATTTGTCGCTGGCATTGTTTGTCGTTCGTTGACCAAAACCCATTAGGACCAGTTTGTCGTCTGCGGGCAGCGTCAACCTGTACCATTCTGGAATGTGGACCAGTTTGTCATTCGTTGACCAATATCCATCAGGACCAGTTTGTCGTTTGCATGCAGCGTCAAACTGGATTGTGGACCAGCTAGTCGTTGGGACAATTTCAGCGACTGAATTTTACAAAATTGACAAAATGAGCAAATGATTTTACAAAATTGACAAAATGAGTGACTTAATTTTACAAAATGGACAACCAAATTGTCGTAGGCAACTCATAAACCATGAGATAAATAAACTCAAGGAAAAGGAGCGCACAATTTCATCAATTTACGGAAATTCACTCAAATATACTTCCAAACGCTCATGGAGCATAGAGTTAACTCCACGCTTCAAATAAATATCCCTCATTGATTGAGCCGGTACAGTCAATGACAAATTTATTTCAAGAGTAGAGTCTACTCCACACTTCAGTGTCAGTTCCACGCTTCAAATAAAAAGTACTCATTTGGTAGAGCCATCATCAGTCAATGACAGTAATTTACTCGAAGTATGAAGTCTCGACTCCACGCTTGATGTGAACTCCACGCTTCAAATAAAAAAAGTACTTATTTGGTAGAGCAGTCACCAGTCAATTACAGCAATTTATTTGAAGTATGAAGTCTCATCTTTATGCTTGGCAAACGCTCCGTGTCAACTCCACGCATTAAATAAATAGCCCTCACTGGTTGAGCCGGTACAGTCAATAGCTATTTATTTCAAGAGTAGAGTCGACTCCATTCTTGGCGAATGCTCAGTGTCAACTCCTTGCTTCAAATTAATAGTCCTCATTTGGTTGAGCCATCACAGTCAATGAAAATTTATTTCAAGTGCAAAGGCAATATTATAATAGCAAGTGCTATTTTGTGCAAGAGCACTATGAACATGTTTATGAAAACACTGAAGAAAAACTCAAGTTTAAAAACTTTAGTTCACAAGTCTTCTTTAAAAGCACATAGATGGCAAAATACTGCATAAAACTCCATCAATCAAATACTGTCACTACACCAACCCACTCCCACAATATCACTACAAAAATACTCTACATAAGTTATTCTTATTAAAATGTGATCACAATTTAGAAATTATTTCTCCAAACCGCCACTGCATGCAACAAAATCTACATTTCATAACTTCCAAATCTACACCAAATTTATTATAGCTTTCTTATCACTTACCTAGGTGGTTCCGAACCCATCTAAAACTGTAGGTCCATCTCATTAACCATGCACACGTCTCAGATTGCCATCAGAATACCTCACTAGCCTCATTTAATAGAATAAACGTCTTGATGGTGTCCTTTGTCGACGAAACTAGCGCTGAAGAATAAGGGATTTAAGAGGAAAAGAATGAAGAGAAAAGTGACGTAGAAAAAAAAGATAGAGAAGAAAAAATAGATGAGGAAGGAGAGAAAGTTGAGGAAGAAGAAAGCAAAGAAAAGAAAAAATAAGAAAACGGGTAGGTTCAGGAAGAAGAAAACAAAGAAAAGGAAGGGGTGGTAGGTAAAGGAAAAAACAAAGAAAAAGAAGGGGTGGTTGAGGAAGAAAACAAACAGGAGCAAGACGAATAAGGAGAAGGGTGAAATGAAGAAGGGTAGATGAGGCAGAAGAAAACAAAGTAGAGGAAGGTGACGAAGAAGAAAAAGAAAGAGAACAGAGATAGATACAAGAAAAAACTGACTATTAAACTGAATTTTTTTAGGATTAACACATAGGTCTGAGACATGTGCGTGGGTAATGAGTTGGATGATGTTGCTTGATGAGCTGAACCTACAGTTTTAGGTGGGTTCCGAACCACCGGGAAGTGATTTTACAGCAGAGAACAGTGTCTTTTTTGCTGACCCATTCTAGAAACCCAGATTGAAATTAATCGGGCATCCTGCTAGTTTGAGATAATAATAATCATCTAAGGAAATTGAGGTACTTCAATAAGAAAAAATGTACAATAGAACACGGAGCGTTCTGTAAAACTACCTTATATTTACATAATGTAGCACACATTCAACATAGCACAGTATCTCGTAAGCAAAATATAGTAAGACAACTTTCTTAAATTCTAGAAACATTGAAAAAGAAACACTGAACTATCAAGAGAAAAATACAACGGCTTAACTAACCAAAACAAATGTGGTTTCCAACAGCAAACTAACTCACGAAATAGTTTTTTTAAAAAGAAATAACTATATAATTATAATGGAAGATATCAGTCAAAACTTTGTTAAACTTCAAAGTATCAATGTGATAATCGTTAAAAATATGACGAATTGAATGGATTTTCAACTTTGAAATTAATGTTTCAAACAACATTAGTCATAGATCCCGCCAGTGTTTATTGCTCTAACAATATGAAACTTGTGTACCCTTTAATTACAAAATAATGTCCTAATTTTGACAGGCTTTATTTACAAAACGCAAATACTTACAAAAGAAAGTATGATTATATAAAAATCTTTTTGATCATATAAAAAACCAATCGTTTTATAATTTGTCAAAATTAATGTTTGATGTGCCTGCCACACAAGCCCAAACGAAATTATGCGGTAATCAAATTCCTATAAATGTCCGATGTTACATTTTCGATAGCTGCAGTTAGTTTTGCTTCAAGTTCTTCAGTGCGGAATTAAACACTTCATTTTCAACTTACACCTATAAGAGAAAAAATAGAACGTTAAGGATCGTATTTGTGAACGTTCCTTCAATGTCCCTCGACTCGAGGAACTCTTGTGATTATATAGGCATTTCAAGAGTCCCTCGAGTCCAGAGACATTGAAGGAACGTTCATAAATACGGCCCTTATCAGGGCTTCTTAGAGGGCCTTTTTGTCAGTTACTTTGCAGATAATTCTCAAACAGAATGTCATAGTGCTTCTTTATCCATCTGGAGTGTGTTCCTCTTCTAATTGAGAAGACAATCAACTCATGAGTAAGTTCAAGTAACAAAAATAGCAAAGAACTGCTGCCACTGAAACCGTTACACCAGATATGTTGCGATGTGTGTGCGGTGTGTGTGGGGGGGGGGGGGAAGAATTACATCACCATATAGACATTTGGGCTTCTGCTGGCAGACACATTGTACATTTACGGAAATTTGTGAACTTTTTTAAACTTGGAAATTTGCCATCCTCAAAAACTTGCGAATTTTCTTTCCAATATAAACGGTCAATAAATCTTGCAAATATCTGCGGTTTGTAATCAAAATCCTTCCAATTTGGGACACTGTTTTGTAATCACCCCGTAAATCTACAAGTTCTTCCACAGACTGTGTAAAAATCAACAAAATGTGTTCCATCTAATACTAAAACAATTATTATCCCCAAAGATCAACCATTTCGCTTTATTTAGTCGTGATTGTACCATTCAACAAATTAAAAACTCGTTTTCTAATTAAAAAGGTAGATCACAAATATACATTTCATTAAACCAACAGAACTTCATGAGAGAAAGTGGGTAGGAAATCGGTGTCATCCAGGGTTGAAATACTACCATAGAAGTTGAACTATATGGTCACAGAAAATGAACACCCCTGAGAAAAGCAGTGTTTTAGTTTTTTATAAGAGTTTATTGACAAACTGACATCTGGTAAAACCAAATTATTGGTATCTCAGATGAGTATGAAAATGAAATAAAAAACAATACGGGGTAAATTACTTTCAACTTGATATTTAAACATGAATATTCATTGAAAATAAACTTTACTAGTGAGTTTAAAACATGCTCATTCGTGTGATGGCCGTTTCACATTGCTGTAATGCTTCCTCAGACACAGCTGGAGGCGTACTCCAAATCAAGGTAAATAAAAATAAGGTTGCTCTATAACTCGCTCAAATAAGCGAAATAGAAAAGTCATGACGTCACTCTGTTCAGAATTGCCTCGAACTAGCAAACTTCAGGTCCATTTGTACATTTTTCAGTACAAAAATGAAGTATTTTGCTTATCACAGATTTGGTTCTACATCTTAATATGACATCTTGTGAGACCGAAATTCCCATATTGATCAGCTGGCAATGATATTTGGTTATTCAATACTGCTGAACTGAAATACAACATAACCCGCCATTTTTCCGCTTCTCAAAAAACCGAACGACCTTGCTCCAGAATAGTCTGAGGAAGCATTACAACAATGCGAAAAGGCCATCAAATGTTGAATATATCAATAAAGTTTATTTTCAATAATTATTTGTTTAAAAAATAATAATGGTGGAATGATTGATTATTCTGTGTCACCTCTATTTTTAGAACTGTATAAAATACTGCTAATAACTGCAAAAAATAAACACAAAATTGTTGAAAAATTCGATTAAAAACTTACAAAATACGATCACCGTCACTGGAATTGGGCACCGAGCATTGGGCTTCGTTCAACTGTACCGTACTTACAAGTTAAAAAAAAAATTTAAACAGCGGTGGACAAGTCAGTTTTTTGTGTAAAATGTTCACTTGGTCTTAAAATTCGCATGATCAATGCACTGATTTCAACTCCACTTGGAATACGAGAGTACTGTTGGGTGGAATGGCGGGCGGGGCTCCTCTAGTGCCGTACCTGCAATCAAAAAATTAAATAATTATTTAAAAAAAACTAACTTAGATGACAATACTGGATAAAATTAAAGTTGGACAATGACAAGTTGAGATACATAATATACTAGTAGTTCTGTGAACAGTAGACCTCACTCGCTCAACACTCCTCAATCAACAAAAGGATATTTTAGAAGAAAGTCTAAGAGCACTTTCGACATTGCTTAATTTTTTACAACACCTCCTCCGCGAAATCACCTTAAGTGTATACCTTCGTGTACACTGAAATTGTTGAGCTCGGTCACACAGTCAGCTGGTGTAATTTTTTCTTAAACTCGGCTCTAAAATCTGGAACAAAGCTAAAAATGATATCAACTTTGAACTGTTTTAGTACTTTGTTTTCAGAGATCTTCGAACTTAATATTCTTGCTTTGAAAAGAATAAGTAATTGTACTTCAAAGTGCAGTTTCTAGTTGAACTTGGACATAACCTAAAACTTATATTTATTACATAAAAATTTGTAAAGAAAGCAGTAGTGGGGCTGTGCCTGTTGTATATTTGATTGACTTTGTTTTTGTGATTAATGAATGAATAAATAAATTGTGGCACGCGACCGCGACTGCAGTGGCTCTTTATAAGGACTTACGCGAGATGCGGGGGACAGGTGATAATGCGTTGTCCGCCTACACACATGCCAGCGACGCCCTCGTCCCAGCCCTTGATCACCTCCTGTCTGCCCAATCGGAATTTGAACGGCGCCGCGTTCCGTTTGCACGCGTCAAACGTTTTGCCCGACTGCAGCCGGCCCTCGTACCACACCGACACCTACACACCACATCACACACCGCATTTTACACTCAAATACTGCTTCTCGCCACAGAACTTAGGCTGCTATCATCATTGAACACTCAAAACAGTCAACTTGTCCAAAATGACATCTACACCTACAGCACAATACAAACTGTTTTTCACACCAATGTGAGCTTTATCCTCCGAAAAAAAAGGTAGCAGTGGTTCTGAACCGGTGGATCGCTGCAGAATTACAGATGACAAAAATATGTCACTCAAGGTGTCTTTTAGTTCTAAAAATATCAATAGTTTAAAATAACTTGTAGGTGAGATCAATTGTCCACAAAAACCGAAAAATTTCAACTTTGAATGCCACTATTTCACAAAATAATTGATGACAAAAATTTTACGCGGCGACAGATATAATGTTAAAGCTCTAATAACATCCAATACCAGAAACTTCGAAAAATAATTATGACCAAGAACCCTGCGCACAGCCTCAAGTAATTTATCAATAAATCCATTCTCCACAGCAAGTGTTTGATTTCGCAATGTTAATTTTCCTCGGGTATTGGATGCTCCACTGTGCAAGCACCCTCATATCCTTTCCGCTTGAAGCCTCAGTTTCCTGGAGCGCGGATTTGGACTACATGGACAGGACCGCATATTCTACAATGTATAAGTCCGATTTGCTGTCAAATATAGTTTTTATAATAACATAAAATCATATGATTATTCAATTATATATATTTTGCTATTATATTCATACTATCTTCTATTTAATTTAATTGCTTAAATTATAATAGGCATAAATCTGTGGTTAACAAATAAAATTAACTTACTACGCTAGACTATAAGCTGAATATACATGATCTGTTTTCAATAATAAGTATGAAGTGTCCCGCGACACGTAAGGCTGATAACACTACAAAAGTGGAACCACGCTGGAGATGAAGCTTTTCAACTTTAGCGTGTGCCCACTACATTGTAAGTTACCATCCCGATGTCCCACCTACTCGCTGGACAGATCAAGATGGTTGTTGGAAATTATAACTTATTATTGAAAGCAGATGTTAGGTAAGTGATAGCCGAGTGCCGTAGCAGGTATCTGTTCAATCAGAGATAAGCTAAGAAACTACTGGGCGCTCTTTGTAACAGTGACCGATTAGATAGGCCAGCAAAAATACTGTTTTCTGCTGTAAAATCACTTCCCGGTGGTTCGGAACCCACCTAAAAATGTAGGTCCAAATCATCAATCACCATCATCTAATTCATTAACCATGCACAGGTCTCACAGACCTATGTGGGCTTCATCCTTGGAAAAAAAAAATTATGTAGGCCTATAATAGAAGATTTATGGATAAAATAGGAGATTATGTATGATTAAATATTCCATGTTTTAAACTATAGTTCGAAAGCGAATAGAGTTATAAATTGTAGTGCATTGTTCTAGGAAACCGAAGCTCAAGAATCCAGAAACTATACGATTTTTAGACAAAATAAAACAAAAGAAATTCAAGTTTTACTAACTGTCTGTCCAGCCTTGGCCATGGGTCCGTTGCCGACCTTGAGGTCCTTTATTGTCAGTCCGTTGCTCATGCGCTGTTTCTTTGTCTTGTTCTTCTGCTGACTATTCTGCTGCTGTTGTTGTTGCTGCTGCGGTTGTTGCTGATTCTGTGGTGTGCCTGGCTGATCGGAGGCTGCTCCACCCCTGCTCTTCCTCTTGCGCTTTCTACCGGACTGTTGCTGTTGGTTGGGGCTGCTTCCCTATTCGACAAATAGAAAACAAATTAAAAAAAAAACAAATTTGCAGTCTGCCTATCTTTAATATCGCACAATACTTATTCAGGGCTCCCCGTTACACAAGCGTAAAAGTTTTGTTACTAACAAGAGAATAAAAATAAACCAATACAACGGAGAATCCAAGAACTAAAATAATTTATATAAAATTCAATTTATTTTTATTCATTCATACACACACATAAACACACAAAACCAATAATGGTTCGGAACCCACCTACAACTGTAGGTCCAACTCATAAATCACCATCATCCAACTCATTACCCACGCACAGGTCTCAGACCTATGTAGGCTTCATCCTCAAAAAACAAAAACTGACTGACAGTTTGTGAAGTCCTTTATTTGGGGAAGAAAAGCTGCGTTTACACTATATAACTTGTTTATAAAACTTATGCTATACAAGTTTAACAAAAATATTACTAATCCACGTAACTTGTTACATGTAACTTCGTGTTTTATAACTTAATTTCGTGTTATATAACCAGTTTTTCCTTTCCCGCACAAAGTCGGTAAAGATCAAAGAAAAAGTGTAACTTGTTACAAGAACGTTTTACTACTTATAAACTGTAACAAGTTACAGAACGCGGTTGAAATAGGTGGTGGGGGAGGGGAATCAGTCGCTTAGTGGTTGTTGACAGTGGAGGTCTGTGCTTGGTAATAGGTGAGTTTGTTAGTTTTATTGTTTTTATCCTTCATCAGTGATATTATGGCTGAGTGGCGCCAGGCTGATGTGTTCAGGCTCATCTAGGAATATCGGGAGCAGCCCTTGCTGTGGAATCCAATGGATGAAAATTATAAGAAGAGAAATAAAAAGCATGATCCATGGGTGAAACTTGACGAAACCTTTGGAGTGGAAACGGGGGAATGTGAAAAAAATGAGGAAACCGTTTGGCCTATTTACAAGGGAGGGTAAATAATAATAATAATAATATCGTGTGACCTGGCTGGCTCAGGTCTGGTGTCAGAGTTATCAGG
The DNA here is from genome assembly GCA_948455865.1 of Conomelus anceps. Lineage (NCBI taxonomy): Eukaryota > Metazoa > Arthropoda > Insecta > Hemiptera > Delphacidae > Conomelus > Conomelus anceps. The sequence continues at coordinate 155,604,873 of OX418216.1, forward strand.
TCGCACCTGAATAAGTTCAGGGCCTCTGACGTGACTTAACGACTGTTTTTTAGGCAGCCGGGACCGACATCTTAAGGGAGGGTAAGAAAATCACACAGACGGGATGACTGCAGATGGAAAACACAAACTGATGTTTTTGTAACTTGTTACAAATTTCTTTTTGTCTATAAAACTTGGGTTGTACAACAAAAGTTATATAACTTATTTTTTAAACAAAAGTTACAGATAACTTGTTACATGTAACAAGTTTATTAAACTAGTTACAAAGTGTAAACGCACCTAAAGTTGCGAACACATCTAATTCAACACTTTTATTAATAACTCCATTATTACAATACCATACCAATACGAACACACTCAACCGTAAACCCAAACTCTTCTCAATGTTTTTATTATTATTATTTTGTCACATGAAACCGCATTATGATGAACATAGCTCTAACGGTTTATGACAAGTCAATATAATTTCAGTTACATAGCCATTGGGCTACAGCAGGTACAGTCAACTTAAAAATATGTAGGACTTTTTTTAATTCTATTTTTAGTGCTAAACATGGACCGTCGCGCGTATCATAGCCCGAGAAAAGTGTAACAAAGCCATGGAAATCAAGGTGTGTTGCTAGATCAGTAAACAGAAATTATCAGATGTCATAACATAGTCCAACCAGCCGATCAGTGAATTAACTGGTACGTCTAATCAGATGAGCTATTATATTTTCGTAGTCTCGTGGGCCACGATATTTTGATAACATTGGCTAGCTCACCTGATTGACAGAAACCAGACATTACAAGCTGTATGCTGAAACAGTTTTATACTGAATGGTGTGATGGTATAAAAGTAGCATGGTACGATAGCAGCTTGAAATCAAAGTGGAACGGATAATGAACCATCATTATGATAGCACGTTTGCGCAATCGGGGGTAAGCCGAGAATTTCAATTTAATCAATAGTCATTATTATTAAAATGTACATTTGTTTAGATATAAGAATAACATGTATTTGAACTTGTGTTGTTGGCAAAAAATAAATGAAAATTTATTCAATTATTGAGACAAATTACAATGAATGTGAAGAAAAAACAGACTAGTCCAAAACAGTTCTCTTCACAACTTTTGAATATGCAACATCGTCCAAAACATTGAGGTTAACACAGACTAAAAGTTTAGATTTGCAAAAAACTTCACTCGAAAAATAAGAAAATTATTCTTTTTCACTTGACTATTAATTTAAAAGTTCACTCGAAACGACACTAAAAACAGTTTATATTAAATTTTGATAATAAACTTTTGAGCCGAAAATTACTAACTATTTCGTTGTTAAAATGAAAAAACTCTGTACCAGGAGTTAAGAGTCTAAGGAGTTCTCTCCCACTCAACCTATTTGCTCTCAAGACTTGCCATCTCTGTCGCAATCTTGATGTGTAGACGGCATCCATTATTTTTTATTGAGAGGACCCAATATACTGGCTGATATTTTTCATCAATAAAACGTATACCAAGACTGTACAATGGCCGAGTTCCTGGGAGCAATGTCTTGTTAGCACACATATCACACATATTTATTTTATAAACACTCTTGATTACACATAGAAACTATTATTTTGCCAAATATTTTATATTTATTTTCCAAGTTTTTTGCTTCTTTTTCTCTATTTTCTATCAATAAGTCATTAGTTTTTACTGCTAGATGATTTCATGACAATTGTGTCAAGGAAGCAGCTTTGGGCGTATGCCTGCATGCTTCCATATACTTTGTATCAAATAAATGCCACCAAATACTTGAAAAGAAGTAAAATGCTACTTACATTGACCATTTTGCCGCCAGCGGGTGTCTGCGGCTTGCCGCCCGGAGTCTGAGGTTTGCCGCCAGGCGTTTGCGGCTTGCCGCCCGGTGTTAGCGGTTTGCCGCCCGGAGTTTGCGGCTGATTTTTTCCGCCCTTCTGGCCTTGACCGGGCGTAGTTTGCAGCTTAGCAGCCGGACTGCTCTGTTGGCCCTTCTTGGCCCCCGCTCCGCCCTTCTTCTGCGCCAACAGCTTCAGCTTCATATCTTCCTCCTCCTCATCATCCTCATCATCATCTTCGTCATCATCTTCGTCATCATCCTCATCATCATCATCATCATCGTCGTCATCTTCACCTGCTCCTAAACAAAACACATTAAACTTATTAATCGGCGAAAATTCATTGAACATTTTATTTGAAGAAAAATTCTCAAAAATTCGCAATTTTCAAGTAATTGTCACCGTTGATGAACTCTAGGATTTAGTCCCGTGTATTAAAGGACGTTCCTTCAGTTTCTCTTAAATTGATGGATTCTTGAAATGTAATGTATTTATATAGACGTTTCAAGAGTCCCTCGAATCAAGAGACAGCTTTCTTCTCAGCTTTACGACCAACTTCTACACTACAGATTTTAACAGAGGATAAGTTTGACAAAGATAACGATAACAACAATCATCAACATCAACTCCTGAATTTTTCCCATTTTTACTGGTCTATGTGTTTTGTAACTTGGACGTTCACTGGATGAATTACACTGTTAATTACCAAAAATCTTAAGGATGAGCGCAGGGATTTTTTCAATAATTTTTTTCAAAGTTTATTGTATTGGATGGTATTAGGGTTTTGATATGTTATCTATTGCTGTGAAAAAAAATTCATCGATTATGGGTGTACAAAGTTGAATTTTTTGGGGGCAATTTACCTTACCTATGAGTGATTTCAAACTTTTTCTGTAATAATAGTGATACATTTTCTATAACTAAGACACCTGAAGGAATAAAATGACATTTTGTACTCAGATCAAGCTATTAGTTTTTCCAATATCCCTTTTTTTTAATCTATAAAAATTTTAGTTTTTCAAAAATTCATTTAGAAAAAACTATTTGTTAGAATGAATTAATTTTATTCCTCAATATGTCACAGTTATAGAAAATGCATCAAAACCTTCAACACTTGAAAAGATAGATTAATTGCATTCATCAAGAGCGGAGTTAGGACAACTGGTTAACCCTTAAATTAGTATGAAGATGGAGAGAAAAATTAAGAACGATCTAAAATACAAGATGCAAACAAGGAAGAATAGACACAAAAGAAGAATAATAAAGAAAAATAATACGTAATTTAAAAATTGTAAAACGAATAAAATTGTAGCAATTCTGATTGAGACTGAAGATCATTGAAGAATCACAATCTCACCCGCAGAAGAGCAAATCAATGTACTTCCGTTGACGACCACCAATATTAAAACAAAAAACATTGAGGTGCTTTTTGGAAGATGCAACAACAAATACAATAATTGTAGAATAATTCAATAAATTATTGTAATATTAAATATTTTAGCTCACCTGATAAGTCATCATCATCATCGTCGTCATCTTCATCATCATCTGGGAAAAATAAATAGAAATAAATGAATTGTATAAGTAAACAAAAAATAAGTTGGATTTAATAAATCAATATTATCAATCTATAGACAGCGGATTAGACAGTACATCGATACAAGACAGAAGAAAAACAAAGAGATATTCATGACAAAAAATAAAGATAAAATAGATGAATATAATTAGAACAACGGTGATAAGTGGAAAGAAAATATAACAACTAGTTAATAAATAACAAATTAAGTTACTAATAAAATGGAAAAAAATTGAAAAAAGAGGAATATAAAATTATTAAAAATTATCAGATCTAATTATGCTGGAGATGTAATTTGATATAAGAATAAGAATATTTATTCAAAATTCACAAACATGATATGTACAAAAAGGTATTATACAATCAACAGAAAATAAAAATACAAAAATATATAGATCAATTCACAGATTTATTGAGATAAAAATTTTACCTCATTTGGGAAATAGAAATGTTATAATAAGAATAAGAACAACAGGAAAAGGGGGAGGAGACGGAGAAGAAAAAGAAGAAGTGGACGAAGAGGGATAAGAAAAAGAGAGTATAAAGAGAATTTGAATTTAATATAAACGGAGATCATGAATCTTAATCCCAGAAACAAAATGATCAATTTTACTAGAAAACAAGGTATGAACAAATAATAATAATAATAAATTATTATTAAAGAGCAACACATCTATTATAAAAATGAAAGTGGTGATGGTGACATGTTGAAAAGGATAAAAATTGTAGCAATTCTGATTGAGACTGAAGATCATTAAAGAATCACCATCTCACCCGTAGAAGAGCAAATCAATGTACTTCCGTTGACGACCACCAATATTAAAAAAACATTGAGGTGCTTTTTGGAAGATGAAAAAATAATTTCTTTCATTATAGTAATTACTAAATATTAATAACTAATAATTTCTATTAAAAATTAACAAACATAATAAACGAATAGTTCAACACATTTATCACCTTGACTAGGCCGAAAATTCGCTACTAGATAGATTCAAACTTTGCTGACATGTTAAAAAAATAGAAAAGAAAGAAATACATAAAAATAATGTGAACAATTTTCTAGAGAATGCACGCAATTAATTCTGCATGATTCGCTGGCAACTGATCTGGCGTTCAATTTGGCACCACTGCAAAAACCTATGTCAAAATATATGACATCTGTTGATCGTTAGTGCAAACATATGAAACATTTTGTTAACATTTTCACAAAACTAAGAAAAATGATTATTTCAATTAGATAATTAAGATAAAATTGCCATGGCTAATTGAGTAAATATTTGAGTTTAGTTGCGGTGAGGGGGCGGGGATATAGTTATAATAACGGGGGAAAATGACAATCTATGGAGAGGATGAAGAAGAAAAAGGAGGCGATGGAGAAGGAGGAAGAAGAGAAAATGTCGAAGAAGAGAAAAAGTAGCACGAGAACAAGAAAAAGGAGGGGGGGGGGGAAATGGAGAAGATAAAGAGGGTTAAGAAGAAGGATAATAATGAAGAAGGGGAAAGAAAAGACAAAGGAGAAAAAACAAGAGAAGCTGAAACAAAGAAGAAAAAAAGATGGAAAAGAAAAAGGAAAAGAACAATACGAAGGAGATTGAGAAGAGCAAGAAGAAAAAGGAGTAAACTGAGAAGATAATGAAGTATTAGAAGATGGAGAACATAAAGAAGAGTGATAAGAAAAAAGATTAAATTAAATTAGTAAATAGGTTCTCAAAAAAAAATTAAATTAAATTAAAAAAGATTAAATTAAATTAGTAAATAGGTTCTCACACATTTTAAAAATCCAGGTTCAATTGAATCGGGCAACCTACTTGTATTCTTTAAATAAATGTCCCCACGACCAGTTGTGCTAATGGAAGTGTCCAATAGCCGACTACTGACTGCGGAGGTAGAATGCTTTTGCATACCTATGACTCAAACACTTTCAATACGAAAAGTGGATCTAAGGGGTATGCAATAAAATAGAATAAAAATAGCACAACAAAATATACTTAAATAAATTTAAAAAAAAAAACAATACTGGACTACATTAGTTAGTGAAAAAAATAGAATAACGAGATGCAAGGATGCAACACAGGTATCATGAAGAACTTTTCACGAAGTTAGTTGTCGAAAACAAACTACAGTAGTATTATTAGTAGTTGGGAAAAACTGAACTAAAAATAAATTATGAAAACATGAGAAAAATATAACACATTGACTAAGATTCACAAAAAACAAAGAATATTTTGCGTTGAAAATAAATTAAAAATATTTCAAGGCAAAGTTGCAATTTGTAAGTACATTGAAGTGGAAAAGAACATTGAGAAAAAGAAATTCCGTAAGACATCTCTTAGTTTATTTTTTCTATAACTACTTTTTCAAAGACTATTAGTGAGAATGCTTTGTAAACTAAATATTCTGCAATTGAAATTTCAACAGGTTTTTAATACCATTATAACTGTAATTGGTACAGGAGATTAGTTATTACGCAACCATATGAGAGTAAAATTAGTTTAAATAACTGCAAAACCATTACCAATTCAAAAAACAAATAAAATAATTTTTTACCAGAATTTCTTCTTTATAGAAAAAAGTGAATTTCAGGACAAATAACTTTGAAACCATAACAAGAGAGTAAAATTCTTTTCATAAAAAATGTGGCCAACTTCAAGGGAATTATAATTATTCTTTGTTATGATCATTAGAATTGTAAGCAATTACAGTAAATTAGTAATTACAATTCCATAGCATGAGAGTAAAATTAGTAAAAGTGATTAAGATGAAAAAATAAATTTTTACAAGAATTTCTTCTTCATTGGAAAATGTGAACAATGTCAGGACAAATGATTTTAAAACCAAAACAAGGATAAAATTGGTTCAGATGGCTCAGAAGACGAATCAATTTTTACAGGAATTTCTTTTTCATGGAAATGTGTGAGCAATTACAAGAGAATTCACATGCGATTAAATTTAACACACGTCATTCACTATCAACTGATCTGTTATTTAATTTAGCACCAATGCTGAGGCAGCTATCAAAATATGATACCTGTTGATCTTAAGTGCAAACAGAAGTTTTTCCGGTTAAACTTTTTTTTTTTTTTTAATTTTAAACATGCTTCAGTTCAAATTTTAGTATTTGGCTTCTCAGTCGTTCAATAAATCATTCAGCTACAGATTCAATGGCAGCCCTAAGGCTTGTTTCACACATGCCCAGCAGTCGGGTGTTGTTTGCCAAGCTGTAGGGATATTGTATCGTATGGAGCGCTTTACACTTACCCGATTTTTGCAATCATTGTAATACAAAGTAATCATGCCGGGTGAACGACACCGGTTACTCGACTGCCCGGTACGAGTAAAACAAGACTTAGAGCTGCTATTGAATCTGTAGCTACTGAATGATTTATTGAACGACTGAAAAACTGGAAATTTTGGTTGTTAATGAGTATTGCAAAGTTAGTTTATCGACAGATAATTAGTAATTGATTTTTCCTACAATGACCCGAAAAAGTGCCTATTTTTGCACTAACTGTAGCATGCAAAATAGTCTATTGCTGCACCAGTGCGGGAAACTAAATTCCAGTGCACGAAAGTACTTTTCAGCACTCCAGATTTGCAACCTAACAACACAAAATAGTGAGCATGTAATACGCAGGTTCCCTATTCTGCATTCAAAAATAGGTTGGCTACTCTGCTTCAGCAGCAAAATAGTCGTTGTAGTTGAAATCGATTTGATTCGAAGATAGGTTATGTGAGGAATTGTCAGATTATGTATGTCCTGTTTTGTTCTGTTTAAATTACGTTATACATTACTGTAGGAAAAATTTAATGTGTAATTTGAGTGCAAAGTATTGTTTCTGCACTCGAAAAACTTTCTTCACTCGCCTTCACTCGAAAAAAACTGTTTCTCTCGGTGCAGAAAACCCCCATTTTGCACTCTAGTTACACAAATAGCTATTTACCTTTCACAAAAAATAGAATTCCAACAATGAATATGCATAGAATTAAAAATGGACTAAAATTAATCTAGTTAGACAAAAATGCTGAAGCAATAATAATAGAATATAGAAGAAGAAAAAGATTCAGGAGGAGGAGAATAAGAAGACGAAGTAGAAGAAGACAATGAACAAGCGGAGGAAGGAGATTGAAAGGAAGTTGGAGGAGAAAACGAAAGAGTTGTGGGAGAAAAAGAACAAGAGAACGGCAGGCGGAGGAGGAGAAGGAGACAGAAGAAGATGAAGACGACGACAGAAGAAAAAACAATAGAAGAAAATAAAAGAGAAGCAAAGGAAGAAGAAGGAGAATAGATGGAAGTTGGAGGAAAAAAAGATGTTTGAGGAGGAAAAATAGTAGAAAAAGAAGACTGGAAGGGGAAGAATGAGAAGAAGACGAAAGGAAAAGAAGAAAGAGACTATTGAATTAAATTTGTCAATGGGTTGTCAGGCTCTAAAAACACAAATTCAATTAAATCTGGCAACCTGGTCGTTTTATAATAACGAGATTTATTCTAACTAAACTATAGTCTGTTCAGCGAGCCTACGGAGTGAAGTAAACAAACTTTGCATGTGTGTAAGGAATTGTGAGAATTGTACTGGCCTATCCACACCCATTGCCACCTACAATTCATGCTTAATTTGTCGCACTTCCAGTTTGTGAAATAAATAATTATTATTGCATTATTTCAAGAACATATTAGATTTTAAATTCAGTTATCAAGTTTGTATTTTCATGTCAAATAACATAGGTGGTAAAAATAATTCAATCGACACATTTATGAACAATTCTAATAATAGTGATACCAGTGATTGCTGAATGTTTGGATAAATTACCTAAGTATCGAAGGTAAGAAAATAGTCATCTTATTAATAAATTCATTCATCTCTTGTGTCCATTTCCATTTACAATAAATAATAATAAGTATTATCCAAGTACTGTAGCTGTTTGAAAATGATTATTGAAAGTCGTTTTCAATGGGTAGGACTGTAGGATGCGTTTGAAAACTAGGCTATCAGTGAATCGGGCTTCGTTGGGTCTCGGCTTGCACGCACGCACATGTTTGTTTACTCCACTCCGTAGGCTCGCTGAACAGACTATAAACCTTGCTCATTTCTGCATTTGCCTTAATACTGGATCAAGTTAGACCATCGGCACAAATTTCACAGAATTCTGTAAGTAATGCAATAATAATAATAATAAACAATACTAATAATGTGAACGGTATTCTAGAGAATGCATACGATTATTGGCGTACGATTCGCTGGCTACTGATCTAGTGTTCAATGTGGCATCACTGCAAGGACAACCGCCACTAAATATGGCGGTTGACGATCGTTAGTGCAAAAATCAACAATAATAACATTAATTAATGATAATTATCTCATTAAATTCAGGTGAAAAGTTACTAAAAAAAAGTTGACCACTAAAAACTATACGCCATACACGAACATAGCAGGTTTGGTCTGTTGCATCTTTACATTTATTGTTACTTTGTCTATATAAATAAATAGGCCAGGTCATGTCGTGAACTTGTTCAGTGTAATCGTCGCCGCTGTCAGGCTTATTCAAGTATTTTCCTACAGTTACCCATCACAGTGGCTATTTTTGCACTCATTACAGTATGCCAAACAGCTGATTCCTGCACTATTTTACTTGTCGCACTCCAGGTGTGTCAACTGTAGGAAGAATTTAATGAGTAACTCGTGCTGAAAGTATCTTTGCTGCACTCAAAAACTATTCCGCATTTCTCTCGTGCAGCAAAGAAACTTTGCGCACTAGTTTCACAAATAACTATTCTTTGATGATGATGATAATAAAAAGCGTATGACTATTATTGATAGAGATCCTTACGGGTGGTTCCAACTCGCCGTTTGAGCCATGTTATGGGAAACATGTTGGACCTACTATTTTAGGTGGGTTCCGAATTACCGGGTGATAATAAATCTTACATCGTCATTGAATCACGGTCACCCATCCTAGCGCCGTCTTGAGCGCTCGTAACAGAACATCAAGATCGCATAAACACCACGCTCACCGCGTGACCAACCACCACCCTTTCTTTGATAAGTTTATAAATACAGCCCTTACACATCTCCAGTATTTTCTAAATTAAAGTCTGAAAAATTAAATAAGTATAAAAACAGAAATTACAGAATGAACTGCTTTAAAAAGAGGGTGATATGAACTCTTTCAAAGAAAATAAATCAAACCAAAACCTACACCACGCAGCAAACAACACAGACCACAAAGGTGGAAAGACCACAAGGAATGAATAAGAGATTAATAAATAAAAAAGTGAAAATAGGTAAAGAAATCTAGGAGGAATGATTAGACTTTTCTGTTAAAAAAGGTTCAACATATTAATCAATGGAAATTTCGAATAGAAAATAGTTTGATTTCACTCACCAGATTCCTCTAATTTTTGTTTCTTTGCATTTTTCAAAGCAGCTGTCAAGGCCTTCTTTCCTCCCTTCAGCATTTTTTCTGCAAGAAAAAACAATTTCACGAGAATTACAAAGATTGAAGCTGAAGTCTATAAATATAAATAAATATTAAACAAGCCAAATACTGTCTGATTCACTCATCCATTTCTCAAAAACCACTCGGCCAAAAAGTTGAAATTTAGAATACATGTTGTCTCGGACCTAGACACAAGCCGTATTTGATTTTTGGACCTAAACACGTTCTGAAAATTTCCCCACTCCCTGGCTAGACGGGTAAGGCGAGCGAAGCGAGCCTGCCCGCTAGGTAATAAATATAGACTGGAGATAACAACAAAAGGACCTATACAATAAAGTATTTAATGTTATAGACACAATCGCAAAATTAAACTCATGGTTTGTAATTGTAGTTTTCACGCATGCTTCAATGTCCATCACAGCAAGAGTTTTGTTTTGCGATGGTGATTATTATCAGCGAATATTAGATGCCCATCCCACTTTCAAACATGGTTGAAAGAGGAAATTGATAATTATTATCCTACCGCTTATCGAGTCCTCTTCTTCATCTTCGGCCTCATCTAGATCTTCGTCATCTTCATCATCATCTTCGGGAAGAATGTAACCTGAAAATGAAATAGATGATAAAGTGAAAAATAGAATCAGTAACTAATACGAAAAAACAGAAATCTCAAACAATACTATTGTCAATGGAACAATAATTTGTCATTCAAGTTAGTCTAAATTGGTAATAATTGGCGTAAATTGGACCTAGGTCTACCGGCTGGTTTCCGCATTCAATTTTATTTGACTTATTAGGTGAATGATAACGATGAAAAAAAATTTGAATTTTTACCCACTAGACATCAAATTGATTATGAATTTTGTAGCAATTCTGATTGAGACCAGGATTATAGAAATCGCCATCTCACCCGCAGAAGAGCAAATCAATTTACTTCCGTTGACGACCACCAATATTAAAAAAAAACAATACTGAGGTGCTTTTTTGGAAGATGTAATATCATTAAAAACATAAAAATAAATAAAATCTGAATTAACTTTGACCGACACGGCAAAATAATCTTAGCACTGGCCGACTAATAATATACCCGAAAAATAAAACTACAACAGAATTGAAATAGAAATAATAAAACTAATATTATAAATGAACGGTTAGCACATTAGTTGTCCAAACTATTTTGGCTAGTATTTTCAATATCTAGTGGAAACACTCAAAATTCTACAATTCAAACAAATGTAAATCAAAAATATAGTCGTTTTCAACCTAACTGTAACAAATTAATCTAAGGCTACGTTATAAAGTAGACGTAAGCGGTTAGACAGTGAGGTCGATACAGCTCACTTTATTCCATGGAGTATCAAAGTAGAATTGAGCTATTTCAAAAATACTCTCACTTTTCAATACAGGAGTCTAGACCAATCACAACTCAGGATTAATATAACACAGTGTCAAAATGAATGTTATGCAATATTCACACATCAGCTGATTTGAACATTTCAAAATGAAACAGGATTTCATATCTGAACGGGGATGTTTCACAGAGACAAGATTTCACAGAGACAAGTAGTGCTTTTAAACAATAGTAGTCTCATAGGGACAAGGTTTCGTAGAAGCAAGTAGTTCTAAAAGTGGCAGTGTCACAGAAGCAAGTTCTCACAGAGACAAGGTGACAGTTTTAAAATTATATTCAGTTTCATTGGGACAAGTTCTCACAGGAGCAAGTTCGTGTGGCGTGTTGCCTACATCTGAACTTGAAGGCATTCCATCTGTTTTAGTAAATTGAATGCCTGCTGTATTTTATTTAATAGAACTTTTCTCCATGTTTGTTTTTCTAGTTAAATCTATGAATATAATTAGACAGTGAAATATATATTATGAAATAATATATATAAATATATAATATATATTGTGGGGTAGCATTTTATTAAATGAGATGTGGGTACTGAATTAATTATTATCTGCAAAAATCGAAAATTTAAGCTAGACGTAGCAGCCTAGTCTTTGCTTCATACGACTAATTCACCTATAAATAAAAAGTAATAAAAGATGAATAAATCATAATACGAACCTTATTTACTGTACAATAAGTATGTATTCAATCATCCATCGAAATAGTAAAAACTAACCAAAACGTCATTAGATTCATTGTTTACCTTTCTTATCAGTAATCTGTCAGCTGTAAATGAAACGGCTTTCGGACAAGTTTTGTCAAACAAATTATGCTCATATTATTTTATTTTCTAGAAACCAATTGTAAACGCTAATGACCGCTCATTATTTTCCCCATCCATAAAAAATGGATTTGCTATAAATTTCTCATTAATTTATTTGTTTAGTCCATGACATGCGGAATTCCATAGAGGTTTCAACCATTGTAAAATTATGGATGTCACGTGACTTTTTCTGTGTAAAATTTTATCCAGGCGTTTCCAACAGTCCTTGCCATATTTGCCTAGAGGGAGTAGCCCAATAATTTGTGTGGCTAAAAATTTGTCAGATTAAGTGTTAAACGTAAAATTGTCAGGCAGGACCACAGAGTATTCAACGTAGTGCTCCTAAAGACGATTAATGTCTATTTTTAAAACATTGTAAAACCCCAAACTACGACTTCAAAACCAGCTGGATAGTGAGGTACAGGATGGCAGCCTAGTGAGGAGACAGCAATATTCCACACCGCCTTCTGTCAACTTCATTCGTCAAAGTGGTGAATATAAAAGTCATATAATTTATGGAATTCCATTTGTGCGCAGATTAAAAGTGTCGTCGGAAAATATCCATTACTGGACGACCCCCAATTTAAATTACAACTGCACAGGCACGAATCGTCTTCCTCGTGGTCTAAAAAACACCCTTAGTGAGGTGAAATCACACAAACTTCATTAGATTTCAAAAATCTTACTACAAACAATACTTCTTAAAATCTTGATAACCATAGGCTCAATTTCCATTTTAATAAATTTCATCCAAATTCTAATTCTAGGTTCCATGCTTGGAACATATATAGGATACTCTTCTTGTGCCAATAAATTTTCTAGTATTTTTTTTTTTAATTTATTCTGTGTTACACCCTGCTTGACGATTGCTCTGGTCCAACTTTTTATATCACTCATTTGTGAGTCAGGAGTTCAAATTGTTGAATTTACCTGTTCAGGATTGAGCGGGGGTAGAAACAGTATTCTGTCCCTAGTGGATTTGAATGTATATCACACACAGTTGCGTTATTCAATAAAAGCGGCCACTTCACAGGTGATATTGAATTATTGGCAGGCCCGTGTTGGCCTGCCGGGACACCAGAACGTATCCCGGTGCGCCCTCCAGCCTGGAAAACTTGGCGCCCTCCTGTTCTGAAACTGACAAGTCGTTATAGCCGAGCGGCTGGGTTTAGTGTTGCGACTGTAGGGTGTAGGCTACTACTGAATGAACTTGATTCTTCCAGTACCCACGTGGGCCGCCCTCGGCTAGGATCTGGCCTATTACGACCCAAAATTATTCAAATCCCAAGAATCTCTTCCTTCTTAAGCATTGAAGGTAATAGAATTATAACCAGATTGAGATCGCCTTTGACAAACGAAAACTGTTAAAAGCACTCAGTAACTGATATTTTGAACTCCATAGATCCAGACACCGTCAGGGGCGCACCCAGACTTTTGGTTTGGTAGGGGGGGGTCTTACGAGGTAAAATTATTTTGGATGGGGGAGGGGGTAAAATTGAGATTTTCTGAGCTTTTTTTTACAAAGTTGTGGCCTGATAAAGTTCATTGAGGGGGGTTCATTACTTGACTTTTTAAAGAGTATTAGCTATGGGGAAACAAAATGTGTCTTATTTGTACTGAGTGTTTCAAGAGTTCAAAATGATTCTGCCAGACTGCATAAGCATCTTCTCATGAAGATAAAAAAAATCAAATTAATGAAGGTCCGGAAACGCTTTGTTACAAAAATAAAGAGGGTGAAAGATTGCAGCTATTCCATCATAAATTCAGAAAACTCTGAGGCCTTCATATAGTTTGTGTGAATTAAATTTAATTAAAATAATTTTGGCTAAATGTGCTACAAGATCTACTATTATACATTTTTATGATGCCCACACCATTTCTGAAACTTTTGCGTGGGTAATAAAGTGAACGTGAAATGCCAGTCTGAACGCAAATCGAGATTACCTAATCCCTGAATTGGTAGGATATTTTGCAAAAATTTACAAAATAATCATGAAAACACGTTTTTTTATTGTCGGTTTAATGGGTAAACTAATTTAATTGGCAATGAACCAAATCTTTTCAAATTCTCCTTCAAAACTTATGAAATCATTTTTTTTTTTTTTAATTAAATGTGAATGTACCTAATAGTTGAGAACCAGGGTTTGATTTCAGCCAGAGCACACCAGAGCGGTTTTTTTCGTCAAAATCGTTTAAAAGACCTTATTTTTAAAAACCTGAATCTTATTATTTTGTATATTATGTAATATTATATGTGCATTAATAACCATGCTCAAATGCGTTTAAAATGCACCAATTCAAGTGCAATTTTCAACAATTTCCCGGGGGAGGACCCCCCCATCTACCGTTTTGCTGGGAGGTATTCCATACCCCCTGACCCCGGTACATAAGTCCGGTACTTCTCAATTTAGAAATTGAGCCCTGTTAAGAACGATCTCAAAGCTTAGTCGAGTTTTATTGAATCAAATAAATAAATAAATTTATTGAACCAATCAATGAATACAATGCATTTGTATATAAAATCACAAAAGAACTTCAAATAAAACAATATTAACTCTTAACAATAACATAATTAAAAGCCATAAATAACAGCTTGAAATATGAAAATGTTTGTGATCAAAATTACAATTTAAATGGTTCATCTTAATGGACCACTTAATGGATTCAATAAAACTCAATTTAATGGTAAGGGATTCGTTTGGCTTTTTTGCGTATTTCATAGAATAACTCAATAATCACAGTAGTTACTATTTTATATGATTTTCCAGCTCATTTCACAATGAATGTATTCAATTCACCATCTAAATGAGGGCTCTAGAAGCGTAACGTTTCTGAATGAGTACTAATTTGTTGATTTATTACTGAGAAAGATAGCTTCATTCTTCTGCTATCTGTATTTCTGTAACGAAGCGTTTTCGAAGGAATACGTTTTTGCTAACTGGCAGATTCCTTGCAGGATTTTTTTGCAAACACCTGTACGGTATACCTTTTTTAGGAAATAAGTTATAGCGATAGCCGTGAGCTGTGGCAGGTATCTGTTCAGTCAGATAAGATGAGCTATAAATTCCTGAGCCCTCTTTGTAAGGATGACCGATTGGATCAGCCACCAACAGTGGCGTAGCCAGGGGGGGCCCATGGGGCCCGGGCCCCCCCGAAATTTCAGAAATAAAAAATTCTCAAATAACTAATAGATAAGGACTTATTAGAGCCGAAGGGTTCTATCTGTTTTGTTGTATTATAACGAACAGATTACAGAAACACTGTTTGTGTAATGGAATATAGCTACAGTTATAGTCAGATCAATGCATTTTTCAAATTTTTCCTCAATAGTTACTCATATAGAAACTTGTTAGGTGCTCAAATGGATAATTTTGATTTAAAATGAGCTACGAAATCGAATAAAACATGTTAGAAAACTGTGACTACCAAAATTATTTATTTATTACATTAAATAAAATGCAATGTTCAAGTTTGAAGTGGATTAACTTTGTTAATTATTGATAAATCACCTTTTTGAATAAACTCATCTTGTAGAAAATTTAGTTTTGAAATTAAAATTCAGTATAACCCACTAGCCTAAACGCACCCAAAGTTCATAAAATCGAGATTTTATAAATGAAAACATACAAATAAATGCAAGTTCTGTGCAAGCGTGTAAAATCAGTGTGCTATGATAAAAAAATTCCGATTTCATGAACTTTGGGTTGGGTGCGTTTTAGGCTAATGACATAAATTATATGAAACTTATAATAATTAGTATTAATTTTGAGATTCAGTACATAAGTTAAGTATGATTAGTTCCAATTCAAGGGGTTTGACTCAAAATAGTCACAGATATCGGTATATCAAACTTTATCATTTCAAACCTGGCCACCTAGGTTCTTGGGTAGTAATTTTTCAAAACTTTCTTTTGATTTTTAGAGCCTAACAAGTTGTCTAGATTAGCTTTTCACACCACTAAATTTAAAAAAAATCCGGACCCTCCTATACCACAGACCCCCCGCGGGGGGGTGAGCCCCCCCCCCCCGAAATCTAATCCTGGCTACGCCACTGGCCACCAAGAAATAATCTGTTCTCTGCTATAAAATCACTTGCCGATGATTCGGAACTCACCTAAAACTGTAAGTCCAACTCATCAATCATCATCATCCAGCTCATAACCCATGCACAGGTCTCAGAACTATCTGTGCTTCACCCTCCAAAAAGTTACATTATTACTGTAACGTTAAATTTATTACAGGTTCAGGAGGATCTAGAGTTTAAATGATTAAATGCTCAATTTGCAATACAAAGTGGCATTGCAGCGCAACTTGCACACTCGCATACATTGCACTTCAAATAGACACGCGCTTTGTCGCTGGAGGTCACCCGATAGAAAAATCCATCGTCTATATGGTACAATGTTGTACTGCGTAACGATACGATATCCTTAACTACATCCATGTCGAAATTCAATCAACTACTGAACTCGCAACGCAAATGCGGTGGTAAAGCATCCTCGTAGAGGGGAGGCAAAGAATACTAATCAAAAATATATTTTTTCGAGGAAGGGTATGTTGAAAACACATGTTACATATTTCCTGCTGCCAAAGTGCAGTAATTTTCGCCTGGCACTAACTTTTTCAGAAATAGAAGCGAATATAGAATAGAAATAGAAATATAGCGAAATAGAATAGAATAATGTTCACTTTGGTTTTACGGTTCAGTGAACACAGTCTATTAGTTGGGTAGTTCTACTACCTGAGCCCACCAACCGTTGGTTCACTGACCGCGCTTTCCCAAAAGTACCTAACAGAAAACATTTTTCTTGCGGTATAATGTTTACTTACGGTGAATATTCACCGTATAATACTTATTCTGAATTGATGGATCCCTAGTTCCTACATATTGTCAGGCTGGATTCTCCTCTGCCCTCGGTAATTGAAAATAATACCTGAAATAAATATTTCCTCTCTGGAATTATTCGGATGCGGTGAAACTTCAGGTTTGGTCAAGGTGAATAACTCGGCAGATGCGAATCAAACCATACAAGAAAAGTAATTAGCCCCTCAATTAATCCTTACAATTATTTCTCGTAGGCTTAGGAAGGACATATTACTGATTCATGGTAGATTTCCAGTCGTACCTAGATCTTATGCTAGTAAAAATGTAACCAATAGTTCAGTATCACCTGTGAAGTGGCTGCTATTATTTGTATTTAATAACGCCACTGTGTGTGATGTACATTCAGATCCACTAGGGACAGGATACTGTTACTACCCTTGCTCAAGCCTGAACAGGTAAATTCAACAATTTGAACTCCTGACTCACAAATGAGTGATATAAAATAGTTGGACCAGAGCAATTGTCAAGCAGGGTGCAACACAGAATAATGTAAAAAATTATACTTGTAAATTTATTGGCATAAGAAGAGTAAAAATGTTCCAAGCATGGAACCTAGAATTAGAATTCAGATGAAATTTATTAAAAATATGATTGGAAATTGAGTCCATGGTTATTAAGATTTAAAAAAAAACACGTGACATCCATAATTTTTCAGGGGTTTGAAACCTATATAAAATTTTGCATGTCACGGATTGAACAAAAAAAAATGTGAAATTTATAGCAAATCCATTTTTTATTGATTGGGAAAATAATGAACGGTCCTTAGCGTTTACAATTAGTTATTTAGAAAATAAATAATAATTTTAGCATAATTTGTTTGACAAAACTTGTCCGAAAGCTGGTTCATTTACAGCTGACAGATTACTGATAAGAAAGGTAAACAATGAATCTGATAAAGTTTTGGTTAGTTTTTACTATTTCGATGGATGATTGAATGTATACTTATTGTACAATGAATCAGGTTTGTACTATGATTTTTCATCCAATTTGGTTCATTAATAATTTATTCAAAATTATTCTCAATTTATTTCTTGGTGAACTAGGCTGCTACGTCTAGCTTACATTTTCGCTTTTTGCAGATAAAAATTAATTCAGTGCCCACATCTCATTTAGTAATAATGCGACCCCACAATCTTCATTGCACTCATGTAAATTTTGAATGTTTATTAAATTGTTGTTCAGAAGGTTATTGCTCAGTTGAATTACAGCTACGATTAAAAAGATGATTTCATCGAATTTTTCACATTTTAACTTTGCCTTATAGTTATAGTCTACATCCATCAGCAAAACCCCATCTACAGTATCAACAATAGCCACAACTTTATCAGCCACAACTCAACTGCCGAATATGCATAAAATTGAAAATTGCCCCCCTGCGTTCCCCACACAACCCGGTAGAAATTTTTTCTGAAATCTACATGATTCGTTGAGCTGAACAAAAACGTTCTCTTTCATTTTTCGATTCAAAGTACGGTTTAAAAGTTCAAAGTTTTGTTTCCCCCCAATTCCCCCCAAAATAGAAATTTCGGGGTTTCAGATTTTTCTTGGTAGTTCTAGCATATATTTGACCTGATACGATGGTCTAAAAGTCAAAAATACTTTGTCAGGAAAAATCTGAAAGTTGAATTTGGACTTAGAAAAGAAATTATAAAATTTCTTACATGTGATAAATGGAATAAGACCGCCTTGGTGCGCTGAGAAGAATGAGCCCAGTTTCATTCTGATCCGACTATGCTGATAGGGGTGATTTTAAGGGTAAGATTTCCGAATAAAGGACCGCCATATTGAAAAATTCAAAATTATATATATTATATACGTCGTTTGGCTATTGCTCAAAGTATCTTCATACCAAATTTCAAGAAAATCGGTCAATCCGTTCAGTTTAAACTGCGGAACACACACACACACACACACACACAAACCAAATGCCAATCGCTCGTGTTGAATCAGAGACCTCGGTCAATCTCCATTTCTTGTATTGTATCCATAGACTAAAATTCATGGTGTTTAAGATAATTTTCAACATTTTTCTAACATGAATTAGATTATAAAAAATATATTGTGATGTTCTAGTTTATTATTGAATGAACTCCATATTAATTTTCAAATAATCATTTTATTTAACATCATCTAGTATATTATTTAGTAAATTCACAATATACCTAAGTCACTATCTTTCACGTCCTATTATTATACATCTCCGAATCCAACTCCCAATAACAAACTTGTTTCTCTCATCTCCTTTGGCAACCATATGATTTTCGTTCCATTGCAATATAAAGATGGCAGAGTTAAAATACCGAGTGTTGTAAAGTGAGACTTACATGACTCTCTCTGGAAAAGATCTAGTATAGCTCTAATTGCCTTTTTCTGCCAGATAAATGCTTTTTTGTTTGATTAGCAGTTACCCCACATTCTTATGCCATAACTTAAATGAATTTGAAAAAGACCATAGTAACTCATCATTAGTACTTTAAAGCTGTCTGATGTATTTAGTTGCTTAAGAAGGTAAGCTACTCTGATGAGACGTTTACATAGATTTATTAGATGTAGTCTAGGTCTAGAGTATTTCGACTATAGTCTAGACGACATTACAGTCTAGATGTATTTACATCACAGAGACTCAACTGAACTTAAAGTTCCATATTTGAACCTTTGGCTGAAAAGATGGCTAAAAATTCGAAATACGTCTATTTCGGGCGTATTTCTTGTATATTTCAACAACCCTTCCTTAGCACACGTCCAAGGCGTCAACTGACCATTTTTACCAAATTTAAACTTTTTTGGTCATAAGGTTTTCAAGAAACGGTGATGAAAAAATCATTTGGCTTTTTTATATTTCATTTTATATTGGATACATATTAACATTATTCTTTAGGTCTAAAGGTCTAAAAGTCATAAATATATGATTAAACTACAGCAGACATTCAATTTACTAAAACAAATGGAATGCCTTCAAGTTCAGATGTAGGCAACACGCCACGCGAACTTGTTCCTATGAGATCTTGTCCCAGTGAAACTGCACATAATTTTAAAAATTTCACCTTGTCTCTGTGAGAACTTGCTTCTGTGACACTGCCACTTTTAGAACTACTTGCTTCTACGAAACCTTGTCCCTATGAGACTACTATCGCTTAAAAGCACAACTTGTCTCTGTGAAATCTTGTCTCTGTGACACGTACCCATCTGAACTGTCAACAACAATCAGGAATTGTATGTTTCATTTTGGACAAGTTATCAGATGCATTGGTATTAAATGTAATATATTGATAGTCGGAGATAAAATATTGTATGCAACGATTGCATTTCGCTCAAGGCAATCGCTTCGCTCGTGTTCAAACTTACATCTCACTCGTTGCTTAAAGAAAGTCGTAATACAATCGCTGTATAAACTATCATCAAATTATTTCCCTTTCGCCATCATGGTCAGTATTCAGAACGAATCAACACTATCTTCTGATTTACACTAATCTCAACAACAATCCTCGAGTTCATACGAGTTCAGTTTTACCGGTGGTGTCTGATTGGCCTATTTAAATTCAGACATTAAAAAATATGAATGGACCAATCGGACGTCACCATAGACATTTACCAGTTACCGGTAAAGCTCCCAGGACCTCGACCAATAAGAAATCACCTGACAAGAGAATCAGCTTGTGACAAAAAATTGTAATTCACGTCGCATAGTCTACAAAACATAGCAGCCAGAAGAAAACAATCAACATAATATAGATCTAGAAGTGTGAACAATTTTCTAGAGAACGCACACAATTATTTCTGCACGATTCGCTGGCAACTGATCTGGCGTTCAATTTGGCACCATTGCAAAAACCTATGTCAAAATATATGACATCTGTTGATCGTTAGTGCAAACATGAATGTTTTCTTAATTCTCACAAAACTAAGAAAAAATATTTCAATTAGATAATCAAGATAAAATTGCAATGGATAATTGAAAAACAGAAAATATTTGAGTTTAGTTTCGGAGAGGGGGTGGGGGATAGCTAACTATCAAGAGTATTACTAAGAAAAAAATGACAATCCTATATAATAAACAGCTACTTGAAGATTGGCTCAAAGCGAGAGAATGAAGGAAAGATGGAGAAGAAGGAGAGAGGCCGATGATGAATGACGAATGCTACCGGGTGAGCAACATAAAATCGAACCTGTAACCGCTACTCACACATTTTCGAAAGGCTGCAACAAGTGTTGGTACTACTGGGTGTAGTGGTTCGACTGATTGATGCTACCGTTACGCGTCAGTGCAGTATTTGGTTACATACAGTGCAGTTTTGTGTTGTGAAAAATGCCTTATTCAATTCCGGAAAGGATAGCTTTAGTTGAGGCGTATATTCGTTTTCAGTCGTTTGAAGAAACGCGTAGAGTATTCGTTGAGAAATTTCCAAATGCAAGTATCCCAGCAAAGAGCACCATACCAAATTTAGTGAAAAAATGGCGTACAACAGGTTCAGTTACAAATGCAAAACGAAATAGACAATCTTCCGTTAGGACTCCAGAGGCCACCGCCGATATTGAGATGAGAATTACTGCCAGTCCAAGAAAATCGGTACGCAAGTTATTCCAACAATCGGGTATTAAATACTATATGATATCCGAATACTATGATTATGATATCCTTGCCGTCAAGATCTTTATGGATTAAAATTGAAACCATATGGCGTTACATCTGTGCAACAACGGAAGGAGGCAGACAAACCGAAACGACTTGATTATTGCAACTGGCTTCTCGCTAAGATTGTTTTTTTTTTCTTTGGGGCTACCTAAAGGATAGAGTTTATGCATCTAATCCTCGAAATATTGATCAACTAAAATCAAACATCTCTCGAGAAACCAACAGAATTGACGTTTTACGTACGACGAGACTCAATATGATTAGTCAAGCTCAAAAATGCGCCAATGCTCAGGGAGGCCATTTTGAACATTTTTTGTAAAAGTAAGTTAAATAAATTCTAACATTTAAATGACGTTGTATGTGTAACTTTCTTACTTTATCCACAATATCCATCATTTTTCATTACAGCTAATCCTTTAGATTCTACTGGGTTCGGTTTTATGTTGCTCATCTAGTGTACTATTATGGTCCGTAGTAGGCCTATACAAAAAAAAAAAAAACAGCTACTCGCTGTTATCTGTTGACGAAAGTAACGCTGTAGGATAAGGGAAGGAACGAGAAGGAGAAAAATTAAGATGAAATATAAATGAAAAGGGAAAAATATATGGAGAATAACAAGAAAATGGAGAATAAGAAAAAGAAGAGGATGAAAGAGAAAAATAAGGAGAACAAGAAGAGGGATAAGAGAAAAGAGACGACCAAATTAATTTTTTAGATAGGTTCTCACACATTTAAAAATCCAGGTTCAATTAAATCGGGCAACCAACTAGTATTCTTTAAATAAATGTCCCCACGACCAGTTGTGCTAATGGAAGTGTCCAATAGCCGATTACTGATAGCGGAGGTAGAATGCTTTTGCATACCTATGACTCAAACACTTTCAATACGAAAAGTGGATCTAAGGGGTATGCTTAAAACTCAAAATAATTCATACAGTTCAATGCAGTGTCATCATTCACCTCATTACCCACGCCAGGGTGACTAGCAAAGTAAGCTACAAAAATTCCCTGACTTTTCCCTGACCTTTTCTACAATTTTCCCTGACCAATATAAGGTGCTAGCCGGCAGGCTCGCTTCGCTCGCCTTAACCGTCTAGCCAGGGGGCAGAGTCTCCCCTGGACCCCAGGGGGTGGTTTAAAATTCGTACAAAATCGTGAATCGAACCAGCACTTTTGTTTGTTGATCATCTGTTGTCATGGATACGGGCACAGTTATTCAATTCACAACTCCATACTTCTTATGTATAATTTTCAAATTTTCACTTATTTTTACTTTTGACCGTATTTTCGGGATTTTTTCAGAATTCTTTCTTAGCATGCATCTAGAGCCCCAACGGAACATGTGTACCAAATTTCAACTTAATTAGCCATGTGGTTTTCGAGAAACGCTGATGAATGAGTCAGTGAATAAGGGGTATTTGGGTTTTATATAGATGAAAAACAAAAAGACCTTACCGAATAATCAAAACAATTTTATGTTTGTTAACCTACCTATGTAGCTTATTTATCTGGTTGCCCATCTAAAAACGCATTTCAAGTTCGATATTGTAGCATTTCATGTGAGGGTTTCTATAATTGAACGAGCGTAGCGAGTTCTTAGTTTTGAATTGATTCGTGACTGGAGGCTCGCGGCTTTTTCTGTATGTTTTTGGGTTTGTGTGTATGTTCGACAATAACTTTCGAACGCATTGACCAATCAACTTCAAATTTTAAACACACATTCTTGGAATCTTAATACAGATCAAGTTCGTTTGCCAATGAAATTGACCCACTCCTTCATCCTTTTTGAAGCGAAACAAAAGGATAGGTTCACAGCCTATATTAATATATCTATATATTACTGTATATAGAAAATAGTTGTTTTCACCATATGGAATTCGCAATAGATTTAAAAATAAGTTATATAAATTTATTTATTGAGTTATCATCTGCTGTGTGTGAATAAATGCGATCAGGCTTTTTATAGAATCTCTATCAGCTGATGAACTAATTCATTTCCCTGATAAATGAATATATAAACAGCTTTTTTTATGTGGTAAATATATCTAGGGGAGAGTGTTGTACCTTGAGAATGATGTACCTTGGAACACTTCAGTTTTTAAACCAGTGGGGCTATTTAGTGGTTAATTTTATGTTTTTCAACACTAGATGTTAGTATAGTTCGAAGTTCAGCAGCATCAGATAATTATTAAAGGTATCTAGTCATAATGCTCTTAAACAAAACCTTTAATTGATTTATTTAAAATGGCGACCTCTTGTACCAGGGAACAACCACATAGTGTACCTCGGAACGTGTGAAAAGGACGCATAGTAAAGGAAGGCCTATTCCTCCATCTTATGATTCTGACAATGATATGGCTCCATTAGTTGACACAAATGATGAAGACAGCGCTGTAGAAGAATATCTATTTTGTAATGAACAATATGCACTGGATCAGTCTGGAGAAAATTGGATCAGGTGCACAGCACAGTCTACAAGAGATGGACACATGAAATTCGTACAGGATTGTTGAAAAAAATTATTTGTGACATTTATAATAATTAAAAATGTCAATAAATGAGTTAAGTATTGACCAGTAGGCTATTATTATTTCTCCAAATAACATGAGAGTTCCTAGGTACAAAAGGTAGGGTTCCAAGGTACATCAATCAACATGATGTAGCCTACTTTGGAGCACTTGCAAGAATTACAAATTTTATTTATTTAATTTTTTGTTACCAAAGGATAAGGTTGAATTTATATCATATTTGATAGAAAACATGATGCACTTTTCAAGAAAAATATTGTTTCCGTTGAAAAATGCAGTTTTGTTATTAGAAGCCAAAATATAAAATGTGCTCCAAGGTACAACACTCTCACCTACTCGATACACTAGTCGATTAGATACACTAATTCCATTGCCCCGATATACAGGGTGTCCCATGTAAGGTGTAAAAACCGGTCACCAAGGATTCTACACGAAATTTCTGACAAAAAATGTTCAGTGACGTTTTTGAAATAAGGCCTTTGTTTACGAGATATCTCGATACTATGACTTTTCGAGATACGTTCACTTTTCAACATTAAATGCTCAATAACTCAAAAACTACTGATCAGATTGGAACTATGATGACATTGTTGGAAAGAGCACAACATTTTGCTGAAGATACACGTATTTTCAATATGTAAACCAATCATTTAGGGTGTTTTTTTAGGGGTCAAAGTACAAAAAAGAGGGTTTTTCTAAATCTCCCTGAAATTTTAAAGCGATTTTTCTCGATTTGTTTTTAGGGTGACATAATAAAAAATTTTCATTAAAAACTTCTTAATTTCTTAAGCTTTAAAATTATACTAAAATTTTATAAATTCGTGATTTGCAAATGCTTGAAAATTGTAAAAAACTGTCACAAACCCAGAAGAATTAGTGTCTAAGAGACAAGAGCTGAAAGAGTAGAAATTTGATTTCAAAATATTTTTGTAAACAGATGTTTTTTCAAAATAAATTATCAATCACTGTGGTCCTTGAGTGACCGCAGGAAGCCGTTGAAGGCAAACTGTAAAGAAATACTGATCTACAGTAAGTACTGTATTACAGTACTCGTATCAGAAACTTCTTACCGAATCACAGGTCTGGAGTTATCGTTGGAAAAAGAAGTAATTCCTTAATTAAGTTGAATATTTCTAAGATTGCTCCATTGGATGAGATTGAAAATCAGGATCAACTGAAGAAAAATGAGTGTAACATATTCATTTCTGATGACTGTGGTGTGCTATGGTGTATACGTAATTGCTTACTGTATAGTCTATTTATTTATCTATTTCACAATAGATTGAAAATAGAGTTTTCAATTTTTAGAGCATTGACAAAAGAATAAACAGATACCAAATACTATTATTTTTGACGAAAATTAATTTTTTGACGAAATCTGTCCAGTTGTACTAGCTGGTCAACGATGGATATTGAATTGAATTGAATTGAATTGAATATTCATCATAGCGTGAATCAGGCTAGTATAAATAAAAATCATTTCCAGCAAAATGCGCCGGACAACAGTGTATACACGTTCCCTGCCTCAAAACATTAAGAGGCAATTCTTCCATGAGATCAAAAGATCTAAAATATTTTATTTAGAAAAATATTTATTGATAAATTTCTAGATAAATTTATCAGATAAAAATTTATCTACAATTTCAATTAAAAATTTTATTTGAGATCCAATAAAAAAATTAAAAACATCAAAATTCAACTGCTTGTCAAATAAATATTAACCAAGAATGTGATTATCGATTATTCCAGTCCACACATTACCCAAAAATTTGTGCTGTAACCGGTTTGGTCTCATTACGTGAGGATTTTCAGTTGCCCAAGTATGTGTATTATGAAAATTGACAGCACCACATCTTGTGAACGTGCTCTCATCCGATCTACCTTTATTGGGAAGC
This sequence comes from Conomelus anceps, assembly GCA_948455865.1. NCBI lineage: Eukaryota > Metazoa > Arthropoda > Insecta > Hemiptera > Delphacidae > Conomelus > Conomelus anceps. Next base: position 155,630,877 of record OX418216.1, read on the forward strand.
AGTGATTCAACAGAGATAAATCATTTTGGGAAAAATCTGATTACAAGATTTTGAAATCAAATTTCTACTCTCTTAGCTCTTGTCCCTTACACACCAATTCTTGTGGGTTTGTGACAGTTTTCAAGCATTTGCAAATCACCAATTTATAAAATTTTAGTCTCTTGCGTAAAGCTTGAGTAATGTGTCTTTCTGTAAAATTTTCATTATGTCACCCTAAAAACAAATCGAGAAAAATCGCTTTGAAATTTCAGCGAAAATTAGAAAAATCAACTTTTTTGTACTTTGACCCCTAAAAAACACCCCCTAAATGATTGAGTTACAAATTGTAAATACGTGTATCTTCAGCGAAATGTTGTGCTTTTTCCAACAATGTCATCATAATCCCAATCTGATCAGTAGTTTTTGAGTTATTGAGCATTTAATGGCGGGAAGTGAGCGTATCTCAAAAAAGTCATAATATCAAGATATCTCGAAAACAAAGACCTCATTTCAAAAACGTCACTGAACATTTTTTGTCATCCTTGGTAACCGGTTTTTACACCTTACATGGGACACTCTGTATAAGTATAAGTGTACGGTAGGTCTTTTTTGAGGAAAATAAATCTGTGTATCGGTGCAACGATAAACTTGAACTTCAAGTGATAGATGTCTTGTGAATTTTAAGTGAATCAGTATCTTCAAAATAGCCGTTTTTCGTTACCTCCTTCCCCTACGATAAGCTTCGCAAATGAGTTTCCCTTTCCAAAATTAGTTGTTTGGAAGTGCTCGTAGGGCTCACTAGTATAATTATTATCAGGTATATAATTACTACGAAGTTTTCCCGATATTTTTTCAAATTCCCTGACTTTTACAGAATTTAAAAATTCCCTGACTTTTCCCGGTTTTCCCGGTCGCTAGTCACCCTGCACGCACAAGTCTAAAGGGGCGTCCAGACATTCAACAAACCCCGTCGAGAAAACAATCCATAACACGGAATCAGCTAGTTGTAACATGTCATCATTGCCCTTATGGTGTGTTTCACAGGACGTGTTACAATCAGCTGATTCTGTGTTACAGTGTGTTGCTACGCGACGGAGTTTCGTTACAGAGTTACGATGCTGTCTGGACGCACCGTAACAGCGGTCAAGGCTTGAATGCACTACAATCTATAACTCGATTTGCTTCCGGTTCAACCGTTTAAAGAATTGTATTATGCAGTTTCATTTCGAAACCAAATTATTTCATGTTTTGTGCAGTTCAACACATTAACCTAGAGCTACGGTTTTCAACAAAATTAAAGCAACCTTCTAGGGTTTTTGGTTCAAGTTGAATTAAACGCAATATATTGGTAATCGTAGATTAAATATTGTATGCAACAATTGTATTTTGCCTACAACCAACTCGTGAGATGTTTATAACACTCGTTTCACAACTTACATCTCACTTGTAGCTTAAAAGCAATCATAATACATTCGTTGCATAATTTACTATTAGTAGATCATTAGATTAGTCAATTATTATAGTTTAGTTACTTGTAGAAGTTTCTCAAAAATGTTGCATATTAAAAGGAAGCAAAAAAAACTTGTTCAGACAAGTCTAAAATCTGATCTATTATGTGTGTATTTTCTCATTGAAAATAATGAGTAAAAGTCGATATTCACTTATCCATTTACCATCTATATATATCATCACATTGCAGTAGAATGAAGAGGAAGCAACTGGCTTTACAGCACAAAACTGCTTCCTCTTCTAAATTTCAATACAGAAATGTCCAAATATAGGTTAGTCTAGAAGTCACAGTCTCACTATTAATTTTCACTAGAGAAAAAAGATTATCCATTTCTTTTTGAAAAACATTGTACACAAGTCAAAAAAAACAAATTGCCAAACAGACATTACGATATTATTAGCCACTATTGCAGTGGCTATTGCTTCAGCCGCCATAATATTGTCTATTTAGATTGTATATTTAGGCTTTTTAAATACCGTATGTTTTTTACATGATTGCATAGCTCTGACTACACAGAATGCATGAAAACCTTTGCATTCCCGCCAGGATAGGATATCATATGGTTCATACTACATTGACTGAAGTCACTGTAGTCAACACTAAATTTGGAAACCGAATGGCGAATTTGTACCACGAGGACGAATTATCCAATCAGAAGTGAGGAGTCCAATGGCTACACTGTCTATATACAGCCACTGTAGTTACTATTAGTGTAAAAATTAGTGAATTAATCGATGGGAAATTTTTTCCGAGACTATAGTAGTAGTAATGTATAATTAATTACCTGATAGATGAACAATTCCGCTGCCCTTCAGTTCAAAAGCAATGGCATCGCCAGTCATAAAGCTCAGGTCAAGATTCACTTGGAAGCAGCCCCTTTTCGACAGGTTGCATATCCTGTATTCTTGGCCGTCATTCTCCAACAGAACATACAGCACTTCTTGGTCTGAAAATTCAATTAAAGTAAAACAATTAGAATAGAAAGATTCATTCGTTTTTCTTTGACGTGGCAAAGTTTGGACAGGCAAGTCTATTATTTTACTTGATCACGTTCAAGAGCTACTAAAAATAGTTTAGTACGATTGAAAAAAAAATAATTAAACGGTTAATGCCATTGAGTGCATATTTGGTAATGCTGAAGCCCGTTTCACAACCGTATAAGCCTTGCTACTAACAAATAAATTCTCACAAGTCTGCCCAACAGCTGATTCACAAGCGCTTCATTAGCCGACTTGTAGACTTTTGGAGTTACAAGTGATTTCTCACAAATTACTTAATAATTAGCCGGTCAGCAACAAGTGTTTGTGGGTATAGGTGGCACTCCACGAGAACATGTGTTGTTAAGTTAACCAATGCCTTTCTCTTGGCGCGCTATCTGAAACCAGCACTTGTTTAAAGGGGAGAATATGGTACAAAAAGGTTTGAATTATTACCAAATTCAGAGGGATATGTAACACAAACTAGAAAGGTTCAGAAATGACGAAGAATTTGATGAGATCAATAAATGAATGAAATATTAAAAAGTAACTCTAGAAAATTGTACTTCTGGAAGGCGGCTTCTGTTGGCAATCTTTTTGTTTGCTGGATGGGCCATATAGTTGCAAACAAAAATAGTTAAATTAGGATCATAACCTGGCCTTCATTCACTAGATAGTTTTGTGATGTATTAATTTCAGTAATGACTGATTATATGGCACAATCCATTTCGCTCAAATATGGGAAGCAGGTTGACCATGTTGTTTTTTTTTTTTTTTTTTTTTAGTAGAGCAGTGAGATTTTGAACTTTATATCGTAATTTTACGCAACCTCTCAGACGGAGATGCATAGAAATAGACAGATATCGATGTTGACATAAAATGCTATTTTAACGTACCTGACGTGACTGATGCGCAATCCAGACATGCCATGGAAACATGGAATGCCTTGTCTACAGTGGTACTGTAGCGTTTGCCAGGCTCCAACACCAAACCTAAAATGAAAAGTATAAAATTAAAAACGAATAAGTTATATACACCTTACAAGTATCTTAGTTAGTTAGTATGCATTTGCTACGTGTACTTTCAGCTTCACTCAATGTGAATGTCCCTTGTCTTCCCCACGAAGCAATCGACTAAGAGAATCTATATGAGAGTCGATATGAAAGGAACGTTATGTTTAGCTTTGGATTTGGTACACATATCGATTATCGAAATTTTCATTCGATTATTTCGTGGGGGGAAAACGGAACTCCAACCAAGATTTTTAATAAAATTTCAAAATTTGGAATATTGGAAGGCACTTTTCCGTTAAAAACCTGCCACAGTTGACTTATTAGGAAATGATCAAGTATTTTAATAATTACTTCATGCAGTTCAAAAATTTTTAAATGCTTGTTTAGCTCCAAAAACATGGAATAATTCCGTCTTAAAAATTATAGAGCTACATAAACAATCTAACAACAGTGGCAGTCATAAGTAATAACGGGATAAATTAATACAAATTACAATTAAACCGAATCTAACAACAGTGGCAGTCATAAGTAAGAAATAACGGAATATATTAATAAAAATTTCAATAACTTAGGTGACACCTTGGCATTCATACAATTCATGACTGACACTAAATGAGTTTCTAATCGTAATATTGGCTCATAAAACAGAGTAAAGTGGCTTGACTTAGTTATGCCCTGTTCAAATTCCAATAGGATAAACAAAAACCTAAATATCAACTAGGCCTCAGTCAACTTCATAACGGTAACTGAATAAATGCAGGAAAAAATTAACTTACAAATAACTAAAGCGGGTTATAGACGGGGAAAGTAGACAGAAAGTCACTGGCGGCCAGTACTTGCCATTGCGTCACTTTCCACCAATTTCCATCTACACAGGGAAAGTACTGGCTGCAAGTTTATCGGTTGTACTGGCCGCCAGTAGGCCACCGTAACCACTAGATAGAATGCATCTGACAAAAGAAACAAGCTTGCTACCTACTTCATAGGTCCTGGTTCTGTCCCCTGGCAAAAGCAATCGATTGGAATTGAATAGTTGAAAAAGAAGACAATAATGATTTTCTTGTAAACATATTGATTTCTTACTGTTTCATTAAAATAAATACCGTTGTAATATTTACTCTACTTTATATTTACTCTATATTAATTATTTTATATTTACAACACAACAACTACACGACAACTTGATTCACCACAACCACAATGCGATAATGTGTTGCGTTTCCTCTGCTCTACTGGCGGAAAGTGCATGTTTTGACAGGAAAGTACTGGCAGCCAGTGGTCATAGTCATGTGACCCGCTACTTTCCATGGAGTGGCAAGTAAAAACAAACAGGTTTGTTTTTACTGGCCGCCAGTGATTACTTTCCGCTGGAGTGGAAAGTACCCCTTTAGACAGGGAAAGTAAGCGGTAAGTTGAAGAGGCAAGTACTGGCCGCCAGTAACTTTCCGTCTTTACTTTCCCCGTCTATAACCCGCTTAATGAAATTAATGAGAAGAAAAGAAGCTAACTACAGCAAGATTATAGAATGCCAAAATAATCATCTCTACAAAACGCCATGTAACTTACCATGCGGTAAGTAGGTATATCAACTAACCTCATAACGACAAAGTTGAATAACTGATAACATAGAGTGAAGAAATCTTTATATTTACTAATAACTAATAAGATAACGTTAGAGGCTAAATATAGAAAATTTATGGAACGCCAAATGGTCTATAACTATAAACAAATCATAATTCCGCCATGCCTCAACTAAATGACTTGCCACGTTTTCTCACAATGTAACGAGCGTCAATAATTGTAAATCACTTTGCAATCTAAAAGATTGAACAAATTAAAAATAAAAAAACTCATCTTAATATTCAATGTGTAAAGTATGAAACTAATTAGCTATTGGCTCACATAACGAAACCAACATTGAGACAGTTGAGGTTAGTCGAATAAGAAAATTGAAAATAACAAATCTGTATAAGATGAAGATTATAATTTGGTATAGATGAATCTAGATAATCCATTTTGAACTATTTATACAGATAATTTAGCGAGGAAGTAAACATCAATTTACTTTACACGTGCAAACTCAGAATGAGACAACACGAGGCACCATAATTCAAGTAATTCTAATAAATGTTTCAACGAAAGAACACTAAACTTAGTGTTGCAGATGAAATTAGGAATATTAAAAGTATGAATTTCAACTTACCCCAAAACATTTTAGTGAAACTTTAACAAATCAGTCGAAATAAAGGCACCAAGTAGCTCCCTGGCTACCGGAAAGATTGAAATACAAAAGAACGAACACGGGAACACGGCAACACGCCAGACCAAAGCATGCACTGCTTTCTAGATGTGATCAATGTTCATTCTAACATTTCTGTTTCCGGTATAAATCATAAAACATACATTTGTGAATAAATGGTGTATTGACCAGAATAATGATCTTGAAAATAGAATAAAAATCTTAAGTCACGAAAATAAAGATGATTTTTGAGAAACTTTTGGGATTTCAAATGATATATAAATCCATTGATGAGAGGTGGAGGTTCACAACATATTTACATTGAAACCATCAACTGATGTCATTATTACCATAGTTTAATCATTTTTGTTTTTTTAGCATTTTTTTTTAAAGTCTTAGTAATTCATATATATTATTCAAACAAACCCTGAACCGAGCCCCTACCATCGCACTATACAGTCTGCAATTCTGCAAATTGAGAATCGGTATCGGCGCCATTTTAGGGGAGCTTTTGAGCGGCGATTCAAAAACCGTATTTTCCAATTTCTTGACCAATGCACAGGCATTCCTGGATATATCACGTCAAAAACACATAATTCACTATATAGACATACTTTGACTAATTGTCGACAATTACAAGAAGAAAAAAAATTAAGTCACTTGATTGGCAAGAGTTGGCGGTTTTGAGGACAGGTTACTCAAGTTGTCATTTAGAAACTCATTCACACTGTAGTAACTCCTTTCAATCAGCCACCTTGTCATCACATTCCTGAAACAATTCCACAACTGAAACTGAGCAGTCTGAAGAGAAGGGGGCAATCTATTGAACATCTTCATTGCCAATGCAGGGAAACAGTCCTTCACCCTTGAGAGTCTACATACCTAGGTAGGTTGATATCATCTGCTCTTCCTCTTGTATTGTGGGCGTGAATCTGCCTTCTTACAGTATTGCAAGAAATGAGAAAAAGTAGTTTGTTGATTCGAATTATAATCTTAACAACCCATAACTCATTTCAAATTCACCACTGTAATGATCCCAAAGGTTAGTATTCCAATAAAATGGACAAACATCAATATTATAGATCATGGATGAGCCATTACATTGTATAACAAGAAATGAGAAAAAGTAGTTTGTTGATTCGAATTATAATCTTAACAACCTATAACTCATTTCAAATTCACCACTGTAATGTTCCCAAATAAGGTTAGTTTTCCAATAAAATGGACAAAAATCAATATTATAGATCATGGATGAGCCATTACAGGTTCCACACTGTTTAGCCCCACCACAACTTTTTAGCCACCAACTCAAATATTTTTTTGGTTAGTAAAACAAATGATGGTTTTAAACTACAATTTCATAACTTTACACCCACCCACTCATATATTTCTAAGATTAATATTTTAAACGAGACTCAAGTCTTGGCATACTTATCTCCACTACGATTTCTTCAAAGGTAACAAAGTATTACTATTCATATGTATAAACTTGCTGTGCAGAACTGACCTGTTTTGAGTTGCGGCGGACGCGTTTCGAACTATGTCGTTCTTCTTCGGCGCTTGGTTGCAGTGTTGCAGACTGACTGGTTTTCTAGTATGGAAGGTCTGGTGGTCGTAGGAAGGTAGTGGGAGGAGTGGATGTGGTGGGGGAAGTAGGTGTGGTGTGTAATGATGTTGAAGAGGGTATGAGATCTCAACTTTCTTGATCTCACAATCACCAAAAGAAATCATTACCATACATTCAAAATTTACAGGAAACCCACCTCCACAGACATGATAATTCATAATCACTCCAACTATCCAACCCTACTCAAACATGCAGACCTCAACTTCATGATTCACAGACTCATCAATGTGCCCATGAACCCCACTAACTACCAAACTGAACTCAATACCATCAAATCATAGCCTCAAAAAACGGATACAAACTCATCCATCATTGACAAAAAAAAAGAAAAACTCCATAGAATCATTCACAAACCACAAAAACCCACACAACCCCCACCAGACTCCAAATTCATCATAATTATTAACATACATCAATCATACAACACAAACAATAGCAAATAACTTCAGAAAGCTTAAACTACACAGTTGCATTCAAAACCAAAAACACCTTAAGAAAACTCACCACCAACTACACCTCCAACATTCATGATCATTCTGGCACTTACAAACTGCAACGAATGCAACGAATGTGACAGCTTCTATATTGGACAAACTGGCAGATCTTTCACAACCAGATTCAAAGAACACATAAAAGCCCTCACCCAATCACAGACAAAATCAAATTATACTGAACATCTACTCACAAAAATCATTCATTCACCAACATTGATCAAAACCTCCACATTCTTCACATTGCCCCAAAAAATCATAAACTCAATACTCTTGAACAATTCGAAATTCACAAACATTCCATTTCACATCCTCAACTCATACTCAATGACCAACTCAATTTCAAATCTCAACATCTCTTCAACATCATCACAAACCCCTCCTAAAAACACATCCACCACACCTACTTCCCCTACCACAACCACTCCTCCACTACCTTCCTACGACCACCAGACCTTACATACTAGAGAACCAGTCAGTCTGCAACCATCCAACCAAGCGCCGAAGAAGAACGACATAGTTCGAAACGCGTCCGCTGCAACTCAAAAAAGGTCAGTTCTGCACAGCAAGTTTATACATATGAATAGTTCTACTGCAGTTCACGAAAAATGGATATCCACAACAATAACAGTATTACTATTATCATAAATATACTGAATTTGTATAATTTGTAGGTTCTGTTTTAAGATCATCCTGATTACCGTTAAGTTCTTATGGTTCTACCATGATGACAGAAAGTTTCAACCATTGCAGTGCTTCATATTGAAGTAGAAGTAGATAAATCCCATCTTTGAGTTTGATGCATGGTACATCTATTCAGCTATTGATGTTAATTAGTTGGAAGACAGCCCACAGTACACTCATGACTCACGTTATGGCGTGATTGCTGATTCACTCTTATGTTAATGAGTGCAGCTCATTACTATGGTAATGAGTGCAGCTAGTGAAGATTTTCTGGCTTATAAATTAATGTCAAAATTCCAAATTATCTTTTTTTCAGACTGCGTTAGTGTTTGCTTGAAATGAAAAAATTAATATTCTTTATCTGCAAAAGACTTGTGAGTGTGAATAATTATTGTGCTTCAAAGAGAAATTTCAAGTGAAACAACGACCTAACCTAAGATTTTGATCCTACTTTAAAATTTTGTGAAAAACAGTTTTGGGCGATAGCCTGTTGTATTCACATTTATTGTATGCTAGTTGAATGAATAAATAAATGTTAAGAGCACGCCAGACGACCCATGAGAGTTCATTATTCATATGAGTATACTGTGGGTCGTCTAACGATGCTCTTAACATCAGCGTGAAACGGCCGCCACGCCATAGCGTGAGTCATAATTTCCAATTATAAGTTAAGTGTTTTTCAAGTTTTTATTAATTAATTTACACATATATTTACAAATAATTTACACGTGCATTTACAAATAATTCACGTATTTGCATATTATTCTGGGTATTTGTATTATTAAAACACAAACAAGATATACAGCAGGTATATCTGTACAATCGGAGATAAGCTACGAGACTCCTGGACCATCTTTGTAACGGTGACCGATTGGATTGGCCAGCAAAAAGACTCTGTTCTCTGTTGTAAAATCACTTCCCTAAGTGGGCTTCATCCTCCGAAAAAAAAAATATATTCAAAGTAGCTATATTTTATACAAATTCTTATTGGTTTATTCATTTCTGAGCAATAAACATTTATTCAATTTGTTTCGTATGGATAGGCCTTTACTTCATTTTCTAATTTTGTGATATGGAACATTCTAAGTCTAATATAAAGAGACCCTTGCATTTCGTAACATTATTAGTACAGTTGAACGCAGCACAAGACTTCACCATTATATTCATTTTGTCGGATAAATATAATTGGTAATAGCAAATACTTCATTCAACTTTTTTGTAGAACTTGAGTGCTTTGGACAACGTAAACGTACAGAGGATTCTCCCCGGAAATGGCGTCCCAAGTCAGTTTCAATTTGCAGAGCGATTCTAGGGCTGTTGCTCTTTCTAGTGAATATTATTATAACTTCTTTGCCCTGAACCAGGGGCGGATCCAGAAAATCAGATGGTGTTGGGGGGGTCACATGCCAAGGAGGATTCTGAGGGAAGGACACCATTTGTACGACTGTCGTTTTGACCCACCTAGTAAACAAAGGTGGTTCAGTCACATCTAGCCAGGTAAGGTTAGGTTTGGTTGTGCTGCGTTAGCAGTAGGTCGATCAAACTGTTAGAGTGTTAGGTCGTCCTAAAGGATACCACCCGATTCCGAGTGATATCTAAGGGGGGGGGGAGCATAGGTGTAGACCATCCCCGAACAATAAGAGGATCATTGGGGGGTGGAATTTGGAATTCCTCATGAAATGCTTGGGGTTTGCAAGCATAGAATAGCTCCCCCCATAAGTGGGTCTCCTTGGAGGAATTTTTAGTTTCGACATGGAAGAAGTGTCCTCTATTTATAATAGGCGGATAAACCTGTATTTGCCATAGGTTTGGAGGGGGACAACATGTGCCCCAACCATAGTTCCATTTCTAAATTATTGTGAAATAAAGCCTGCAGAGCTATTTAGAACTAGGCACCTAAACCTTTAAAATTTGTTAAACATGAACATGTTGAACTATCTCTGTAATCAGCCTATCTAGTGTAGGATATTCTCCATCAGGGGGGCACGAGTATCTGTGCTTCTCCCCTAAATCCACAACTGAATTTTTTTATTCATGTAGGCTACAAGGAAATATTATCAACTTTTTATTGTACATTCAACGACTTGCAGTCAATTTTAATTGAGAATAAATAATATTTTTATTCACTTTGGCTGAAACGTTTTCGATTCATGGATTCTCATCTTCAAGGGCGTCCTAGACCGTGATCGCTAGATCAGTCAAAGTGATTAAAAGTTATATTTATTCTCAATTAAAATTGATTGCAAGTCGTTGAAGTTACAATAAAAAATTTTATATTAACAACGCAGATTTTTATGGAACAAGAAATAAACTATTAATGCAAATACACAACAGGCTATTATTGCCCAATCTATCGCTTTTTTCACAAATCTACAACTAAATAATCCAAATTCTAGGTCATGTCCAATTTTACCTAGATATAATTAATTACAATATTTTTACATGCCCCTGATTTTATCTAGTATATTCTTTATCCATATTCCTATAACTAGTGTATCCTCCATCCTCCATCCGTCTGTCGAGGGATACCCCCACCCTTGGATCCGCTACTGCCATGTACGTATACAAAAAAGGAACAGAAGATTCAAATTTCTACCACAAGATACAGTGAGAATAATGTAGCTTATTAGTTCAGCAAGGGCGGATCCACAAAATTCTGCAGGGGGGCACACCCAAAGGCGGATCCAGAGAGACACCTCTGAGGGGGAGGATAAATACAAAGGTATGGACTTTTTTCGTATTGAGATTTCAAGACAAAACATAGTTATGCACAGCTCTACTGTGTAAAAGGTTCTGTTAGTATTGAATAAAAGAACTAATACTGATGTCTCAACCAGTTCAATAACACACATACTATGACTGTCACGTCATTTTCAAACTTTAGTATCTCATGTGAAATGAATTAAAGTGTTTTAGACATCAGTATTATTCATTATGGGTATCTACCCATAATATCACTATTACCAATACTAACAAGATTCAATTTAATGGCATAATTTTCACAGATATATTTCATAATAATTTACATACGGTACTGTGAATAATAAATCAGAAGCATACGTGAGAGTAAAAATAAAAGTCTAGAAATAACAATATCTAACACTTTCCACCTAAGGGAAATCGATATAAAAAGAGTGATTCGTGAAAGGCGGCAATGAGACCACCAAGATTAGAAGCAGAGATATTATTAAATAATAAAAACAATAAAATTTTCATCCACTAACTTTGGGTGTCCCTAACTTCACCAGACGCCAGAGTCTTGTCATCACTGATGAGTTGTCAGAGCCGCAATCACTGATAGTAAACCACCGATAGTATCTACCGTCAGCGGACTGAGCAGCTGCTGAGGTATCATTTTCTAAAATAACTAGTGAATTCATGATTTAATTCATCATAATAAATCCATGTTCTTATTGCTGTTATTTATTTTATTCAGACATCCTTAAGTTCCGGCGCCGCACACTTTTCTAATTAATTTGAGACAAAGCCTATAGCTCTTTCTTTTAAAAGGGTGGTTCGGGGGTGATCCCAACATTTTTTTTTTTTTTTGAAAGATAGTCCCTTTTAAAACCAAATTTTTAGCGATTCTAAACATATATTCGTCCATTTCATCATCAATTTAAGCCATATTTTTTCAAAGTTTTTTTTTGGAGGGTGAAACCCACATAGGTCTGAGACCTGTGCGTGGGTAATGAGTTGCATGATGGTGATTGATGAGCTGGACCAACAGTTTTAGGTGGGTTCCGAACCACCGGGAAGTGATTTTACAGCAGAGAACAGTATCTTTTTTGCTGGCCAATCTAATCGGTCACCGTTACAAAGTGGACCCAGGAGAACGCAGCTGATTGAACAGATACCTGCTATGGCTATCATTTCCCGTCTCCAATCAAGATAAGACACCTAACCGAGGGAACCTAGGACATACGTTTCCTAGCCCTCACGAGGTGTGGTGGTATCAACACCATTCGGGGACGTAAGGCCCTTATTATACAGAGCAAATCACTTCTCGGTGGTTCGGAACCCACCTGAGACTGTAGGTCCAGCTCATTAATCACCATTATCCTACTCATTACCCACGCATAGATCTCAGACCTATTTGGGCTTCATCCTCAAAAAAAACTTCAGTCGCGGTCGCAAGCCACAATAATTTAGACTAAATTACATCAGCTCAACAATGTCAAAGTACATGAAGGCTTTTAAAACGTTTAAAACCGTCAGCTTTTTTTAAATCAAATTTACCCTGCTGGTGTAATTTATCCTTAATTGTGGCACGCGACCGCGACTGAAGAGTCTCTGTATAATAAGGGCCTAAGGTTAACTTTCTTCCAGGAGGGGGCCACGCGAGGTGGATACTGCTCTTAAACTACAGCCCTTCAACTGATGTAGTGTTGGAGGAAATCCCTGGGGTACCTCCAGAGATCACCTCTGTCCTGCCAACCAAACAGCATCCCCTGATAACATTATTTTTTATGAAAATTGTAGGGATGTTGAGGACCGGTCAAGAAAAGATACACAGGTTTAGACCTATTTGATCCTCAACATCAGAACTATTATAACAAAACCACCCAAATACATAGAAAAATAGACAACCAAAACTATTCCACAAACCCACATTCTAGCAATACAACAAACCCCCCACTCTCCCAAAAAAAGAGGGAAAATGCCAAGGAAACATCATCAAAGAAATCAGAACAAAACTAGAGACGTCATTTGAAGCAAATAAAAAGATAATCTAGCAAAATGTCTGTTCCATCGATTTTATACCGCAGAAAACCCAGTGGAAGTTTTCCCAAATAAAATCTATACCAATGAAAAACAATTTTGAATAAATTATAACGTGTATAAACTGGATGTTTTCGGTTCCATTCAAATTTAATTAAAAGTGATAAATTAAATGTTAATCATCCTCCCACCTTTTACCTGAATATGTAGTTCAGCTTCTTCCTTTATCTGAACTTTTCATTCTGCATTATTAACTTTTGATGGTAAATTGAATTGAGAATGAATCATATTTTTACTCAGGCTGAAACGTTATTGAACCGTGAAGATTCATTTTCAACAGCCTTCACAGAATGTTCACGGAACATTCTGTGAAGGCTGTTGAAAATGAATCTTCACGGTTCAATAACGTTTCAGCCTGAGTAAAAATATGATTCATTCTCATTAAAATTGACTGCAAGTCGCAAGTCGTTGAATTTAACATAAAAAGTCAATATTAACAACGCAGATCGTTATGGAACAAGAAATCCAAGAATATTAATTATACTTTTTTGACGATTATGTCTTCAATAAGTATAAGACGAGTCAATATAAACAGTATGCACAATCATATTACCAATATTACACTAGTCACCATCATTAAGACTTATAAGAAGCTGGGAAGCAACACTTGTAGGCCTACACTACAAAGTTTTCATCAACTAGTTATTTTGTTCTATTCTTGAATTGAAATGGAAGCTGAAAATTTGTAACAGTGATAGATCGACTACAACACAATACTAAAAATAGTTGAGATAACGTAGAAATTATGCTTGTACAGTGGAGCATCGAATACTTGATATCACAATATCAAACATAGGCTATTAAATAATGTTATTAGTTTTTTGTTCGTCACATACAGCCGAAACAAGGAGCAATGCTCCAGATGACATAATAGTTCAACAAATAAAAACATAGAATTCATGTTTGAAACTAAAAAAAATTAACGGTCCAAGTAATCAAAAAGCCTGTATCAATCAAACAGATTTGAATCCTCTTTTTAAAATACTCGGGCTGTCAAAATTTTTCATAATGAAAGGGAAACGGTTAATATTTTGAATATTCATATGGCATAATCCGCTTTCTAATGATGTCAGGTTATGTCTCAGAATTGCTGTGAGGGTGCCCGGCCACTGTAAGTAAGTTGTGCTGTGAGACGACAGCTGAAACAATGGTTTTCAATGAACGACCGGCCACCGAATGAGTGGTTTCTTGAAACAAATGATACGGTTTGAACAGTTGTTGCCACACAGCACAGCCTTCAGTTGACGGGCGACGATTTAAATGGTTACCAAGCGGGCTAGAATATGAGACGCTAAAAAAGGAAACTCTTTTAGATGAAGGATAACTGTACAAGATGGAGGAAAATAATTTGAATTCACAACAATTAGAAATCACTTTTAAATTATTTTTAATGTAAGAACATCATACAAATAAAAAAGATGAAAACCCTCTCACTTGAGAGGAATGAACCTGGAACTGTGAGTGGCACCGATACCGGGTCGACCGTGCTTTACGGGTTTGTATGTGACGCTGAACTCGCCCAGATAGTGACCAATCATTTCGGGCTATGAAAAAAGATAAAAAAATAAAGAACAAAATGCTAAATTTTACAAGACTAAATCCCGACTTCTTATTCGTTCAGTAAATAATTCGGTAGCTTTTCATTTAATAACGACTCTTACACGATGACAGTATCATCAATGCCATTATCTTAAGATAGAAACTGCAAAACTTCAATATCAATGCGTTTTTACATACCCCGTACTGTCTCAAATATTATTAGCGTATGACTTAAGGCAGGAAGACCCTTTTGTGTATACTGGAAACAATTAATCTGGGCGCATGGCTCTGATTTCACTACTAGCCGTCCTGTAAAAGTTGGCTAGTTGATGTTGAAGACATCTGCAGCGTCGCACGGGCCACATGTTTTTAGAAATAAGCGATAAACACTCCCCTCTCCATCCCGCGCCATGGCTGACTACCAAACGGCCACGCGCCCAGACTAATTGTTTCTACTGTACTGTCTCAGCTAATGGAGTTTAAGCGCTTTCAGAACCTTGTTGACAGTACTATTTATCTTGCTAAAACTCCATCAGCTGAGACAGTATGATGATTGTAAAAACGCATTGGAATGACATGAATATTGTCAATACTGTCCTCGTGTAAAGGCCGTTCAAGGCTTGTTTCACACATACCCGGCATCATGTATGATTTCAAAAATCTAGATAAACGACACCAGCTACCTGACTGCCGGGTAAGTGTGAAACAAGCCTAAGGGCCGCTATTGAATCAATAGCTACTGATTGATTTATTGAAAGACAGAGATTCCAGGCATAAGAAACACCTAAATTCAAACTCAATCTAAAATATCAAACTTTAAAAAATACCAAATATTGGCGACAAATGAAATTTTTTCTATAATCTATAACTACTAATAAAAACTAAATACAACTGACATATTAGGTACAAAACTTGAAAGCTCAAATTGAAATTTCAATTAGCAATTCCATCTGAAATCAGGCTTGACTGGATTGAAAGATTTAATCTCACTCGTAAATTGCCAACTTAATCTACTTTCATTGATGAAATCCAAAGAGGTGCTATCACGAAAAATAATTTGTTACTTTAAACATTCACACGGCCGGTTTCTTATCAGACTTTCAGCAAATCATTCACTACCTATTGATTGAATAGCGGCCCTCAGGCTTGCTTCAAACACACCCGACAGTCGGGAAACCGGTGTTGTATACCCGGCATAGTTACACTTATCATAGGATTTTAAAAAATTGGGTAAGTGTGAAGTGCTCTCAACAGCTGGTTAAACAACACCAGTTACCCGACTGTCAAGTATGTGTGAAACAAGCCTCAGGGCCGCTATTAAATCAGGTTAAATCATAACAGCTACTGAATGATTTACTTGACGACTGACAAACAGATTTACTTGACGGCATAACACAGATTAATAGCGAACGAGAAGGCAATTATTTTTAAAATTGAGCTTGCTGTATTAGTAATTTATTATCATCATTTATTATTTTCATCATCATCATCATCATCATCATCATCATCATCACTTTAAACGTACTTCAAACATTAACACAACTACTTTTATATATTCTATGTGGTATTATTGTGTAAATAGCTGGCTAAAATTATAGTGAATGTTCATTTATACGGGTAGGCTTGCAATATCGCTACCTACAAACATGCATGACATACCATCCGTAATGTAGTAGTTTGTCTGCTACTTGATGAAATGTTTTGTGGATGAATATGAGGATTGAAATAATTACTACAGTATATTGAAAAAAATAATTGGATTTTGATAGACTAGACATCAAATCGATTATAAAATTGTAGCAATTCTGATTGAGACTGAAGATCATTGAAGAATCACCATCTCACCCGCAGAAGAGCAAATCAATGTACTTCCGTTGACGACCACCAATATTAAAAAAACATTGGGGTGCTTTTTGGAAGATGAACATTAATGCAAACAAGACCAATATTTAAAAAATATTAACAGATAGTAAGAAGGCATTTCTCTATTTGTATAATTGAAAACTGAATGTATTGATATAGTCTGAAGTGTCATTTTGGAAGTGTACCACGTGATTAAAAAACAATAGCTTATCCCAATTTTGAAGGGTTCCAATTATAAAATGCATTACATAAAAAATATTGACCAATTATATAGGAGTGAATTTAAATTTTTTTATAAACGATCAAAAGGTTTTTATAAATGTTTATTGCGTTTGCCACCAGAAGCCCATACGAAAACTATGCGGCAATCGAATTTTGTCTATTAGGGGGACACATGTTACAGGATAGGGGTTGGAGTAGCCTATACAAGTGTGGATATGGTTTCTACATCTCCGAGATGCAAAGTTTACCGGTAAATGGAATATTATCGGAAATCAAGACGTCTGATTGGTCTATTCAAATTCATAGACGGTCAAAAATTTGAATCAGAAGCCTTAGTTTTCGGTAAAATTGACCGGTAAACGGTAGGTCTCCCATGAACTCAACCAATGTTGTAACGAGCAAGGGGAAATTCGGATACCGCATACCTATTGGTTGGTCACATTGAACATTTATGGAAAGTTAGAAAAACTTGAAATGTGAAAAACTTTAAACGCGCTTTTTCAAATGGTTAAAAAAACTAACAAAAAACCCGACATCATGAGTCTCCTTGACTCGAAAACGTTTGGCCAAAAGTGAGTAGAAATTATGTGATTATTAATTCACAATTAAAATTGACTGCAAGTCGTTAAATTTACAATAAAAAGTTAATATTAACAACGCAGATCGTTATGGAACAAGACAGAAAGGAGGTTAAAAAGATTTGAAAGCATCTGCATTTTGTATTTATCAAAATGGGGACAACCTTTCTTAATCACCTTTATTTAAAGTAAATTAGATTAAAAACAGAGCCTAAATAGTTAGTTGTTAGTGATTTCTATTCAACAGCATGTGATACCTATGCAGGTATTATAATTTTCCGCTGTAGTACTTTTATTTTAAGTAAGTATTGTTGATTTTGTAAAAAGTGAAACTGAATTATTTTAAGGATAATAAATTGATTGCTTGAACACACCTTGACTTCGACCTGGCTGAACGCCTTGCCGTTGTAGACGCCGATAATGCTTCCGACCATTTCCGGTACAATGACCATGTTGCGCAAGTGGGTCTTGACCACTTCCGGTTTCTCGTTAGGCGGCGCTTCCTTTTTGGCCTTGCGCAACTTTTTGATGAGCGCCATAGGCTTGCGCTTGATGCCGCGATGGAAACGCCGTCTTGGCCGAGCGTGCATCAGCTCCATCAGTTGGGTTCTGGAGGCACAAAAATATGCAAAATAAAATCAGATGGAACCACTGCTAATTCAAAATGAATGTTGTGAGTTTAAATTATAAATTCAAATAAAAGTTTTCATGAAATAGATTTTTTCTTGAAGGATGAAGCCCACACAGGTCAGAGACCTGTGGGTTGGTAATGAGTTGGATGATGGTGATTTATGAGCTGGACATACAGTTTTAGGTGGGTTCCAAACCACCGGAGTGAATTTTTCAGCAGATAATAGGCTTTTTTGCTGGCCAATATAATCGGTCACGCTTACAAAGAGGGCCCAGGAGTGCGTTCCTTATCTAATCTGATTGAACAGATACGTGCTACGGCTATCACTTACTCACGATTAATGAGATAAATGTATGATTACTGGATAGATTAAGTATGTATTAAAAAATAGATTATTTTATTAATGACAAACTTGCATCTTTGTATGAATTTGCTTCATAAATGAATCAGTATTAACAAAACCATTATTGAATTTAAAAAATAATCTGATTTAATTACCCTTGCATGTCCAGGAGTTGATCAAGATCAACTCCACGGAAGGTGAACTTCCTGAAGGTCCTTTTCTTCTTCGGCTCTTCCTGAAAGATAAATGAAACAAATTGAATATGACTGTATAGAGCGAATCGAAAGTTGTTATCAGTTAATTAACAAATTGGAAGCAATGTTGAACTTTGAGATTCAATAAGAATAATGAAATCCTAGGTGTAGGCTCTCTGAGAATACATTGAGTAGCACAAGTGCTCAGCCTAAATTCAATAAACTGTGCAATGCAAGATTGCTGTAGGGAAGCCGTATTATTATGAATAAAAATAACGTGAGTATAGCACATTCCATTTGCTGTATTTGTAGAGAATTAGGCTAGCACTTAGCAGCACACCATTCAGCAGTATAAAGTATGAATCTTCTACATGAATCCATAAAGAATTATTGAATAAATTAAAACTGAGGATTGACAAACAATTTTGCATGCTCCAAATTAATCTCTCAAGTAAAAACCCCCATATTTCAGCCAGAAGAATAACAGCACAAAGAAGCTGGCATTCGATCAGTAATCGAATGATAACTCAAAATACTACAGCTGAAACAACAAATACTGTAATAAGGATAAAGAATAATAGATATTAAATGAAATAAAAATATATATTCTCCGTAATAAAATATCTACAGGATAAATATTGAAATAAAATCAAACATCAACACCGATACGCCATGTGGCAGTTCGATGTATCATCTTTTGACAAGTTTTTAAAGTAAGCACAAGCTTGAACCGAGTAATTATGTCCTGCATAGCACATATAGGATTGAAAAATAATAATGAAATGGAAGAGAGGCTAAAATAAAATAAGATAAATGAATACATACTTCTGCCATTTTTGATGATAATTCCAACCTCAATTAACGCCTTGCTCAGTCGGATGAAAAAGGAAGCGACTAGTCAAAATGGCCAACAACAGGAAAACGAGACGAAAGTCGAGACAGCTGTATTTTAATGGAATAAAATGTATATTCATTTAATGTCTTGACTTCTATATGTGATAATTATTATATTTGAAAATTAAAATTAGATTTTACACGATTTACGAGATGTAGAAGTTGTCTGAAGATGTAATATATAATCGCTTGTCGGCTAGTCTCAGGGGCGAGCGGTAATTTCAAAAGTATGTCAGCTACGTGTTCAATTACACTAACGTAATATGCTGTATTAGAAATTTTCCATTTTGAGCTTCCTGTATGAAAATGAACTAACTTACAGTGTTGATATTGTCCAACTATTATACCTAGCAGTAAATAAAGATGAATATATTTCATTTCTTTTCAAAGTTCAACAAAACCCAGCAACATGCACCTTCACAACTAATTTTACTCATCATTTTCATAGTAGCAATAAGCAATTTTTTAAATATGGATAATGCTCTTTATAATACTGTTTACTAATGTTCTATTAATCTAAAAAAATAAATAGAAAATCCATAAATTGCAAATAGGAGCCTATACAGTTCGAGAAATTAGACTGAATTTGAGCTTGAATCAGTGGCGTAACGTACACCCCTGCAGACCCCGCGGCGCGGGGGGCCCGGAATGAAAATATATTTTTTCAAGAAATGGCCCGTGCCCAGACTGAGATATATATATTTTTTCAAAAGAAATAAAACTGAATCATTGAAGAAAGAAGGAATGAATTAGCTAAATATTGTCAGGTCAATGTTTATTGTTTAATTTATCAATTCGCAGATAGCTTTAGTGAAGGAAATCAGAAGCAGGATGTTGTGACTTCAGGAATGGAGACATACCGAGGACAAAACACTCTTCAAACAAACTTATCTAGTCTGTTATAAATCATGACGGCTATGTCTCCACACTGCAAATATTACAGGAAATTAACTTAATGTTATTTTGCCCTCTTAATCCTCAATGTATATTAGCATATACGAAGTAATGGAAAGTGGGGGGTTGTGTAGAAATCAAAGTCAATGTTTTTCATCATACAGTATTTTGAATTCAGTCTCTTGAATCGTCCAGTTGGATGCATGCAAGCCTACAAGTGTCCGGTAAATTGGCTTAGTGTGAACCGTATATATGTATGTATATTAATTGAGTTCGTGATCGTGCGTGAGTTTTATTATTTGGAGTGCCAATTTTTTCATTTCTATTCTATTTTTCAACATGCTGCGTTCAAGGTATTGTGATGTTGTTCGGTCATGTTTTAATTATTTCTTTTTTTTCATCGACTAGTACATTTTTAAACAATGTTCAGAAGGCATATTAATTTATACCCTTGATACGTCGGATAAATTACGTGAATATTGTATAAGTAGGCCTATATAGTTAAAGTATAGTATAGGTATAGTTATAGAATAGTTTTGGTTTAATTGTGTTAGTTCTCTCAACGCAGTTGAATTTTTTTCTCATAATAGGATCAAGTACTGTATCTGTAGTTTACGCTCTTCTGCCTCTTAAGAATAAATTTCTTAAATTTTTTCTCTTCTCCTGACTTAGTAATTTCGCGGTAATTTAGATAAAATTCCTTTTTATTAAAAATTGAACCTGTGTCCGTGTCTGCAAACGAGGCGAATTCTGAGAGAACACATTTTCTGGGAAAAGGAGCGAAGGTGCTAACAAGGAGGATGTGAATGTGGGTCTTATGTAAGACATCAATTTCAAGGTTTCTAGGTTTCAAGATTAATTATTTATAATATAATTAACTATTTATAAATTAATTATTTATAAATCAACTATCTCCATCTTTCAGAAGCCTGTAGGCTACAGCCAAAATCATTAGACTAGCACCCCCCCTGAAGCATGATTGAATTTTAAAATTTAATAGATAAAAAGGTGTTTAGTTCTTACATAATTATAACTGCAAACAAAATAATAATGCAAGTTTTTCAGGGAGGGGTGGCAAGGGTGAGGAGGGATATTTATATGATTTCGAAGAGAGGGGCCCGGAAAATCGGTTGCGGGGGGCCCAATTGGAAAACGTTACGCCACTGGCTTGAATATTGGCCTGAAATTAAAATAAACTACCGTAGTGCTTGAATTCTGAATAATGTGTTTGCACAGTGGATCAACTAATACTCGATTATAATCACCAATGGAAAACCAGACACTTGCTGTGGAATAGTCTGTAGTATGACTGATTGAAGCAGCATATGAATACCGCCATATATCATTCCCCAGCATGTGTTTTATTTTGCGACGGAGATTGCCATTGAGTTCCTGGGCTATCTGTAGCCTTATAAGGCTGCTTACACAGTGGACCATCCAATACTCGATGATAAAAACCGTCGCGAAATCAAACACATGCTGAGGAATGGTGTAGTATGACAGATTGCAGCTGCATGAATACCACAATTCCCCAGCATGTGTTTTATTTTGCGACGGTGATTATTATTTTTTTTGTAGATTACGTCTTGGAGACTCCAGTTAAAGAAAGCTTTATCAACTAAACAACTTTATCGTGTACCGTATTGATGCTCTACTGTGCAAACACCGTTAGGAGCAGCGTTAATTATCTTTATCTATAAAAGGATGATACCCTGACTCACTCATCAACGCAGAGCCAAAACTACTAGGCCTATGAACTTGAAATTTCGTATGAACAATCCTTATAGGATTTCACCGTGCAATAAGAAAGGATTTTTCAAAATTCGCAATTTTAGTGGTGTTTTTAGGGGGTTAAAGTTTTGCCTATGCAAAGCAGGGGTACATGGCTAGCTAGCTTACTGGGATCTTTTAATCATATGGAAAATAATTTGAAATTTTTCGATCTGCTGTACACGCTGTAGGAAACATATGACAGATCATCTTCTAACTATAAAAGGATGATACCCTGACTCACTCATCAACGCAGAGCCAAAACTACTAGGCCTATGAACTTGAAATTTCGTATGAACAATCCTTATAGGATTTCACCGTGCAATAAGAAAGGATTTTTCAAAATTCGCAATTTTAGTGGTGTTTTTAGGGGGTTAAAGTTTTGCCTATGCAAAGCAGGGGTACATGGCTAGCTAGCTTACTGAGATCTTTTAATCATATGGAAAATAATTTGAAATTTTTCGATCTGCTGTACACGCTGTAGGAAACATATGACTGAGATCATACCCATATACTGGGAAATGAAATTATGCCGGTTTTATGACATCTGTTAACCAATGCAGCTAGAAATTTGAAATGTAGTCTCAGTAGGAGGTGGTGAATAATAAAATCAAAATCTAGCTTCTACCCTAATAGTCGTAGGAGGTTCAAATTTGAAATGTTCATTGAGAGGTGGTGAGTAAGGTCTTATACTGTGTAAGTAAACAACGAAGGAGGCCTCTCTGATCAGCTGGAAGAGCCATAGGACTAACTTCTTCCCTAATAATCCTAGAAGGTTGAAATTTGAAATGTAACCTCAGTGGCAGGTGGCAAATAATAAAATCAATAATTTTTTATGAGAACGCAGCAACGCGCGTCGGGCCAGCTAGTAAAAATATATTACATTAAAATATTTAGTTTCATGAAAACTAGTCCGAGAGCTCTTCCACGAGTAGTCGTAGAAATGCATGTCGTGACCAGCCCGCCCCGAGCGTTCTTGAAGCTATCGCGGCCTTCCGTTCAGAGTTCAGCAGTCGTTGCGACACATAAAATAGCACCCTAAGCAAGATGCAAGAAGACATCAAGAGAGAAAGAGACGTGGGAGCCCTCAAGTCGCAATTCGTAGAAGTCAATTAAGGTCAAGTGTGAAGAGTTAAATATGGTAAAGCTTAAAACAGAAAACATATCAGACTAAATAAACAGTTGAGCACATTAAAAAGTGAGGTGGCAGACCTACAACAGCATACAAGAAAAAATAATATCATTATTTCGGTGAGTGTATCAGCAGGAGAATATCTATCACATAGTTATGCAAATTGCTAAACTTTTTCAAGTGAACTTTGACCGTTATAACGTTTCGGCTGCCCGTGAGAAGAAGTGATGCTCGTCCTCCATCAATAGTTAGCTGTTAACTTCGTTTCAAGGCAGATAAATTAACAGATTGGTTATATGCACGACGTCACAGGAAAGCATTGTCAGGTTACTCCATTCAAAATTTCCGGATCAACAAATCTACCTCAATGACCATATGACAGCGCAGAATAAAGACAGTTTTGTTACACTTGATAGAAAGTAGTTACTTTCCATAGATTTGTCACGTATGGAAAGTGCCTCTTTTCCGTACTAGATCGGAATAATCAGCTGACAAATAGGGCCTTATAGCCGTACAAGATAGGAAAAAACATATGGAGTGCGGCAAAAAATTTCCGTTGACTCACACACACACATATATATATATTACATTACATATATTATTATATCAACTCATTACATTACTCAATACCTATACCTGTCTCCAATATTATCCAGCTGATTGCAGTAGGCTATTATTATTTTGGTTTAATAGGTAATGTACTGTACATATATTATTATATCACTGTTTTATTGTGAACTAGCTGGCCCGAGGCGCATTGCTGCGTTCTCATAAAAATTCTCCTTGATTTTATTATTCGCTACCTCCCGCTGAGGTTACATTTTCAAATTAGGAAAGAAGTTAGTCCTAGGGCTCTTCCAGCTGATCATAGAGGCTTCGTTGTTTTCTTAATCACCACCTCTGAATGAAGAAACATTTGAAATTTAAACCTCCTGACTATAAGAGTAGAAGCTAGGTTTTTGATTTTATTATTCGCCACCTCCCGCTGAGGCTGCATTTCAAATTTCTAGCTGCATTGGTTAACAGATGTCATCAACCCGGCATAATTACATTTCATCATACCCAGTCATATGTTTCCTACATACTGCAAGGCTCCGACTGCACGGTAACCTACATGCAAAGTGCAGTCTTTAGCCGCGTCTCCACCAACCAAACATGCTCGGCGAACAGTGTTTGCTGGAATCAGCTGATGTCGCCAAACATTTTTTTGAGTTGGTTTGGTGTGGACGCCTTCTCGAACATTATGATCGGTGTGGTGGGAATCTGATGTTGGTCGTCAATGTTCGCTCACAGACCGAACATTTCAATTGAACTCACGAACATGTTTGGTGACCCATATGTTTAAAGTTTGACCATATATATATATATATAGCGAGTTTTTGCAACTTCAGTTTTGTCGCTTCTCGCATCCCAATCGCCATCTTTCCTTATTGATCCAGTCTCCTTCAAAAAGACCTTTACTTTCCATTTGGATGTGGACGTTGGAGATCCATTTCTTTCGCGGTCTTCCACGCCTATTTCTGTTCACGGGTATCCAATTCCAGACCTTCAAAGGTACTCTCTCTTCATTCATTCTGCGCAGATGTCCATACCATTTTAATTGCTTCTCTCCAATGACATCCATTATTGAGTTTTTTGCGCTCATTCTCTCTCTTATGATTTCATTCCTGATTCGATCGAGTAACGTTAATCCTAAACTCCTCCTCCAGTACATCATTTCCGCTGAAAGAAGTTTTTGAGATGTTATTTTGTCCACACTCCACACTTCTGACCCATACGTCATGACCGGCTCAATCATTGCCTGGTATATATTTCTTTTTGTTTTTTTAGTTATGTTTTTATTCCATAGAATTGGATGCAGTGCTCTTATCATATTTTTACCCTTCCTTATCTTCCCCATGATATCTACCATTTCCATCCCTATCCCTCTCTCTATCCCTATCCCTCTATCCCTTCCATCATCACTAATAACAACGCCAAGGTATTTGTACTCCTTAACATTTCTAATCAATCCATTTTCCGTTTCAATTTCCTGTCCTGTGCCTCCAAACTGCATATATTGTGTCTTTTCTGTATTAACCTCCAAGCCCCATTTTCTGTATTCTTCTATCAATTTTATTATCATATAGATCATGTCCTGATGATCTTCTGCTAGAACTACCTGATCATCCGCAAGTTTGAAAGTTTGACCATTTTTTTGTATTCGCCAACAATGTTCGGCAGACATGTTCGGTTGGTGGAGACGCGGCTTTTTGCTGTTCAAAGACAGCGTAAATAACGCCGCTAAATGGCCTGCCATATGATTAAAAACTATTCGTCTATCAGCTGTTCCTTTAAGCTGTTTGGCCGGCAAGTTCAGTAGGTTAGGTCTATAAAATGGATTAATTAATAATAACTATTAGCTCCCCTATTAAAATTTATGGTCAGAAACCATCCCCAATATTCACACAACATATTCCCAAAGTTTCATGCCAATCTTTTGCCTTTTGTTCTTTTATGTCTGCATTTGTTTTTTTTTTTATTATTTTATTGCTAAGAATTCGAATATTAATTATTATGTGATCAGTTATTATATTCTCCTTGTACTTTTTGGTTATACTGTTCAATTTTACAAATACTGTATTTATCCGTAACATGAACTCATTCTCCACACTCAGACTTCTGTCTTTGTGGGGAATATTCACAGTATGTTTTGTAAATCTTAATTGTACATGGATGTGTATTTTGTGAATAAAACTTTATTTGAATTTGAATCTGTCAAGTAGTTTTGAAGTCTATAGGGAACATACATACATACATACATACAGACAGACATTCATTTTTATATATATAGATAAATAAATTTTGATCGAATGAAAGGTTTCTGTTCACAAAAAATAAGAAATTTCATTTCCAGTAGAAAATTGAAAACCGGCAACTCAACAAAAAGTGAATATTCAGTTCAGTTTTAATAGAAGATTATAATATTACAATAAATTTACAAAAAAATTGTGAAAGAACAGATACAAAATGAACTGCCAATAATTTGAAGAACCTTTGTTACAAAATAAGCATCACATTGTAAACTTGTATCATATTTTTGATTGAAATTAAAGCGATTAGGATACAATTCTAAAAGCTATGGTATTACAAAATTGAGTTATCGAGATATAACTCTACTAAAGTATTTCTTGTAAAATACTTCGAGAAAAAAATAAAATCAACAATGAGTCCTAATGTGTTGCAACGAGTACTTATAGCACAGCTATAAGAATAAAATTCATAAACTATCTTATAATCTATAATAACCCAGTTAATATATAGTTATAAAATAATAACATTATTAAACTAAATTATTGCAAACTTCCCGTTTGATTGGAGGTGCTAACAAGAATTTTGATATAATCTAATTCCAAAAAATACAATTTGAAGTAATACATATTAAACAACCGACAAATTAAGTATAAACTTTTGAATGATTTGTAAAGGAAGTTATGATTTACACATCAAAAGATCTATAAAATTGAGGATATAAGATTTTATTAGACTATCTACAGGTTTCCAAACCATTTTTGATATGTCCAATAATTGAAAATTCTAAAAATTAGAAGTATTATACAACCGACAAATGTATGAAAATTTGAATTATTTGTAAAAAAAGTTATGATTTACAGATCAAAAGATCCAAAACACTGAGGAATAGTTATAAATTTATCAAAAGCTATTCATTTAACCTCTCATGTAATGCATTTTCAGTATGACTTCAAATTCATGCATTTCAATTTTGAACTAGAAAACACCTACACTAAATGCTACCGATCATTCAACTCATTTTCAATAAAAATAGCGTAATAATAAGAATATATTGTAATTGTGAATATATTCAAGAAATTATACATTTCAAGTTCATCGCATTGGAAAGAATATCAAGGAAGAAAAATAAACTATTTTCATCAAGTAAAAGCTACAAAATCACAACTGTACGAAGCTGAAATGTTCAGATATTACTAGAAAATTAATGAGTTAGATCATATACATACTAGTAGGTTGCCTGATTGAATTAAATCTGAATTTCTAGAATGTATAAAAACTATGTGCAAATTTATGTCTCTTTTCATCATCGTCCTTCTTTTTCTCCTTCACCTTCTTCTTCTCCTCCATCTTCTCCTTCTCCTTCTTCTCCTCCTCCTCCTCCTGTCACTTTTTCTTCTTTACCTCTTTCTTTTTCTTCTTATTGTGTCCATCTTCTTCTACTCTTTCATTTTTCTTCTAGTGCTTCTTCGACAGATAACATAAGGATAGTTGTTTGTTATATAGAATACATTTTGAAATTTTACATGCAAAATTGATTGTCAGTAGCACAATGAAAGCTGAAATATAAGTTTCCAGGACATTTTAGCTAAGAAAAAAGTTATTTTTCTCTGACAAAAGTTTGATTTTTGTGATAATAGCCCAGTAATGGGAAAATTAAACATTTCAAGTGCCAAATATACTACATTCTCTCACATATAGGAAAACCAGTACATTAAGGCTATCACCGTTGTATATTGAGGCTATTACCATTAAATATTGAGACTAATAACATTAAATATTGAGGCTTAAACCGTTAAATATTAAGGCTTAACCCATTAAATATTGCATTGAACCATTAAAATTGACTACATAACAATTGAATATTGAGGCTTGATGCCAATCTTAATAACATTTATGACAAAGTTGATAAGTTCAATTAAGATGGGTTCTTCATCTAATTATTTTGTTTAACAACATAAATAATTGCCTGAAGTCTATAATGACAAATTGGGAGCCTATATTGATCATAGACTGCTACATTGAATTAGATCTAACAACGAAAATACATTGAATACAATCTACAATAATGTACTTCCTAGCAGAGTTATACAAACTTTAATCGATTAATAGAAAAATAATTATGGAGGGAATCAGCTAAGACTAACTTTACATCTATTAAGTAACAGTCTGTAAATGCAAAACGTCGAAATATTAAGTTTCTTTAAAATTACTGCTATAAACGAAATATGTAACTGAATTTCATTTACTGAGACTGAATTTTATTGATTGAGACAAAATTACTTTTAAAAAACCATTGAAGAGAAATTGTGACATTTCGTTGTATCTCTTTTCTGTAAATGAATACATTATAATTATATATTCATTACAACAATGCGAGAAACGTTTAATGTTACTGTAAGAACGAAATATCTAACAAAATTAAAGCTTAACTTATTAAAAATCGTTAAATAGTTCACTAATTCGTTTTATGTCTCTATTAATATTAGATTTTTATTATATATTTTCTATATATCTAACATAATTGAACATTTTTGCTAATAATGAACTGCTGGCTCACAGATATGACTTCTTGCCTTACAGTGTCTTTAAATGTAATTGGAAATATATTAGGAAGGAAATATTACTTTAATTTACTATGAATTTTGTAATAATTTCATTTTCCTCGTAAATTTAAAGGAAAAAAAATATGATTTGATCTTTGTGCGAAGGAAGAATATAAGTTGATACTTTTGGAAATTTTAAAACATAGTAAATGATAAATAATTTCAATATTACAAATATTATTGAAATACGATTAATATTTTTTTGAGATGTCTTAAACTTATTCCTTTCATAAGTAAGTGTCCAATATCAAAGATTATAATCTAAGAAGACTCCTGAAGAACTAAAAACTAATATTTCCAAAATAATACAAAAAAGAATTAGAAATATGCATAAAATTTAATTCTGTTAAGAATAAATACCAGTAAACGTATTAAGCCAAAAATAAACTAGAATACGTTATGAATAATAGAAAAATAGTTACTATTTTAATAAATATATGTTTGATCGTATATTAAGCTAGTTCAGTTCGTTTACTACAAAAGTAATAAAGCTAACAAAAAACTAGAAGAATGCAATTATCAACAATAATAATAATTGGAAATATAAATAAATAACATTAAATATAATAAAAAGAGTGAAAGTTTAAATAAATAAAAGAAAGTTAAATAAAAGAGTGAAAGTTTGGGTTCTAATACAAAATCCAATCCACGTAAATAGTCAAGACTAACAACCAACCAACATCAATACACTAGTTTAAATTTCTCTAATAGTTTTGATTTTTGAGAATCGATTTCACGAAAATTTCAAGAAAATATTTGAATTTATTTCACTATTAGTCTATTTTTCTAATTACACATAAACCACAGACAGATATCAATTTTAAATGATATAATTCTACAAGGTTATTAAAAACAAGGTTTAAATGTTTTTATTATCCTTAGAATTCGAAAAAACTACCCAATATTTGCGAAAACTGTCTTAAAAATAGACAACAAACATAAAAATTAAGCAAAGAATTAACAATTCCTTAAGAAAGACAAACCTAGTACTAAGGTATTCAAAAACTACATAGTTATAAACAACAAGATATCAAATTAAATTTGAAAATAATCGAACACAAACAATGAGATATCGATTAAATTTGTTTCAAGTCAACTTTGAAAAATCGAACACTTAACATATCGAATCTTTGTTGTTCGAATAGATGTTGAAAGTCACAAAACTTTAGTGATTTAATTTTATTTTAACAATTATTTCAATTTAAATTAAAAAATCATTTTTAGCATAATAGAGTAACAGCAATTCCTTGTGAAAATTTAACACATTAACGAGATTCTTAATTAAATCTGTACAGTGAAACTTCCCTCAAGGGACACCTCCCAATAGCGTACATTTCTCAATAACAGACACTTTTGAATTCCCCGATCGATGCATAATGGAGTTAAATGGCCTTATTACTTCTTAATAACGGGCATTCTTAAAAACGGACGCGGACACCAAATTGATGGCCCACGAGTTGATTCGACCTCCCAATACCGGACAGTCACGATCTATGTGTAAACAAATGCGTTGAACATTTCCATTCTATTCATCGATTTATAGACGAACCCAACTTCCCAGAAAGGAGTTAGTCATCACGTTGAAAAGACTTTTCAAAAAGATTGTAAGTGCAGACAAAAATTAGCAATTTTTTAAAAAAAACTTTGATTAGAAAGTGGGACAGTACTCATCGTTAAAAAAGGACAGATATTCTACAGTGCCTAATTTACAGTAATTTTGTTTATTTTTTTTAGTTATGTACTGTAGTAATGTTGTACTATGCAATAAAAATTCGTCATTATACTTATACCATTATTTATACGTAAGTTATTTATTTCGGTCATTTTTCTCAATAGCGGACATTTTACGAGGTCCCGATGGTGTCCGTTATTTGGAAGTTTCACTGTATTACAATTTGTATGTACAATTGAATTTTTTTTAAATTAAAAAAATCAAACCCAACTATAATTATTTACTTCAAGGAATCAGTATAAGAATCAAAGTACAGTAGTCTCGATATTTCGAGACTTGATAATTCGAGTCTCGATAGTTCGGAGATCCATTAAAATCTAGGTAACAATCACAAATTTTTTGAGTAAAAAACAATACCAAAATCGATTTTTCAAGTCAAAATTACATTTTTTGCTATCTGTGAGTAATATTTCAATACCACTTGTCATTTATAACAACAAATATCGAATAGAATAATAAATAATACACATGCGAAGTTTATAATAAGCAGAGCAAATCATAAATTTAAGAAAATGTCATATATTTATAAGAAAGTTTAAAATATAGTAAAGAACTATCCTACTAAGATCAGCCAATTAATACAATAATTATTGCAAAAATAATTTTTTCAATTTTATTTTTCATGATATTATTAATACTAATAATTAAGAGTTGTTGAAATTGTACACAGAATTCCAATGAGAATAAAGTACGCTGTCTAAAAACACTAAATAAATAATTGAAAAATATATTTTAATAAAATTATTTCAATGAATATAATACATTGAGCGTATATTGCTAATATATTATGCTCGTTGTTCGTTTGTATAATAAACTAGTTCAGTACGTTTAATAGGAGAGTTATAGTGCTAACAAAATAAAAATAAAATTTTCAAAATATTGCAGAAAATGCAAAATTAAATAAATAATTGAAAAATATATTTTAAATAAAAAGATTCTAATGTAAATTCGTTGTTCATTTAAATATTAAACTAACTTAGTCCTTTTATTAGGAGATTTACAGCGCTAACAAACACCAGAAAAAGAAGAATTTTAAAAATTTTGCAAAAATGCAAATATATTGAATAATATCATTTAATAGATTTTTATAGATCAATATTCTTGAAATATAATATAGAATACTATAGAATTCCTAGAGCCACAGAAGGAATTTCCTTAATTTTAAGGATTTTAATTTATCTAATCTAATCTAAGGATTAGCAAGGAAATAATAAACACCAATATCCTTAAAAAATGCATAGATAATGAAAATTCGTTAGTATTAAGAAAAACACAGTAGAGATACAGATTATTAAAAAAACGCCCAACTTTGAAGGGTTTCATTTACAAAACGCAGATTACATCCAAAATTTTGATTATTTATAAAAATTAACATTATAAATATTTACCCCTCCAACATTTATGAAAATGTTGAATGTATTTTCTGAAATTCATAGTCAACATCGTTTGATCATCTATGAAATTTGCACATTGTGAACATTATCTCCATAATAAATTTATACAAATGTTGAATGTGTGTTTTTCCCCATATTAATAGTTGAAAAGTATTCTCTTCCTCTTCCTCAAATAATTTTGAAAACATTCATGGAAACGTTTGACCTTTTATTTAAAAAAAATATTGGACGTGCTTTTCCATATCAATGGTCAGAATGCCTTGTTAGTAAACTGGGTAACTTCTTATTTTTCTTTCTGTTCTTAACCTTCTTCATCATCTTCCTCTTTCTCTTCTACTCCTTTTTTTCATAATCTCCACCTACTTCTTTTCTGCTCTTAAAACTTCTTCATCTTATGCTTTTACTTCCTTTTCCCTCCTTCTTCTTCTTCTCCTCTTCAACCTTCTACTTTATCACCTACTTCTTCTCTTGTTCCTTTCATTCTACCCCCCCCCCATTTCTTTCCCCTCTGCTTCATCTTCTTTTCTGCTCTTTCTACTTCCTATTCCCCCTTCTTCTTCTTCTTCTTCTCCTCAGCCATCTTCTTCATCTTCAACTTCTTCTTCCCCTCCTCCTCTTCTTCTTCTTTATCATCTTTTCTGCTCTTTCTTCTACTTCTTCTTCTTA
Organism: Conomelus anceps; assembly: GCA_948455865.1. Lineage (NCBI taxonomy): Eukaryota > Metazoa > Arthropoda > Insecta > Hemiptera > Delphacidae > Conomelus > Conomelus anceps. Next base: position 155,663,427 of record OX418216.1, read on the forward strand.
CTCCTCCACCACCTCATTTTCCTCTTCCACCAACTCTTCTACACCATCATCGTCATCACCCTCTTCTTCTTCCTCTCACTCTTCTCCCTCCAATTTTTCTCCTTTACTGTTTCTTCTTCTTCACCTTCGCCTTTTTCTTCGCTCATTTCCGCTTCTCCTTCTCCTACTTCAACTCCTTCTCCTATTACTTCTTCTTCCCCTTCTCCCCCATCACCTTCTACACCTCCTCTTCAACTTACTTCTCCTCCTTTCCCCTTCACGAATTGCAGCGTCTTCTAACAACTATAACTCTAACTATAATAAACTTATATAACCATAACTATATCTACAATTATATAGCTCTATATCATCATATAACTCTAACTGTAATAAGTTGTATAATAACTATAACTCCCTCCTAATAACTATATGTGTTTTCTGAATAATCCCCTTCAAAATCGGACATTTTTTTAGCGTGAGCAAATTCGACTAGATACTAATTAATTAGTTTACATATTTTGGCGCATATTGTGGCTCCCATTGGGCCCACCATGTGGAGGTCCATACGAATTGTTGCCGTAATACTGTTGCTGGGGCGGAGCACGAATGGGCCGGCCATGTCCGTTGCCCGGTGTCTGGTGGAAGACATGGTGCCCCAGGGGCGGATTGTGGGGCACTTGGGCTTCCCATAGCAGGCACAGGGCTTCACCCATGTTTGAGTCGATTTCCTGTTAAATGAATAGGCAAAACTTTAATTTCAACTGCGTCGTTATCAAATTGGGTTTTAAATTCGATTTAACACAATTTCGATTTTAATACATGTGTAATTAAATGTTTGAAGTCATGTGCATTCAGTGAAACTAATCAAATGAAATAAAAAATAGTTTTATTTCTCCTTCAACCATAGGTATATTCATATATAGCCTACTATGAAATACAATTAAACGCATACATGCTATTCAATACAAAATATAATAGGAGAACAAATTCCTCAGATGGGCCTTACACCTGTGTGTGAAGAAAACCGAATAATCATTACAAAAGAGTTTATTAAAGAAGATTTAGGAGTTTAAAAAGAAATATTACTAAGTAGAAAAATTTGGGAAAGAAAAAAAAGGCTCCCAGAAGCAGAAAGGATCCCCCGTTCATCAAACACGCAGAATATGGTCACAGCTGAGAAAGAGTAGCAATGAAAGTGTGATTGAGCATGAATTCAATGACAATTTTTGTTTTGAACACAAATCTAGCATAATTATTTATTAAAGAAAATCTCCTACCAGCTGCATTTATGAGAGCACCAAGAAGTTTATAACTATTATAACATGATAAATAAACAGCAAACGTCGGGTGAGAAAAACCTGATACATGAAATATTTGAATGTAATAATCAGCCGTCAATTTATCCTCCATTAAAATAAATAACAAAAAGTTAATTAGCCTATAATATTTTTGATAGGGTAGTAAGTAGAGATCCGAAAGAGGCTAGAATGAAGGCTAGAAGAGGCTGTAGAATAAAAGTGTTCCATGAACAATAGCATCAATGATGGATAACATCAATGCTATTTCAATGAATATTACAGATGAAAAAAGTTCAGGACTCAGCTTATTATTTATAATACACACTATAAAGACCAAAACTGCTCCCATTGAGCCTCTGTTTCCTAGACGCGGATTTGAACTGAATGGACTGCAAACAAGGCCGCATACACTACAACAAATAAACTGGATTTGCTTTCGAAATATAGTTTATATAATGTAATATGGTAATATATTAGATTAATTATATATAACCTACTATTATACTCATATAATATATTATCCTCTTTCATACATAATCTGATTTCGATAATAAGTTGAAAGTTGAATTTTAATTTCCAACAACACGCCATCTTGAGTTATGATCTGCCCCGCAAGACATCAGGCTGATAATAGAATAGAATAGTTTATTTATTTTTCCTTGACGTGGCAAAGTTTAGACTGAAAAATCTACTCTTCCACTTAACCACGTCCATGATTTACCATGAATATAACAATACTGTAATACAAACCAAAACAAAAAAAATAATAATAATAAAATTAATAATTGATAAGTTCAACAATACTAGTAGAAAGACAAAAAAAAATGATACACATTCACACTCACATTCACACTCACATTCACGCTTATTGCGCAGCTGCAATATTGTAAAAATAATAATGTGTATAGATTTGATCATTCCTGACAAATAAAGTGGGAAAAAACTTTGAAAAGATGTAGAAATGAATAAATTAATGATAATCTATCAACACTGCGAAATTGAAAACACGCTGCAAATGTAGCTGTACTGGTGTTGGAGGTTTTGCCATTCCGATGTCTCACCTATCCGCTAACCTAATAACACTACGAAATTGGAAAGACACTGGAGATGAAGCTTCTCATCTTTAGCGTATGTTCACCGATAGAGTGTTGTAATAGACCATTCCGATGTCTCACCTACCCGCTGGACAGATCAAGATGGTGTGTTGTTGGAAATTATATCTTAACTTCCAAATTATTGAAAGGAGATCATGTATGGAAGAAGATATATATATGAGTATAATAGTGGATTATACTTATCGTATATATTATTATTTGCCTTATTGTGGTTTGAGGTGAATTAAGTGTTAATCATCTCAAATACAGAAAAAGCTACATCAATTGTGTTGCTTTCCAAACGTCTCTGTCGAATGGTGGCTTGGACGCAGGAAGTAGCTCAGAGTATAATACACTCACCTGTGCAGCCAGACCCTGTGTAAAGAGGTGGGAGTGAACTGTTAGGCATAGAGTTTTAGGATTTGTTCCATTGGGCTTGGCATAGATACAATACTCTGTAAGCTCAGTGAGTAAAGTAATCACAACCTACCTCAGTCCTCTTTTGCGTAGTACGGTATTTGAACCAGATACAAAACTCTGTAAGCTCAGTGAGGAAAGTAACCGCAACCTACCTCCCTCCTCTTTTGCGTAGTACGCTCTTTGGTCCAAAACATAATGTAGATGTGTGAAGAGCCGCCTAAGTCGAAACAAGCTACGGTACTATACATACATATTATTAAAACAACTATATTTCTAAAGCAAATCAAGATTATATACTGAATATTAATGTATCTAGTCCTGTCCGCTCCGCTGCACATTTATTCCAAACCTACGCCTAAGAAACTGAGGCTTTACAAAATTTAAAAATTGGACTATTTTCATGTGAGGAGGCACACATGCTGTTGATAAAGTATCACAATATTAATCCAATGAATTGATATGTTGAAAAATATAAAATTAATTAGACAAAAGTCACTCACATGTCCGTCACGATAAGTTAGCAGGCGATTGAAGTCGTTGCCGCAGAAATGTCTGAGACTGTTGGCCTGTATGTTGCCGATTTTCAGCCATTCTATTGGCAGAGGCACCGCCCCGCCCATTGAGGGTGACATCGAGTGCGCTGATTGGTCGAAAATGACGTCATTCCACTCGCAATGGTCGCTTTTGAGGCGCGCGTAGCCCTGGAAGTGGCTGCTGCCTTGCAGGCTAATTATCAGGATTACCGTTTTGCCTTCCTGTAAACAACCAAAAAACATTTCATAACATACATATAAAAATATATTTTTTACATACAATAAATAGTTATGAAAATTCATAAGATAGGCCTATCAGAACATGATTTCAATAACCTTAAAATTAGAAATCTTTTTTGAGGATGAAGCCTGTAATAAATGGAAATCCAGTTATAATTCTAATTTAATTTTTTTTAGAATTTATTTTATTAGATGGAAAAAAATTTGAGCAGCCACTGGCCTCCCATCACGGTGGCATCTGGATTTGTCCAATGTTAAATTTCTTATTTCTATTATTTCCATTCAGGCAATTCTTGCTTGAATAGAAACCACATTTCATAAAAATAAACATTCTCTTTTTAACAGATTGCAATAATTCATACAGTATATAATAGCAAAATTACATCATAAAAAATTTGAATGAACACCTATTTGAAACTATTTTTCCAAGGCCCTCACCAGACTTTTTTGAAGTGCGCTATAGCAAAACAGGAGTTTGATAATACAGATATATAAAAAACAAGAGCAAAATCAATATATTAAAAAAATCGAAGACAAGTATTGGAGTTAAAGCTTGAAATAAACATTGCCTACCCAAACACTAATCTCACACATAACTTTGGTAATTCTACCATTTATGAATTTGGTTGGTAACTTAGTTAATAGTAAACTTCCTTTATCCGAAACCGAACCGTTAACAATGCTTCTTACTATAAACAGAAATATTATATTCTTCTTGCTCTTTTATAATTGCCTTATGATAATATTCATCTCTTATCATTTGCTCTATCAGGTGAACTAAAATATTTCTAAATTTGTAAAGATCAGCAGATTGGCCAAAACGGGACGACATTACTAGCCCACATAGGTCTATGACCTGTGCGTGAGCAATAAGTTTGGTGATGGTGATTGATGAGTTGGACCTACAGGTGGGTTCCGAACCACCGAGAAGCGATTTTAAAGCAGAAAGCAGTCTTCTTTGCTGACCAATCCAATCCAATTTCCGCAGTAGGGCAGGTCTTTGGCATCATTTATAGTATAAAGGAGTTTCGGAATAGATTTGTCAAAAATCATCAATTTCCCCCCCCCCCCCCGTTTATTTAGGTTATTTACTATTTAGAAGCCCGGGTTGAAGTTCCAATCATGGCTGCCACACCAATGGGACGATTATTTTGTGTTTTGAGCACACACAAATCCACATAATAAAAAAAGATGCGAGTAAAACAAGTATGGTGAGTCTTGGAACATCATAAATAAATAAATAAATAAATAAATAAATAAATAAATAAATCATCTGCACATGAAGCCATTTTTTTCCACGTCAAGCTTAAGCCCAGCATTAGTAGCTTCAAAAATGTTTGAAATCGGTTATCGGTTTCTTTCCTTCGAATTTTTGTTGAAGATGTTAATCAATTTTTAATCCTCAAAAAACTATCAAATGCACTGAAGACTTTCAGTATACGAATACTGACATCAGTAACAAACAGAAATGCGACAATTCGATGAATGCTATTATCCAAAAAATCTTACCGGGGACTGAACCCGGACCCCTCACTTTCGCAGAGAATGCTCTTACCAACTGAGATACAGTGAATACTCTGAATCAAAACATTTATTTGAAATTGGAGCCAGCAGGCCAATGATGGAAAGAAGGATATTACAATAAATTATTAAAAAGTATTGAATCAATGTAGATTTTTATAAATTATTCGAAATTCATTACCATCTACGTTGATTTATTTATTCAAATAAATTTCAAAATAGAAACCAAATATTAGATTAGGTCTGTTTCTATAGAAATTTCACGATTGGAAAAACCACACTGAACACAAACAAATACGATCTCAGGGATCCACAAACAACTGCCCGTTTCAAATTTTACATAGGACAAACAGGCCTCGCATTCAAACAACGTTACAAAGAACATTTTATATTTACAAGCCTTAAATACAAAAACCGAAGGGACACAAACTCAACACACACCATGGAACAATTTGAAATTTACAAACACACCACACACAATAAACAAAACATTCTCAATGAACAATTAAATTTCAAATCACACAAACTTTTTGATCACATTATACAAAAACCACAATTCTTCTAACCAAAAAACCAACATGCCGATCTAGGACGCCTTTGAAGATGAGTCTCCATGACTCGAAAACGTTTGGCCTGAGTGAGTAGAAATATTATTTATTCACAATTAAAATTGACTGCAAGTCGTTAAATTTACAATAAAAAGTCAAGACATTTCACCTTGAAACAATAATTTAAGCGTCTTTTACAGAAAAAGAATATTAATTTTTGATTTTATTTTTAACAAAGAACTATCACAATCCAAGAAAGTGATATAGTTTTAAATATTTACATATTTCCTTCCATATCATTCCATTCTTTCATGACAGTTAAATTGAAAATTCTATATAATTTAATTTTAGTTTTAGTTTGAACTCTTTTAGTTTTATATAACTTATTTGGAGTGTGAATTGTATTTTGTAAAGGAGGCAAAAAGGGTTTCTACCTGTTGTCTCCAGCAATAAACTATTTATTTATTTTGAAAAATTGTTGATAATTGGAACATCCTTGGATTATTATTAATTTCTTAGTGTGTCGATACATAATATTTATTTATAACAATCCTTTTGTGCATGAACAAATTCCTCAGCTAATTAAGAAAGATCAAAGCCACTTGAGAGAAAGAAGAAAAAGAAATTGTCCAACACAAAAAATACTCACGCGGTAAGCGTTCTTGAGGCGCATTTCAGTGTTGGACTGGAAGTGCCACACATTGGTGCTGCATGCCCTTTCGAAGGAGCGCGTATTTCCGTATCTGATGATGAAGAACGCTCGATTGCCGGCTGTTGCCTGCTCGAGTTGACTGCTGCTGCCCTGCGACAGTGACGGCGACAAACTGCAACTGTTACTGCTACTTGTTCCCACCGTGCTGTTACTCGCATTATCATCTAGAAATCATAAGAAAATAATTGCTACTGCTTCCGGTTACTAGAAACTATGATTGAAACTGTTATTGTTACTGCTACTTGCTCCCACCATGGAGGTTTAAGAAAGTGGAGGGAGCATAAAGTATATCACCAATGTTAAAAAAGTGTAACTGGAAAGAAGGTTACTACAGTTGGGCCAAAACTTCTGGGCGCGTGGACGGCTGGCTACTACTAACCGCATTAAAAACAATGCCTGCTGCTCTATTCCATTGCCACTAAACAATACTATACATAGATCTGTGCGTGCAGTAGCCCAATGTTTTCAGAATAGTACCCGCGCTAACCCCCTCGCCATAGCCCGACCAGTTCTGGCTACGCGCCAAGAAATTTTGGCCCTTCTGTACCCTACTGCATGGGTTCTGACGCCATTCGCGGCTATATCACCACGAATTTCAAACTAAGTAGTTCACAAGTTTATAAGAGTTTACTTTCATGTCATTTAAAATATTTGATCTACGCTTATCATGTGTGGGAAACGATTTGCTTCTCAAAATGATTTTTTGAAAGCATTTATCAAGATTTAGCAGTCGTATTGATCACTTCAACACTGATTTATGGCTTTAATCTACAACAAAGTAGTGTAGAGTGATAGCCATCTTTAGAGATGGCCATGATAGAGCTCATACATCATCGTAGATATATATAACAACGACAACAACATTGGTGTATATCTTTTGTGGAGTATAGCCGATCAAGATAGCGTCGGCTCCACTTTTCTGCGTTATGCTCCCCCCCCCCCCCCCACTACTTTTTTATATCTCCATGTCTACCACAATATCACTATCAATAATACTAAGAAGGTATTACTGTTACCAGTACCTGTTACTAGAATAAGTGACTTGAACTGTTACTGCTACCTGGGGTTCTGCTTCATTAACCTAATGTTAACGAAATTAATTTTGTTAACGAAAATAAAAAAGCTTATTGAGAAAAAACACTTTTAATTACGAGTTATTAATATGTGAAATATGTCTACTTGATCTACAAGTGTTGTAGATCAAGATATATGTCTACAAGAGTTGGATTGGCAAAGTTGCTGCAAGAAAGGGTGGTGTGAATAAAGTCGAGTCTGTAGAGCAGCCCATATTTTTGACTCTGCGCTTAGGACTCTTGTTATTTGACGTGAATAAAAACTTGAATCAACCGCAGCTGTTTCCCACGCCTTCCGATCGGACACCCGACGACTCAGCAGATCAACAGTCACTCAACAGAGTCAACTCAATATGAGATACGCCAGCCAAGATGTTGTTACAAAAAATCGAATTTAAAAACCAAAATAATTAGACAAAAATACGAGCTAAAAAGGAGCATAGATTTTTGATTTTTTATTAAAATTAGAGCTGTTAAAAATTTAGTAGTAGTAATGTTTTATTTTCAATTTCATGTTAACAATACAATCATTATATTATTTATAAGCATCCTAAGCTTGGCTTTCGCCGTCAGCTATTGTTAAAAATGTATAAATAATAATTCATAACAATCCTAATAGTCGAATTCAAGAGAATTACAGTACTCTTCTCCTTTCTTCTTTAGTGGCTTACAGTCAAAATTAGTCAGGTTTATATTACTGTTACTTAATTTTTCACTTACTCATGTCGTAAGTCCTTCTGTGGTTCGGATGCCTATTGCCGGAAATGTCTAGAGCTGACGACAACTGCTTTGAAATATCATTGTTCGATCTTCGTCCTACTTCAGACAAAAAGAAAAACAAACACTCGTCAATGCTGATTGTTCAATTGAATAGGTTTTTACGATGCATACGAGCTATTGATGTTGTGAATAGAATTATTGAAAATAAAATTTACTAGTGCATCCAGAACTTATTCGTATGATGGCTATTTCGCATTGTTGGAATGCTTCCTCAGACACAGCAGAGGCCTGTCAGGTTTTAATAGGCTGAGAAAGCATTACAACAATGTGGAACGGCCATCACACGAATAAGTAAGTGTTAAATTACCTAGTATGTTCATTTATATAATAAGAGAGAGTTGAGGGATGTGTGTGTGTTTGTCAGTAATGCGGATTTCACAAAAACGGCATCGCTTTGGAACACCAAGTTTGGCACAAAGCTTCCTTTAAGCTCAATTCAGTGCACCTTGAAGCCCGGTATTTTTATATTTATTTCAGGCTTTTAATAATATAATTGTTTAAAATTTGGTTATTGACACTTCTACTATTTTGAAATGTGTTGAGACGCAGGAAGCTCATAGAACAGCTGATACATATGATAGATGCAACTAAGCTTCAAGTCACAAGCCAAAGCAACACATTTGTTCCGTATCAATATTGCAGCTTCAAATTCCTTTTTTTGGATTGTATTGGCAGTTGAAATCCATACATCACATGTTGAAAAATCATAATTGCGAAATCTACCATAGGCCCTTATTATACAGAGCCACTTCAGTAGCGGTCGTGAGCCACAATTTAGGGCCTCTACACACTGGTGTCTTAGACATCATGTCTGACATCTGTCGTGTCTGAAGCATTTTTATCGAAAACCAACCCATGTTATTTAATGGGGGACTTACACACTGCTTGAGACATCGGTGCGACGCGAAATCCCTGCTTCAGACATGTGTCGCACGAGACCGGTTGGTCGGTGTTTGGTAAGTCATGACTTACGACAACCGCCCTGGCGCATGCGCACTAGCGCGCGTCGCCCGAACAATGAGGCTGTGAGCCGTCAACAACTGAGCGCAACAATTAGCCGTCTGCAACGCACGTAAGACATAAGACATGCAAAAACATCCATTTCTTATTCAATTCCGTACGACACGACAGATGTCTTAAGACACCAGTGTGTAAACCGGCTTAGGATAAATTACATCAACTGAGCGTCTAAGGCTACGTGCATAGTGGAGCTTAGAGCAAAGCGTAAAAGAGTCTACAGTAAAGAGCCTAGAGTCCGCGATAAAAGAGCAAAGAACTACTGTGTTCAAAGTGAGGAGTTGAAGCAGCGAGCATCAAGGCCGTTCATCTCCCCACTGTCCAGTTCGTTCGCAACTAAGTGCCGAAATGTATCGTGAAATGTATTAATGAAAAGCCTATTTTATTGATTATTGAGAATAACCTCTGCATTACAATAGTTATATTTATCTAATAAATGAATAAACAAAATATTTCGAATGACAAATCTATTAACTATACAAACAGTCAATAAATTAATTTATCAATAGCACAGGTGGTTTGTATTCCTGATACATTTATGGGCATTGATAATATTTTGTTTTATTAATTTATCTTGGATTTCTTGTTCCATAACGATCTGCGTTGTTAATATTAACGTTTCATTGTAATTGCAGTCAATTTTAATTGTAAATAAATAATAAATTAACTAATAATAATAAAATAATAAATCAACTAATAAATAATAAATTTGTGAATAATAAAATCAATAAACTAGTGGGTACAAATATTATTTATTCACAATTGAAATTGACTGAAAGCCGTTAGATTTAGACAATAAATATCAATTTATCTTAACTTTTTGTTGTAAATTTAACGACTTGCACTCAGTTTTAAATTGTGAATGTATAATCAAGGCCTTGAAAATGAGATTCAATAACTCGAAAACGTTCGGGCAAATGTGAGTACATTTATTATTTATTCACAATTAAAATTGACTGCAAGTCGTGTGATGAATTTACAATAAAAAGTTAATAACAACGCAGATCGTTGTTAAGTCAAAAGTTAATAACAACGCAGATCGTTAAGGAACAAGAAATCCAAGAAATTAATTTATTATTTCTAGCAAGCTATACAGGTTAAATCATTTATAACGAACAGAAATATTTTATAGAATTAATCAATAAAAACGCAAAAAATAAAATTACTGATTCAACACTTTTAGCCTTATATAATATAACAATATTATATACTTGTTATTACTTGTGTTCAATTCAGCGGCCAATGAATCCCAAATTTTGTCCAGAATGAAGCGATTGTGGTGATTCCTATTCTTCTGGTCACACAAAGGTTGCCTCTTGATTACTCCACTTATCAGCAAATCAACATTCATTTTGAAAACCGATGAAACCCGATTCTAAAATGTTTTTAAAAGCGAACGTATGCTGCTGAATGCGGTACGGAACGCAAAAAATGGCAGGACCGGCTTGCATCGATAAGCGAGCAAAGCAGAGAAATCAAACTTGTTTTAATTCGCAGCTCTGCTCTTTCAAGACCTCCTCGCGTGACCTTGACGCACTGCTCCACTATGTACAGCTACATTACTATAGCATGTGTTTAAATCGAGGCTTTGCTCTATGCTCTAGGCTCTTTGCTCTCGGACGCTTCACTATGCACACGGCCTAACCCAACATTGTCAAAGTATATGAAGGATTAAATATGTTAATACAATCAGCAATTTTTTAATAAAATTAACACCGCTGATGTGATTTATCCTTATCCTCAGACGCGGTCGCGGTCGCTCGCGACCGCGTCTGAAGTGGCTCTGTATGATATGAAAAATCTAGCCATCATGATGAGTCAGACAGTTGGATCAAAAAATTTACCTAGTTGATTTCTACCCTCTATTTTTTTCAATCTTATATAACCTGTATGAATTTTATAAAATATTTTCGAGTAATAATAATAATAATATCGTGCGACTTGGCTGGCTCAGGTCTGGTGTCAGAGTTATCAGGTCGCACCTAAATGAATTCAGGGCCCCTGACGTGACGTAACGATAATAAATACGATTTATTCACTGTTATTTAAACTGGGATTTTTGAAAACTTTCTATTTCTTGGACTCAGTTGTAGAACCTAACTCTGTAAATTAACATTATGGAACTTCTTGTGTGATTGAATTATTATGACTCTGTCAATTTCTGTAATTCATTTTGATTGATTACTTATCCATCAGTATTTATTGGAATGTATTAGTGAGATCCAATTCCACCAAGGAAACCTGGTGTCAACTCTCGGATCAAGTTAACCAGGAGTTTAAACCACCAAAATTGGCCGTTTAAACTAAAATGCCAGTTAAACTTTGCTTGTGGTTTGAAGAAAGATTGATAATCTTTAAATAGCCTTGGCAGGGATATTGATATGTTTGTAGAAAAACGGAACTCTCTTACAGTGAAAGCATTCAACCTCCTCAGTTGAAAATTATGTGATATTTTCTCATGTTTATCTGTCGTTTTATCAAACTACTCTTTTCCTTTTCCTCTTCTTTTCATCCTATGAAAAAAAATCGTTTTCTTCTAATTTATTGATCTCATTTTTTACATTACTTTTCAGTATGCAACCTTAACATTTATCTGTAATAATTTATACCATAATAAGGTACTTATATCTCATGATAAGTTTTTCTCTCTTTTTATTATTCTACATTCTTTACATGACTTTTCCAGTATTTTTCCATTTCCTGTCTTAAAATGTATAAGTGTATCATTAACTTTAATGATTTTATGTAAATTGTGTTAAGGAAGCTTTTTTTTGGGCGTAGTCTGTCAGCTTTCATCTATGCTTTGTAATAAATAAATAAATAATACGATCCAAAGTTTAAACCAAGTTAATTCTAAACGTAGTTTAACAGCATTCGAGAATATAGCCCTACGATATTGTATAGAAGATAGACAACGTACTTAGTGGACTGAAGTCGTTCTCCTGATTGTTGATGAGGAGCGGCTTGGCTCCAATGCCAGTCGGCTGTTGCAGACCCACTTCTTCCTCTTCACTGCATAGCACAGCCACCAGTGCTTCGATTACGGCTTCATCGTTCTGCCAACAAATCAATAAATACATAGATAAAACGGAGTATCAAGGACAAGACAACTCCAACAGCAACAACAATAATAATATTAATAGTAATAATAATAATAATAAGAAGAAAGACCCAACAATACAGACAGATATTTGGGTAGACATCTGCAATCAGGTAAAGGAGACTATAGATCATATAACTAGTGGCTGTGCAACCCTAGCTCCAACTGGTTATACAATGAGACATGAAAATGCGTGCAGAATCATCCATCAGGAGTTAGCAATGAAATATAAATTACTAGATATTCACACTCCATACTACAAATATAAACCTACTACCTAATATAAACCCAAATAAACCTACCTAATATAAACCATACTACAAATATTACAATGTTTTAGAAAACGAATTAGTCAAAATATATTGGAACAGAGACATAACAACTGACAGAACGATAAAGCATAACAGGCCGGATATTACGCTCATTGATAAAACATTAAAAATAACATACCTCATAGACATAACGGTAACGAATACTAACAATCTACAAAACAAAATTTCGGAAAAAATGTCAAGTACCAGCTATTATCAGAAGAAATCAGACAGATGTGGGGCCAAATTTAAGTATTCACAATACCTATAGTGATTTCTTCAACTGCTGCAATTACAAAATCCCTACATAAATATATTGTTACTGGTTCTATCTCTAAAATAACGCTGGCAACACTTGAATTTATCACTCGCACAAACACAAATTATCCACAACTCACACTGTTCAGTTATTTCTTACACAAAATAATGTAATCGGAAGCAGATAAATTGATATTGTTCAACTGATAAGAGTTTTCAATATTTATTTATTGTAACAAATTTACAACGAACGTGAAGGTGCAACAGACTCAAGTCTAAAACTGCTCCCATCACAAATTCTGAATAAATGTCCAAAAACATTAAGGTTAATACAGACTAAAAATTTAATTTGCTAAAAACCTTCACTCTAAAAATAACAAAATGAATCTTTTCACTCAACCACTATTAATTTAAAAGTTCACTTGAAACGAAACACTAAAAACAGTTGAAAATAGTTTATAATATTAAATTTTCATAAAACATTTTGAGCAGAAAAATGTTATCTTGTTGCTATGGTGATGTTTGAAAACCATAAAATCAGTACAAAAAATCAATCACTAAATGTTAAAAAGGCCTATTTAATATTAACATAACATTTGGAACTCTAAAAGCACTTGCAAGTCACTATATAAACTGTCAAGTAAGCCTGAATAATAATCTGTCACAAGATACTGCAATTAACACTACAGACAACGAAAGTTCATTATCACAGTTTGTAATAGCGCCAACGGGATTGCACTGTCTGTATTAACGTAAACAGGAACTGTCACTGTACTCTAACAATTCAACAACAGACGTTTGCTTATCACGGTCTGTATAAGCGCTTACTGGTAAACAGGAACTGTCACTACTGCCACTTATCGCATTAAAGATTGAATTACAACTGAACTCATTTTTACAAGTCTCTCCTATTTATACATTTTTCCATAATCTAGATATCTCTCCATTTTTCTATCAACTTCTACCGAATTCTAAAATAAACAAATAAGGACTCGCAGTTTACACAATATTCGATAAAATCGATAAATTTCTATAAGGTTCTAAATGAATATTCTACCAAATTCTGAGTAAATATCATAAAAGTGTCAAAAGAAGAGTAATTAATTGCTTATAAGTTAATATTGACACAGCAGATAACGCTGTAAATCCTTCTTTTTCTTCAATTTCACAACAATATCAAGGATCTTGATCTTCCACCTAATATTTACATTGCCCTGCAGAAGTCAGTATTGGATACATGCGCGACAACAAGACAATTTTTAAGCATATAAAGAAATGAATATAGTAATGATTGTAGACTAGAAAAAAAGTGTATATAGTATTGAAAGGAAAAAGTGAGAATAACAAAAACACTAACTATAAACACAGAAAACACAAAAATGTAACTGTATAGCAATTGTGTGACTAGATGTATATGAGCACCTTAGCAGCTTAAGAAACAATTTCAGGAAACAACTTTTACAATATTTAGGGGGTGCATACTTGATCAATGATCTGTAAGTACTCTTAATACCAGCCATTAGGCTGTGAGGTCGACAATAATAATAATAATAATAATAAATGCAAAACAAGCAGCAAAAGTTGGGCTCAACATCTCCTTTGAAAAATTCTCAAAGTTAAAATTATTGTAACTTGCTTTTTCAGTTTTTCACACGCGAGCCACTCAAAGCGATTAATAAAGTTTGCTATTTATATTGACTGGTTGCTGGTGCTCAAGTTTTTTAGCTTTTGCTAGCAACGCCTGTAATAACTATATTCTCCTGTTTATATATTTTTTAAATTTATTTCAAATTTGCTATTGTTATTTATTCATTCACTGGCTTTGTTGTTGTTTTAATATTTCTTTTTATTTTGGAAGTTTTAATTTTTTGTTTGTATTGTTTGTCGATGGCAATAAAATGAATTTGTTTGAAAAATCTAAACTAACTCAACCTAACAAATATTCAAATAAATCAAAATTTATTAATCAATCAATAACATAATAATTACAAAATCCTTCTAGTTAAACTTAATAAATACAGGATATATTATAACAATAGTTCGCATTTAGAAACCCCACTATAAAAACTATGTGTTGGGGTATATCAGTCTGTTAATATTACCTTTTTTTGAAAATGATATACAATACCTAGTTGAAATATTTTTCAAAAATGAAGTTAGATGTGTTTGTGCATATTATATAATTGAATAAAATTAATAAATGTAAATAATAATAAACCACCTAGAGTTATACAAAATAGCTACATAATAATCTTTAAAATATCACAATAATACAAGAAAACTATAAATGCAAACAAAAATATAATCAATTGATTTGAACTCTTACTAAAATTTAAAATTGCGTTACATCCTGATCTATAATCCAATTTTGTTAATTTTCTTTTGAACCGATAAATAATTATTTCTACTTCTATGTCTACAGGAATAATGTTATACAGTTTTGGTGCTAAGTAAATAAACGATCTTTGTTCAAATGCCGAGTTCATTCTGGGAATAACAATATTTACATTTCTTAAACTAGTATGATAAATGTGATCTACAATTCTGGTTTTTTCTTCAAGTATGAGAGCGCTGCCTGAATAAAAACTTGTCTAACACTGAGTACTTTGCTTTCTTTGAATAGTTCAATTGTTGGAAACTGGTTATCTTTGAAATGTATTATTTCAAGTATACGTTTCTGAGTTACAAATAAAGGTTCAATATGAGTGTAATTTGTTGCTCCCAAACAATGATGTTATATCTTAAAATAGATTCTACTAAGGAATAATAAACTGTTTTTAAAGTTTCAAGGATCTTGCGAAGCTGGTAGAATTTGAAAATTAGTTTTTTAAATTTTGAATGATATGCACATCCCACTTTAGATTATCGTCCACTATTGTGCCTAAATATTTTATTCTATCGACCCGTTGGAGTGAAGGTCGAGTACACGGCTGGCTTATGTCTGTGCATTGAAGCAGCTTAAGTGAAGTTCTTGACGGCTTTGTGAGATCCGTTAAAAAAAGCTAGAATTTTTCTTGTTTGCATTCATTGTTAAAAGGTTATTCCTCGGCTATTTATTGATTATAGTAACTTCTGCTTCAGCTACACTAGCGACTCGCCAACCTTTTTGAATACTAATAACTACATCTACTTGCAAATTTTGAATAATTCTCTCTTAAACTATACCGGTTAAGTATCAAGAATGGACGAATAATTTTCCAAACTTCGCCATTTCATGTAGTGTTTGCATCACTTATATTGTCCATAGCTTACATCATTAATATCATACAAATAACATTATTATACATAATTTCTAGCACAATAAAAATAACATCATCTAAGTTTACTATTGTATCTATGAGATGCTGATAATTTTGTTTTTATCCACTCATATGCAAAATTTGGAAATTTACACGAATAAAAAAAGATAATGCAATCTAATATTTCTTTCCCAAAACGAATAACCTATTCCGAGTACACGGGAAACCATTAGTTTAACAGGTTATTCAACTCCACACCCTACCGTAATGCTCTCTGCAAATTGTTAGTGTATTTTTGTCATTTTTATGTTTATTATTGCTGTTTAAAATAATTTTTGTGAGTTTAAATTGAAATTTAAATACTGACTGTGTATTTATATTTTTTATTCTTATTACTGTAGTAGTAGTAGTAGTAAAATGCCTTTATTTGCAAAACATTAAAAGAAAAAATACATTCTTGAAAATAAATAGAAAACAAATACATATTATTATAATTAGAAGAAAAAGAAAACTACGAAATTATATCGGCATAACCACGAAAGTTGTCTGCTAAGAGTCGGTCCCTACATTAATAATTAAATTTGTTTATTAATCCCCCTTATCCTGAGAGCATTCTTAAAAAAAAGCAGATAATCTGTTCCAGACTTTCCCATTTAGCCATTCTATTAGCTCAACCTCGGTAAGCCACCCTTCCGCAACCATATTCTACGGGCACCCACCAAAATCGGACAAACACCCATAAAATGTAACATGTCTTCCTTGTCACCCATGGAACACAGCCACTGTCTTTCCTCCCTCCCATGAATAAAGTTCAGCTGAAAAAGGGATCTTCTAGCTTTTAAGATAAGACTTACTTTTTTCCTATCTAGTTTAGAATGGAGTTAAGACTTATCTCGATGCTCCAACTGTTTACACAAGCCATGAAATTCTGATGCATTCGCTCTTTGAAACCACTCAACACTAAATTTCTCTTTCATTCTCTCATACATACAACTAAATTCATTCTTCCATTCACTCTGTTCATTCAAGCACCTCACTAAATTACACCCAAATTCTTCGTCCCAGCTCATCCATTCCTTATACCCTCCTACCTTACTTCTTATAATTTTCTCTGCTAATTTTCTAGGCAATCTTTCACGTGGTAATCCTAAACTCTTGAAAATAAATTCTACATGCATTTTCAGTGTATACAAGAATATCGACTCAATATTTAATTCCAAGTGAACTATATAGTTGGGTGTAGATTGCGGCAACAGGATAAGTTTCTTGGCAAATAATCTGGGAAGAGATTCCAAAACATCAAAACGCTTATACCCCAGATCTGCGCTCCTTATGTAGCCACAGTTCTGACAATAGCATTATATACGTTCCATTTCACTTTCAATTTCTATATTATTTTGTGTAATAAAATTTATCCATACCCCATTTATTCCAAATTTTGCGAGTGAAACCCTTTCCTTAATGTGTTCCATAAACGATAGCTGTGCAGTTAAAACCACTCCCAAGTATTTATATCTATTGACTACTTCTATTTCTTTCCCGCCAAGATACCATCTTTCATGATTTGGCCTGCGCCCTCCCTTCCTGAATATAATAATTTTCGACTTTTGCTTATTTACAATTAAACCCCACCTTTCACAATTTTCCGCTAAATCATTCATCATCCTCTGTGAAGAGTTTGGAGACGAAGCCAACAGTACTAAAATCATCTGCATAAAGCAGAACTTTTACATTTAATTCATTTACCCAAATTCCTTCACTCAAATTTTCGCATAGATCGTTGATAAATAGTGAAAAAAGTAACGGTGACAATAAATAGCCTTATTTTAAGCCACTCGTTGTCATGAAAAAATCTGTCATTCCCATTCTACTCCAAATACTAGCTTCTGTATCAGTGCACAGACTTAGGATATGATGTATTCAGTGCTGATACTGGATGGAATAGGAAAGATGGTATAGTTTTTTGTATAAATTCAGACTTAAGCGGTAAAACAAACCAAATAAGTTTGGGAGAAGCTACTGGCCTGAACACTGATTTCAAGTTAAACAATCGGAACTATTCTATCATTTCAATATACCGTAGCCCAGCTATGAGTTCAGAAATGTTCCTCCATGATTTAGACAATTATTACCGAGATACTGACAATAGAAACACATACATATTTTTAGACGACATTAACATGGACACTTTACCCGATAATAGAGGAGAAAATGATAAAGACAGATACTTGGACATTATGCATGCAAGCGGATTCATTTATCTACCTACCAACCCGAGTTACCAGTCATTCTTATTCATGCAAGTTAACTTTATTAAATACACAAAAGTCTTTTTAAAGAAACTTTTATTTGGTTAACAATTACAATAAATATGCGTACTTATACATAGTACTGAGAAATGAGGACTATCCGCTATGCGCGCTGGAGTAGAACTAAATACTTATTACAATGATGCTAATATCTCTATTATGCTTAGTTAACAATAATGGGGTAGAAGGTGCTACATAATTCCTCCATCCCTAAATAAAACTTCGGGGGTAGTAGTGTTGTTAACAATGTTAATGTTAGATGTTTCCTTTTTCTTAAAATAAGAATACAATAATAAAATTGATATTGAAATGATAATAATAACATAGATAATAATAGTCCAAATGCTAATTGAAGTAGTTACAATATCTTCTTCCATTATGGGTGTGTATTTGTTAACATCTATCGGTTTGAAATTCAATTGTTCTAAACTTATGTTGAATTCTGGTTCTTGAAATTTTTCTAATTTTGTAAGCACAGTATCCAAGTTGATTAATTTTGTCTTATATTTTGATTTTGATACATGATTAAGTAATTTGTTGTTATAGTAAATTGAATTATTGTCATTCGTAATTAAATATACTCCTTTTATTGATTTCGTAACAGTTTCATATGGCTTTTCAAACCTTATGGTTTCTTCATTTGGAAAAATACATAGGTAACTGTCTAGCTCTGGAGTCCATTCAACAATACTATTTGATACTATTACTTCAGTATATTTGCAGTTTGAAGTAGTACCCATTTTAACAATTTCTTTTTCACAATTTAACTTATCATGATACAATTGTTCTGTAGAGCAGATATAACTTGAACTGGTCTTTTTACCACATTCATTGATAAGCCCTTCAACTGACACTTCATTTTCATGATACTTATTTGTTTTCAGCATATATCTAACTTTAGGTATAATGGTTACGTATTTATTATCTAAAACATTTTGTATTGAAAGCTATTTGTATAAATTAAAGTTCGATTCATCAACAATTGGTAGTTCCAAAAAGTATACTATTTCTTTAGAAGTTAATTTACAGTTTACATCTATTAAGTTTTCAAATTCCCACATATTTTTCAATTCTGGTTCTAAAGGTAATTGTTTATTGTAATAAATTGAAATTTTCTTAATCTGTTGGTACAATTCTTTTGTTGATATGATACTTGGATGTAGGACTTTTAATTTACAGAATATTAGAGAATTTTCAATATCTTGAGTCAAGCTTAACACAATATTATAAAGGATATTCAAATGGTTCAGTACATCCCTATATTTATCTAATTCTATAGGCTATAATCACTAAGTTTCTCGTTAACAATCAGGACTTTCTTTTTCAATTCATTAAAATTGTAGTTAACAGTTTTCAAGGTCTGGTTGAATTCATAGATCATTTCTGAGTTGAATGAGTATTGAGATTCTATTTGATTTATGATATTATTTTGATTTTTCTTTAAGTGTTCGAATAATTTATCATATTTTTCGCCATCGTCTGAATCTAAGTTTCCTGTTACAAATTTTATCGCATTTCCAAGTCCATTTATAAGTCCTCTTCTCGATCTTCTATTATTATCTAAATTGATTATATCCAACTTATCTTCTACAACATTCTTTGTATGATTTATTAGCTTTAAATAGTTCACTATATCCCTAGCTTTACTACCATTATCTGTTACTAAATCTACGTGTGCCGTTACAGGAATTGTATTCTTAACATTTTCCGACACTTTGTCGTAATATGAATTCAAATTATTTACATGATCAAAAATACTTTCTAATTCGTAATAATGTATAAAAGTGTGTCTTGCAACTTCTAACTTTGCAGAGCCTAGATCTACTGAAATTATTCCTAAATTGTTCGTTATATTCCTCAATTGTTCGGCTCCTGATGATACTCTCAGCAGGAAGTAGAGGGACCTGGAACAGGGTTGGAATCAGAATTATTTGGTTGTCTGGTTTCATCCTCGTCTTGATTTTTCTTTTTCTTTTCTTTGATTTTTCTGGGTCGCTTAATCTTCGAAAGGTGAATTTTCTCTTTAGTATTATGGTGTCTGGGGTTGATTTTGGCTGTTTTTAATTCTTTATTTACGTATTGAAGAGTTTCCTTGTTGAATTTGTTTTTCGTTTTACTTTGTTTTTGTAGATTTTTCACGTAGACTTCTTTTGGAATGTCCGGTAATTCCTCTCGATTTTTGTTTCTTTCGTTGATGACGTGTTCTTTTCTACTTTGATTGATGTCTCGTACGTGGTCGAATAATTGTTTGGTTTTTTCCTTGTGATTATTGACATAGTCGTTAATAAATTTATTTTGTATATCTATTTCAATAATGGGATTCGAATCTATGTGTCCATATAAAATTTCTAGAGGTGTCAGCTTCGTCACTTAGTGAATGCTATTGTTATAGGCAATTATGGCGTATTTGACCCTGCTTTCGATTGTTTCTGTTTTGAACTCCTCTCGATTGTTGAATATTCGTATGTGTTCTATTAGAGTTGAATGAAAACGTTCGGCTAGGCCGTTTGATGGTGGATGTTGAGTGCTTATCCAATGTACTTTGATTTTATGCAATTCAGTAAATTCCTTTACAAGTCCATTATTGAATTCGCATCCATTGTCGGCAACTATTGTCTGTGGAATACCATGGTGAGAAAAGAAACTCAGCAGTTTGTCGGCTATTTCGATACTGTTGCAACTGGATACCGGATAGCATTGTGCGTAACGTGAAAAGCTGTCAATGATAGTGAGAAATTTCTTTTTCTCTAATGTTATACTATCCATGTGAATTATTTGAAGAGGCCTCACAGCTGTTGGAGTCAAGTTCATTTCTAAATTGAGTGGATTCCTTTCGTATTTTGTTTTAAGACATACTTCGCACTTATTAATAAAATTTTGGATGTAGTTTTTCATGTTGGGCCAATAGTATTTTCTTTTAATTTGATCATACGTTTCCTGTATACCTCGGTGATTAGTTTTTCCTACATGATAATTATCTATAGTTTCAATTTTATCCTCTTCATGGGTTACGTCGAGTAGTTTTACCTTGCACCTTACGAGTACGAGTTTTGAGAATTTGAAATTTTTAGCAATTACTGAAGCAAATTGTTCATAGAATTCATTTTCGAAGTACAAATTGTATCGAACATTTGGTACTAGGTATTCTTTAACAAATTCCATCACGTTTTTATCGAAATTATTTTCTGATATTTCTACCATCATCCTCATTTTATTATCAAATAGTTTGATAATAGTAACTTTCTTTGGATTATTCTTCACAAGTTTCAATATGATTGGTTTTTGGCAAAATTAACTGGATCTTCTGACACAGGTATTTCTACTGAAGTATTGTCTTCATAATTGGAGTGTTGTGTGTGTGAATTATTTTCTATGAACTCTTCTTCCTCTTCGGGCTCGTTCTCCTCCAATGCCGGTTGTTGAGGTTGCAGGTTGATGTCGTTCCCTTGAGGTTGTATGTTGGTGTCGTTCTCTCCGTTGTCAAATCCAAGAAACTGGATTTCTATGTCGTCTAACTCTGTTGGTTGAAATTGTGGGTTGTCATTCTGTTCAATGTCGAATCCTAAAAATTGAGTCTCGTTGTCATCTACGTTGGCGATCATGGATTGTGTTTCTTCGTTGATAGGTCCAATATTTGTCTCTCCCTCAATAGCCTCATTGATTATGGCATCGACGTCACTTAAAATTCCAGGTGCTTTAGTAGTATTGTTATTATTCAAATGAATTCTTGATAAGGCGTCTGCATTCTGGTTAGTTTTTCCTTTTTTATAAGATATCTCGTAATCGTATTCCTCTAATTTCAATCTCCACCTTAATAATTTCGAATTGGGTTCCTTCATGGAAAATAACCATTGTAGTGGTTTATGGTCTGTGAATATTTTGAACTTTCTGCCATAGAGATAGGGGCGAAAGTATTTTGTTGCCCAGACGATTGCTAGGAGTTCTTTTTCAATGGTTGAATAGTTCATTTCGGTCTCATTAAGAGTTCGGCTTGCGTAAGCACAAGGTAGGTCAGCATCGTTTTTATATTGACTCAAAATTGCGCCTATCGCTACGTTGCTTGCGTCGGTGGTCAAATTGAACGGTTTTTCAAAATCAGGATATTGAAGAATTGGTTCATTGGTCAGGATGTTTTTACAGGTTTCGAAACATTTAACATATTCCGGGTTATTTATATCGATTTTAGCGTTTCTTTTCAGGCATTTAGTGAGAGGCTTTGTTAGATGGGCGAAGTTGTTAATGAATTTACGATAATATCCTAAGAGTCCTAAAAATCCTTTTATTTCTTTCGTTGATTTTGGAATGGGATATCTTTTGATGGCTTCAACTTTGTCTGGATTTGGTTTGACTCCGTTTGGTGTTACTAGGTGTCCGAGAAAACTAACTTCTTTACGTAAGAATTCCGTCTTATCAAGTTGCACTTTGAAGTTGGATCGCCTCAATCTATCAAAAACTTGTCTTAGCCTGTCGATGTGCTCTTCTAAACTAGTTGAATAGATTATGATGTCATCTAAATATACTAAACACAGTTCATTTCGAAGTCCTCTTAGTATGCTGTTCATGGCTTTTTGGAATGTGGGTGGACCGTTTTTCAGGCCGAAGGGCATACGTAAGAATTCGTAATGTCCAGTATCGGTAGAGAATGCAGTTTTCTCGACGCTGTCGGGATGCATCTCTATTTGGTGGAAGCCGGAAAACAAATCTAGAGTGGTGAAGTATTGTGCTCTTCCTAATTTGTCTAGGATGTCGGTGATGTTAGGAAGGGGAAATCTGTCATCTATTGTTTTAGAATTCAACCCTCTATAGTCGATTACAAGGCGAAATTTCTTCTTACCGGATGCATCTTGCTTCTTAGGAATAACCCAAACTGGTGAATTCCATGTGAATTCGACGGTTGAATTATTTTTTGTTCTAGCATGTCATTTATCTGTCTATTAACTTCAGTTCTGTAGATTTCAGGGTAGCGATAGCTCCTAGTGTAAACTGGAATATCATCTGTAGTTCTAATTATATGTTTAATTTCATTTGTGAATGTCAAAGCGTTCCCTTCGATATGAAATACGTCAGCGTACTCTTTAATCACTTGAGCTATGGCTTGTTTTTCTTCTGCGTTCATGTGATTAGTCCTTATCTTTGAAAAGTCAATTTTGTTATTTTGATGATTAAGTTGATTGAAATTCGTGCATGCATTATGACTATTTAATTTATTAGGCGGGATGCAATTGTAGTTTTCCATAGTTTCAACAGTTATTGGTTTATCAATGGAAATCTTCTTGTCGGATGTAGTAGGGTTTAGGATAGAGCAAAGGGCTTTGTTCTCTTTTACTTTCACTAAACATTGAGGTATTTCGAGTCCGGAAATATTTTTGTAAGACATTATAGCTTCACCTTCACTCATATTTTTAATTGGAATTTCGATTATGGTTTGAGTTCGTGCTGGAATGAGAAACGATTTTATTTGAGGCAACTGATTTTTTTGAGTATTTGTTGTTGTAGTTTTAACTGGTTTTCCTTCTGCATTGAAATAGTAAATCGGTAGTTTCATTCCGTTGAAATTGATACAATCATTGATGAAGTCCAAATTGATTTTTAGTTTTTTCAAATTATCCAATCCGAGAAGTAGATCAAAATTTTTGTGGAAGTCGAAAAGGTAGAATGTGATTTTTGATTTATCAAGTAGGGGAATTTTGGTACTGAATTTTTCTGTTGAAATGCCGTGTGCTGTTATGACTTCAAACGGGTCTACAATTAAATCTTCTTTGTAACATTCCGTTCCTATAATTTTCTTCACAAACGATTTAGTACTTGCTGAATCAATAAGGATTCTAAAGCGTGTTTTAGGATCTACGAAATAGGGTAATTCGTTTTTGTCATCTTGTAGGTTCATAATTGAAAATTTCTTTGGAGGCTCATATCCTCTAAAAAAGGATCTGCTTCGGTTTGTTCATTTGTTTCAAAGAATGTTTCGTTTTGATCATCAAAAGTTAAGTGTTCGAATTGGTTCTCCAATTCATCCTGGGAGTTTTCACCAAAATTGTTATCGAAATCGTTGTTTTGAGTGTCATCAATAGGTCTTCCTGTTATTTGATTCAGCCTATGTCGTTTCTGAGGGCGATTGTTAATTGATGAGATGCTCATTGGTGTTGGTTGATAACTGTTTTGGGGTCTCGGCTGATTGTTATTGTTGAAGTTTTGTGGTTTGGGTTGATTATTGTTGAAGTTCTGTTGACCTCTATTTTGTGGGTGTTGAAACTGGTTTTTGTTTTGAAAGTTTTGGTATTTTGGAGTTTGATTTTGGTGGAATGATTGGTTTCTTTGAGGATAGTACTGCATTTGCGGGTGAGATTGAAGTTTGTGTTGATTTTGGGGATGCTGCAATGTCTTTTTCGTGTTAGTGTTTTCATTGTAGTGGCCAATTTTGAATTGAAAATCGTTGGATAGCATATGGAGAGCACTGTCAAGTGATTCCGGGTTTTTTGTTCTCAATCCTCTCAACAACACCCTAAGTGCTAATCTGTTTACGTACTCACACATGACTTTTGAGACGGCTGATGTTTCTTTATTTTGAAAATAGGATATTTGTAAATTGAGTAATTTTTGGATTCTCTCGAAGAAGGAGAATGGAGATTCTCCTGATTCTTGTTTGAGTTCTGCCATTTCGAGGTTGAGAGTGAAACAATCTCTTTTGTCCATATAACTGTTGAGTAATACTTTCCTCACATCAGGCCAAGCGTATGAATTGGAACTAGTAATCAAGTCTAGAGCTGGACTTTTTATTCTTGCAAGGATTGTGGAAAAAAGATACTCGTTTAGGAAATCATCGGGATTAGCTGTTACGAAGAACGTTGCTACGATTTTGTCACAGATAGAAATGAAGCGATTTAATAGAGTAGGCTCTCCGGAATATTCCGGAATCATGTCTAGATACTCCTTTTTCAGAATAGGGGTTGTCGCTGCAGGGTTAGCGCTATTTGCATTAGTCGCCATTATTTAGTTGATTTTTAGAATTAGCAAATAATATTAAAATTGTTCAAAATTCAAAAATGAAAATAATACAATAATTCCAAATTTACTCACAATATAAGAGTGTTCATTTTTATCCAATGGCTCATTAGAAGTTCGATTTTTCCGCCATACGTGTAGAAAAAATCAGAGGTAGAAAGTCCCAATGTCAGGTACTTTTCACTATATGAAGTTCTTCGGAGTTTCCGCTGTACGTGTAGAAAATCCAGAAGTACTGTAGAAAGTTCCAATGTCAGGTGCTTTCACAATGAAGATCTTCGGAGTTCCGATGTTAGGTGACCGAAAATTTCACTATTGTTCGCGTCCACTTCGTAAACGATTTAAAAATCGAAGAACACTAATTCACTAATATTCTCGAAGTGTCCTACCGACTGCGCCAGTTAACTTTATTAAATACACAAAAGTCTTTTTAAAGAAACTTTTATTTGGTTAACAATTACAATAAATATGCGTACTTATACATAGTACTGAGAAATGAGGACTATCCGCTATACGCGCTGGAGTAGAACTAAATACTTATTACAATGATGCTAATATCTCTATTATGCTTAGTTAACAATAATGGGGTAGAAGGTGCTACATAACTTGCATAGACCACATTTTTATTAAGCATCCTAATTACAACACAATAAGCGCTGGAGTTTTACAATCTGATGTTACAGATCACTGGGCAGTCTTATGCAAAATAGTCCGGAAGCGGAATCATTGAGCACCTCCCAAATTCATTTCAATAAAATACTATTTCGATCTCTGCTTGAAGCACAGTTATGGGATCGGGTTATGATGTAGCAGGATGCCATATATGTTGTCGACAGTTTTTGAAAGTAATTTCCCAACTTAAGGCAAGGCTGAAAAGCCTATTAAGAAGCGTACATGCTATCGGAAACTGAAACCATGGATCAGTACCAAACTGGTTATGGAAATTACAAATTAATTATTTTTATTGACTGTAAATGTCAAGAAATTAGACCAGAAATAAAATCAGAATAATGATTAAAAAGAAGAAAGAATGAAAGGAACTACTCAATTTAGTTAAGTAGTCATAAGACATATGAAGTTTTTAAGAGATGATAAACATAAAATTCTTCTTTAATTGATACAATTTTTTTCTTTAATTGATACATGTTAGACAATTTGATCATTCAAAATTTTCTATTGAGGCATTAGTCTCTTGCATATGTCATTTTATAGTTTAATTTCTAGTGTAGGTAACTCCAACTCAGCTATCTGCTAAAAAAGGAGTACCTTCAATCATAACACTGAGGTTATAAATAATTATTTATAGTTTATTATTAAGTTCATTTACATAATATGCAACGGTGGGGAATAATGATGGATTGATTTTTTTACATTGTGCATCTATTGCATCAGATTGATAATTTGATTTAATTGCATTATTGTCAGTTTATTGTTGTTGTATTATTTTTTCCATTATGTATCATTGTGATTTGTATGTCAGTGTTATGAATAAATTTCATTTCATTTCATAAAATTGTAGAGCGATGATATGAGAACAGATTAATTGTGGAAGTATAAATTAAATTGAATGAGGCAAGTATAGGTATGAGGTTCACCTGAAATTGCACAGCAGAGATATAACTCTAGCTATTCAGAGAGCTATTCAGTCATGTCGTAAGTCTACACCATGTATACAGGTTCCAGCAGATGTTCAGTGCTAAAATTTGAGTGAAGGAATTTGGGTGAATGAATTAAATGTAAAAGTTCTGCTTTTTGCAGAAGATTTAGTACTGTTGGCTTCGCCTCCAAAATCTTTACAGAGAAAATCTCTTACACTTGCTATTATTTAAGCCGCATTTTGGCAATATTATTTCTTTTTATTTTTACAAATATTTTTATAATGATTCTTCAATTCTAAGGCTCCGGCTCCACAAGCAGTATTTTACTGCCTGTTTCCGCCGGTATTGTACTGCCGATAATAAGCTGCTTGGTGGTGGCTTTACGCGCAGTTAATATACTGCTCAATATATGCAGTAAAATACCTGCCATCAAGCGCCGCACTTGTTAAAGCAGCTCGGCACGGGCAAGTTGATTGTTTTTATCCCAGTTGTGCAAGTTGTTTGTGAATTCTCATCGAAAATGCCCAGGCTTAACTTTACAAGTAAAATAATTATTTCTTTACTTATTCCTTCTCCAACGCTTACTCATTCTGCAAACTTTTTCCACGCATCCACTTTAACATTTCGAAGTTTGAAATGTTTATTTTTAGAATCGTACAGAGCCGGATATTTTTCTACTTCTACGATAATCAGCTCACCGTCAAGTTCCATTTCAAAGAAAAATGTAAAATTAAATGAATACAGAATTCTGTAGGAGGAGCGTACAGTAGCCTAAACAGAAATACAGAAAGAAGGAGCCAGTAAATTAACTGCCTGTGTAGCCACTGACACGCGTAAATCTACTGCTCGAAAAATGAAACCAGTTCTATCCCCTCGCCGCATGACCTTGATACTGTTCCGTCTTTTCTACTGCTGCAGGCTAATTACCGCGCGTCTAGCCGCCTTCCATTCCCTACAATGGGATCTATTTCTAGCAGTACAATACCGGCGGAAACAAGCAGTAAAATACTGCTTGTGGAGCCGGAGCCTAAAGACGCTATTTTCGTTCACTCTGTATTACTTTTTCTAAATAAATTCAACATTTTAAAACAACGCACTCGTGCCATCTCACACTCCCAGTTATACCATTTCTGTTTAAAATTATCATTCACTCTCGTCCTTTCATGCTTATTACTGCTGTTATTAATAATTTTTGTACAGTGTGAGGTCCCGGTGGTTCGGAACCCACCTAAAACTGTACGTCCAACTCATCAATCACCATCATCCAACTCATTATCCACGCACAGGTCTCAGACCTATGTGGGCTTCATCCTCAGAAAAAAATTTGAATAGTTATTACTGACTATGTACTGACTGTATATTTATATTTTTTATGCTTATCACTGCTGTTTTTAATTATGTTTGTATATTGTGAGTTTACATTGAAACTGAAAATTACTACTGACCGGCAGTGGGGGTTTGTAGGGAGTGCGCAGTCGTTTGGCCAGCACAGCATGCCACTTGTTCCTGAGCATAATGATGAGCCGGGCAATGTGAGGCTGAACCCGGAACACTGCCCACTCATCCACTTTGAATGTGGCCGTCCGCTTATCTAACACCTCTTCCTCTTCACTGTCACTGCCTCTGTCCGCCGCTGTTATGGACACAGTTCAAAACAATGTAATTCGAAATAAACAACATAAATTCAACACAAACAAACAACATGAATTGTAATTTTTTTTAAACATAAAATATTGTGTTTCTTCATCACATGCAATTAAAAAAAAGTAAGTGCGTATGAATTTTTTTTGGTGGGGAGACCCTTACGGGTAGTTCCACCTCGCCGCTTGAGCCATGTTATTGGAAACATGGACCTACAATTTTAGGTGGGTTCTGAACCACTGGGAAGTGATTTTACAGCAGAGAACGGAGTCCTTTTTGCTGGCCAATCCAATCGTACACCGTTACAAAGTGGACCCAGGAGAACGCAGCTTATCTAATTTGATTGAACAGATACCTGCTACGGCTCACGGCTATCACTTCCCTCGTTTATTAGTGGAAGCTATAATTATGACTTCTCCATAGTGGAAATAAACATCTACTATAACATATTATAACAAAATTATTATAAACGTCTTGTTGCTGTTACCTGTCGATGAAACTCTAACGCTGAAGAATAAGGGATTGAAGGAGGAGGAAGAAGAATGGGGAGAAAATTATGAAGAAGTGCTGGAGAGAAGGGATACAATGACGGAGAAGAAGAAAGATAAGAATAAGAAACAGAAGAAGAGGGGAAAAAAGATAGAAAAGAAGAAGAAGAAGGAGGAGGAGGAGGAGAAAAAGAAGGAGGAGGAGAAAAAGAAGGAGGAGGTGGGAGATGAAAGAATTTAAGGAGGAGGAAGACGAAGATGAAGGAGGAAGAAGATAAAAAAGGAGGAGGAAGAAGAAGATGAAAAGGAAGGAGGAGGAGAAGGTGGAAGAAGAAGAAGAAGAAGAAGAAGAAGAGGAGGAGGAGGAGGAGGAGGAGGAAGAGGAAGAGGAAGAAGAAGACAGAAGAAGAAGAAGAAGGAAGAAGTAGTAGCAGTGCAGTGACGCACATTATGCTTGTACGCCTATATTAGGTAAAATATTAGGACCACCATGTTTCCAAAAATATGGCTCAAGCGGGGAAGTGGAAGTACCCATAAGTGTCTCTCCACCAATAAAAGCCATACGCATTTACAATCACTTTAAATCACGTCTGAGGCCCTGAACTTATTTAGGTGCGACCTGATAACTCTGACACCAGACCTAAGCCAGCCAGATCACACGATATTATTATTATTATTTATTTGTCATGTGTTATAATAAATATAACATCGACAATTGTCATACAACATTAAAATAATCAATACATTAATTAACATACAACTGCATTAAATGATCACAGTCCAATACGTCCAAGTCACTAAAACAAACAATACAATATTACAGAATACCAGTTATAAATAGCAACAAACTTCAATGTTCAAAAAGGCTTTGCCAACTATAAAAGCAGTTATCTATCAGCCATTCCTTTATTCTACTCTTGAACAAATTGAGTGATTGAGCGTTTCTAACATCACATGGCAATGAATTAAAATACCCTTTAACTAATGTAATTGGGATTCAGTTCATAAAAATTTATCCTGTGCTGTTCCACTCTAATTAAATTTCTATGCCTAGTATTATGCTGATGAATGTCTGCACCCGTTGTCCAGTTATCCCTTAATCTGAATGCAAATTCCTAGATGGTATATATAGAGACTAGGAACTGCCAAAATTCTATATTCCCTGAATAGAGACCTACATGAAAATCTGGGTGACTTTTTAAACATGATCCTCTTCTGGGCCCGGAAGGCTGACAATGAGTATCTTGAGCTTCCCCACAACAATATCAGTGGTTCATAATATCCATAATATGCAGAGAGAACAGCATCATGAAATAATGCTTTTGTAAGCCTTGATATGGCATATGCTACCTATTATTACTTTACTTTAGTGACTGACCATCAGGATCGATGAACTGTTCGGTGGAGTAGCGCGACGGTCCGGCAAATATGGCGACAGTGACGTCAGTGACGAGGGAGCAGACGCGCACCTGGCTGGTGTTGCCCGCGCTGATGACCTCATCGTAGACTATCCAATCGGTGGCCAGAGTGGAGGCCACGTTCTTCTGCAGCCCGTTACTGCCACGCAACACCGACGACGGGTGAAGGGTCACCTTGGCCAGGTCACTGCAAATTAGACAAATCAAATCAAAATTTATTTATCAAAATATTTGATATCAAACATAAAACATAAAAATGTTTGACATATTAAGTACCGTACATATACCTTAGAAAAATATCTAATGACAATATCATAGACTCAACAATTTCCAAAACGAAGGACATCAAGCTCATCAGATTCAAGAAATTCATTAATCAGGGGTAAATATGGAAGAAAATTTCTCCTCTCATGCTCGGTAAGTTTTTGAAGTGTAACATATTGTTTTACTATCAACTATGCCACTACATAGGAAAAAACAAGAGTAGGATTAGATTAGATTATTTACTTTATTCATGTAGATTACAAAATGCACAGTATTAAAGTCTTAGATTCTAGATTGTTAAGAATATATACGTAGTGTAATTGTTGCATGAATTTTACAAAGCTTAACTAGAGAATTATTCAACGAAATTAATACAAGATGCAATTTGATAACGATAATATGATTGTGATGTATCTGCATGAAACGGCGATGTTTGATCATGTAAATGTCCATTCTTGGAAGAGGATATTCAAGGATATTATCCTTCTCAACACTTGACCGTAAGAGGGGGGGGGGGGGGGGGTTAGTGAGAGGCAGAGGAGGAAGAGTGGAAGAGTAGGAGAAGAAAAATAAAAGAAGGGTGAGCATTACAAGAAGAACATGTTGAGAAAGAAGAAGAGGAAGAATTCGCCAGGTAACTGCAAATTAGACAAATCGAATCAAAATTTATGATATTCTCAAACATCAAAATATTTGACCTAGGTACCGTACATATCGTTTTACTATTAACTATGTCACTATAAAGGAGAAGACAGGAGAAGGAGAAGGAGAAGAAGAAGAAGAAGAAGGAGAAGGAGGAGGAAGAATAAGAATTCGAAGACGAAAAGAAGAAGAAGAAGAAGAAGAAGAAGGAGGAGGAGGAGGGGTGAAGGAGAATACAGGAGGAGGAGGGTGAAGGAGAATACAGGAGGAGGAGGAGAAAAATAAAAGAAGGGTGATAAGAATTAGAAGAAGAACATGAAGAAGTAGAGAAAGAAGAAGAGGAAGAATAAGAAGAATTCGCCAGGTCACTGCAAATTAGACAAATAGTAGACATAATTAAACAATATGGGAGCAGTAGGAAATACCATGCTTGCTCTCTTGACACAAAAATGTATACATAATAGAATAAGGAGGAGAAGAATAAGTAGAAGAAGGAGGAGAATAAGAGAGGGTGTTGGGGGTTGGGGGGGGGGAGGAGTAGAAGAAGACAGGAGGAAGAAGAGGAGGAGAAGAAGAAGGAAAGGGGGAAGATTAATTAGAAGAAGAATAAGAAGACATGGGAAGAGGAGGAGAAGTAGGAAAAGGAGGAGGAGAAGAAGGAAAATAAGGGGAAGAAGAAGAAAAAAAGAATGAAATACTGTTTTAATTTTAATTGAGATGAAGAATCATTTTCTTAATATTCTATTTTATTTGTACATTTCAATACATTTTTTTCAGTCAAGAAATTGACATTTTAATAGCAACACTGACACTGTACTCCTATTTAAATTATGATTTTCACTCACTTATACTGGAGATACTGGAGTGATGTATTTTTTTCAGACTTCAACCTTTTAATAAGAAATTGAAAATTAAATTCATTTATTTCACTTCTCAAGAGAAGTTTCATCAGCCTGAAGGATGAAGCTTCTCTTCAGAAGTGAAATGCATCACTCCAGTATCTCCAGTAAAAGTGAGTGAAAATTATAATTTAAATAGAAATACAGTTAGTTTGAAGTGACTGACAATTGAATAAACTGACAAATATACATAAACAGAATTTATTAATTTCGAATTCCTATAATTGCTATTAGTTTATACTGGAGACTTCCGCAATGGCGGATATTGACAACAGTATTTAATAGCTGATGGAAATCGATGAATGCTACTGTACAAAAATATCAGTCACCACCGGGAATCGAACCACGGACCTCTCAATTGCCGGTTGAGCGCCTTAACCACTAGACCATGGAGACCTTTCTGCACATCGTCGATTTCCATCAGCTATTAAATACTGTTGTCAATATCCGCCATTGCGGAAGTCTCCAGTATAAACTAATAGCAATTATAGGAATTCGAAATTAATAAATTCTGTTTAGAAATACAGTGTCAGTGTTGATATTAGATTGTTCATCAAGTATTTCGTCATGGAAAACATCACCGATTTCAAGAAATGGAATTTCAGGTTTTGAGATTTTACTCACTGTGTTCTAAGCGAATTGAGCTCCCTATCAACCCTCACTAGATTCGGATAGAGGCCACCCGTGAGGGCCGCTTTTACCACCGACAATTTCTCCGAATTCTGATTCAGATCCCGAACGTCAGAGCCTGCAAGCACATAAATTGAAAGTTTTGATTATCCAAAATCAAAATAAGATGTAAAGCGTCTGATCAAAAGCGATTGAAACAGTTCTCAATGAAAATATTTATGTAATAATGAATAACCACAATGATGTGTCACAACCACATTTTTTTCGAAGGATGAAGCCCACATAGGTATTTATTTATTTATTACATTTGTCACAAAACATCATTTTTTGGAAATTTCCCATCTGACAGGTGACTTGTCAACTTAACCTAACATTACATTTCATCAATAAGTATCACAGTATTACATCTTGCCAACTACATTTCATCTTAATATAATACAATTACATTTTGTGAACTACATGTCATTTTAATATAATACAATTAGTCAATTCATAAACATTCAGTCAATTTCATAACGTCTCACTATAATACAATATATATAACAATAAAATTATACCAGAAGTCTACTAAAAAATGATACAGTAGACCACCGTGTTTAATTATAAAAATACGTGTCTTTTCTGTTCAAAGAACGAGTAAAGAAAAGTATGAGACTTGTGCGAGGGTAATGAATTGGATGATAGTGATTGATGAGTTGGACCTACAGTTTTAGGTCAATTCCGAACCACCGGATTTATTATATCTATCTGCAGTCAACGGCATAGGATGGGGAAGGCAACGGGAAACCACTCCATTATAGATCACACACAAGATATCCCAAGAATCAGCAACACACCTTGCCAGGAGCAAAGCTGACAGAAGGACGGAGTGGCGTGTTGCTGCCAAGCAACCTTCGGGTTGATAACCGAAGAAGGAAGATCTATCAAAGCTATAGTACCTTGTGTTTTTATAATAAATGTGATTGTGATAACATCAAGTCTACAAACAAAAAACAAATACACATTGCATCATCTTTGGATAACAATACTTTTTTATTTCACAAAGATCAAATTTTAGAATAAAATTGTCTTACATTCATCAGGTCAAAAACCATAATAAACAATTAAATTTGTCTCTTAATTTATCCTGCCAGAGCTTCAGGAAGACCTTGTTACACCTGGTGAGCTGAAACAGCGAAATCTGTTGCTAGTCGTGCTAAGTAATCAGAAAAATATATTTTAAAACTTGAAACCCGTGTTTTTTTTAGCCATTTTTGAATATTTAGTTGAATATCTCTAAAATTATTATAGTCAACGACTTCCAACTTGTTTTTATCGAGTTTTCAGCCGATTTTACATAGAATCTGACAAATTACGAGTAAAATGAAGGCACTGAAATTTTCTAGATGGGTGTATTCATGGGGCTTGTTGCTAACTTCCGCCATCTTTAACTCTGTCACTGAGCATTTCCGGACCTAGGTTTATAAGAAAGTTTTATCTACGATATTGTAAAGATCCTACTTGAGGCTGGATATTGATATAACACATGACTTAATGAAATGAATTGAAATGGAAAAAAAATTGCTTTATTATGTAGAGTTTTTTTTCGGAGGATGAAGCCCACATAGGTCTGAGACCTGTGCGTGGGTAATGAATTAAATGATGGTGATTGATGGGTTGGACCTACAGTTTTAGGTGGGTTCCGAACCACCGGGAAGTGATTTAAGACTATAAAGTATTTTCTACCACTCAACCTTAGCCAAATAGAAATAACATAAAATTAACATATTACCATAACAATATCAATGAAGCAAGATAGGAGATACAAATTTTAGAAGTTAAATTGCATACGAATAGTAATGTCTGAGGAGTAGAACAGTTTTAAAATGGAGCTCTTACGACACTACTTTATTTTTCGACATTGGCTCTAGTCCAACCAGAAATCAGTGTCGAAATGAATATTATGCAATATTCAGACACCAGCTGATTTAAAAATTTCTAATCAAACATGATTTCAAATCGCAACTGTCAACAACAATCCCGAATTGTATGATATGTTAATTTTGGGTAAGTTATCTGATGCATTGTTATTATAAGTAAGCTATTGGTAGTCGGAGATAAAATATTGTATGCAAAGATTGTATTTTGGCTTAACGCAATTGCTTCGCGCGTGTTCCCACTTACATCTCACTCGTTGCTTAAAGACAGTCATAATACAATCGCTGTGTAAACTATTAACAGATTATTTCACTTTAGCCGTCATGGTCAGTATTCAGAACGAATCTACACGTTTGATTTGCAATAATCTCAACAACAATCCTTGAGTTCACGCGAGTTTCACCAGTAAATGTTACCGGTGGCGTCTGATTGGTCTATTCAAAATCAGACATTAAAAAGTTTCAACATTCAGTTGAATAAAACGTGATATATTGGTAGTCGGAGATGAATATATAATTGTATGCAACGATTGTATTTCTCCTCAAAGCAGCTCGTGGGATGTTTAGAATACGAGCGATGCGGCTTAATACCTCGTTACTTCTCATGTTGGGGACTTTCAACTAAATTTATTGTAAAATTGTGCCTATGTTGTTTTATGAAGAAAATAGAAAAAGCTATAAATCAATCTACTGACCCATATCCTTGGCCCGCACAAAGCCCGAGCTCCTCAGCTGAGTGAGCAGTTGTGCGCGATGACTGTGCACCATTTCGAGACGGGCCTCGCACAAGTAGTTCTTTTGGCAGTAGAGGCGTCCGTG
This sequence comes from Conomelus anceps, assembly GCA_948455865.1. NCBI lineage: Eukaryota > Metazoa > Arthropoda > Insecta > Hemiptera > Delphacidae > Conomelus > Conomelus anceps. The sequence continues at coordinate 155,699,176 of OX418216.1, forward strand.
GCCCTGGTTGCGAGCGGCCAGCCACTTCATGAACACCTGCAACAGCAGACAGTGATCGGACTGCGACCGGTCCGCCATCTTCCTTCTCATCACCTGCGCCTCGCGACGCTGCGACGGCTGGTCGGGCGTCAGAAACGGATCGCTGCCAAATCAAATCAAAATCAAAATCAAATCAAAATCAATTTATTTTCCTTAAAGAACAAAATACAGAAAATACAAAATATTCATTTTACATAAATGTGGAAATTACACTGCAAGGTCAGGGACCAGTGCGCAATGTAAGAGTGTTGTTTTTTTTATTAATTAAAAAAAAAAATTGAAATTTTAGAAAAAATTAAGGAATTATTACAAGTTTCAAGTACAGTACCATGTTAACTATGATGAAAAATTTTGACATTTCGAAACAAACTTTATATAAATAATCTGAAAAACTGGAGAAAAACGCTATTGTGAATAAAAATGACTATAGCAACATAATACTTGTGCAATACAACTAACTTATATCTAAAACCATTAATACAATTGTGACAATAGATCTGTTATACCATCCAGAACATAATCTCCTGAAACCTCCACATTCATGCATTTGCTCAGAAAAGGAGCTCAGCGATATCAGACTCCTTGATCCATTTTTCCATCTCAATAATGAGATTCTTATTAATGTTTTTGATTATAAAGTGAAGAGGGATGACATTCACTAATCTGGAAGAAGTGTACACGAACTGTCTCCTACAGACATTCAGATTTATTCTGGAGGATTCAAATGTTATGCTAGATGGTCTAAGGTTATAAATTGAGTGCCGAAAATTGTACATATCTTTATTTTTGTTTATATTAAGCAATAAACTTTTTATGTAGAGTTGCCTCACGGTTAAAACATTGAATTCTATGAACAGGTTACGTGTAGAATAAAGTCTAGGCTTACCTAATATTGTTTTTATCAAATGCTTCTGTATTATGAATAATCTATTCAAGTGACAGTTCACCGCACCACCCCATGCCAGTATACTATATTGTAGTATGGACTGAGCATAGGCAAAATAAATCATTTTGGTCAATCTAGAATTCTTCAATCTATTAAGGTTGAAAAATTTATAAATGAGGTATTTCATACGGTTACACATGTGATCAATATGTATATCCCATCTTAAATGTGGGTCTAAAAATATACCAAGATACTTTGCTTTTTTGACTTTTTTTAATTCTGGGCACTGACAAAGAGCTTGAGAAGCGTGATTACAGTTTAGTGAGTGGATCTTAATATATTCCAAATTAGTTGGTTGACCACTTACATTAGGTGAAAATGTCATGAACATACTTTTTGTAACATTCAGTGTCAATAAATGCTTATTGAACCAAGATTTAACTATTTTCATTCCTTCCTCACTAGACATTATAACATTATCCCACGAATGACCAGTAAATGTTAATGTTGTGTCATCTGCAAAGGAGACAATAACACCATTCTTTATGTCTAATTTAAGTAGCTCATTTATATAAATCAAGAATAGCACGGGTGACAATACCGTTCCCTGAGGCAAACCATATTCAGATAGAAATTGTTTGCTGGTTTCATTTTCAATTGTAAGATATTGACAGCGTTCTTTAAGATAACTAGTAAATAACTTCAAAGGAACACCTCTAATTCCTAGATTCTCCATTTGCTTCAGTAATATTGAATGTGGGATAGTATCAAAAGCTTTCGAAAGATCCAGAAGAATGACTAATGTTTTTTTATTGTAATTGAAGTTGTTTGCTATAATATTGACCACAGCTGTTATAGCATCTTGGGTACTTTTATTTTCTTGAAAGCCATACTGATTCTCATGAATGATTTCATATTTCTTAAGATAATTCACTAGTCTAATTTTCATAATTTTTTCAAATATTTTTGATAAATTATTCAATAAACTTATAGGACGATAGTTTGTAGGATTGTTGGGATCACCAGATTTGAATAATGGTATTATATTTGCAATTTTGAATTTTTCAGGGAAAACACCATCAGTAAAACATTTATTTATTATTTTATTTAGCGGTTTTGCAATGTAGGGTGCAATTATTTTCAAACAGATATTACTTATCTTGTCAATGCCGGGAGTAGAGTTATTTTTTAGTGTTTTAATGGTATCTAATATTTCAGTTTCATTTGTTGGAAAAAGGAAAAAAGAATTTGGAGATGACAAACCAGTGGAATTAGAGTAGGTATTGGAGTTTGATGACATGTCTTTAAGATTTTCATTTTTTAGTATTTCTGCAAAAGATTTACCCACCTGTACAAAGTGATTATTGAGAATATGAGGATCAATTTTGGGTTTGACTGAGGATTTTTCATTGTTTAGAACTTCATTAATATATTTCCATGTTTTTTTACTATTACCCTTACATTCATCAAGTCTTGTTTTATAATAATCATATTTGCAATCAGTTATCAGTTTATTTAGAAGGTTTCTGTAAGTGGTATATTCTAATTTTAAATTGTAATTAAAAGGTTGCCTACTTAGTTTTTTATGCATTTTATCACGTGTACGTAGAGAAGTGATTAGTCCTTTGGTAATCCATGGCTTTAAAGGTTTAAATTTATGAGGTATAGTTTTATAAATGCTGCTATTCTCTATATAGTGAGTCAGTGAGTTAGTGAAAGTGTAGACCAGCTCATCCACACTTGAATCAGAGTTTAAAATAGATTCCCATTTCTCATTTTCCAATTTTGATTTCAGTTCTTTATAATTAATTTTTTTGTGAAGTTGTTCGCAATGTATTTTTTTAATACTATCTGTAACTCCGATTCGAAGACAAGTGCAAAAGTGATCAGTTATATTAGTTTTGAATATCAAACCCGCAACATGATCAGAATTGAAATTTTTATTTTTAAAAAATATATGATCAATGCAAGATTTTGAATTATTATGGATTCTTGTTGATTTATTTATGTAGGATTTATATCCTTTGGATGATAAAATGCTAAAGTATTCGTTGGCTACATTTGTATTTCTTTTTAGGTCAATATTCATATCTCCCAAGACAACAACATTGTCGTCAGTTTTAAAGTAATGCAAACAATCATCCAGATCATTTAGGAAAACATCAACAGACGCTGCCGGAGAACGGTACAAGGCGATAAGGACGATCACTTGATTAGTTCTTGGTATTTTTATCTTCATGATAAGAGAGTTTGTTTCTCGAATATCATATTCAATCAAATTTACAGAGAAATCATCTCTTATAAAAATACAAACGCCATCACATCTATTGAGTTTCCCCGGCCGGTCTATCGCTGTGTACCCCTTTAATTTAAAATCGAAAGAATGTTCTTCATTAATCCAAGTTTCTGTAAGTACTATAATATGAAATTCTGTTAAACAGTTTTGTACAACACAAATAAATTGATCAAAATTTTTCTTAAAACTACGAATATTCATTTGTAATATATTAAGAGAAGGAACTGACATGTCTGGCCGATAATCAAAAATATCATTTACCTCAATAGTGTCATAGCATTCCAACAACGTTTCCTCATCGAAGTCATTTATAAGAACCATAAATTTAGAAGGAAAAAAGAAAGAAAAGAAATAAAAAAGTAGTAACCAAACAATCTGAGAGTATTAAAAAAGAAAAATAGCTTTTTTCAATTAAAAAAGAAGAAGAGAGGACACATCGACGCCTCCACTTTGCCCTATTAAAGAAATTCCACAAATAATTCATTGTTTTATAGGGAAGATACATAAATAAATCATCATATTTTCAAAGAATGGGAAAAAATAGTAAAAAGTATATTATGAATTACGAAATTATATGTTAATCGGTCTTAATTTTTGCAATTTTGTAAAGAAAACAATCAATCGAAAGTTTAATAATTAAAATATTCAAGATTGGCCGAAATATTTATCTAAATCCTCCCTGCAAAATACTCTTCTCACAGGCGACAATGCAGTTTCCCTAATCAGAATCTTTCCCTCACGCACCCACACAAAGGCGAGTTTATTTTCTTTTTTCAGGCCTCTGGCTAAACCAAGAAGATGTTTAAAGTGCGGAGATAAGTGTTCGTTAATGTAGATGTTGGTATCTTGCAATTTTGGATTAATATCAGTCGTCTTAAAACGTTTCTTCTTCTTTGCTGCGTGCAACCAGTTCATTTTCACCTGCCTCGAAACGAACTTCACAATGATTGATGTGGATTTTTTCGCGGTTGGAACTCTATGAGTGGATGAGATGTATTCTGGATTGAAATCGACTTGGATTGCGTTTGCTACTGTTTCAAGTAGATAATATAAATTTTCACCAGTTGTTTGTGGAATCCCAGTGATTTCTATGTTGTCTCTTCTTGTATATTGTTGTATGGAATGCAGTTCTGATTGTAGATGACAGACAGTTTTATTGAGGTTTATGTTCTGTACTTCCAATTCATCGCATCTCTTAATTATAGCTACATTTTCCGTTGTTAATTTGTCAAGTTGAGATCTGCCAAACGACAAACAATTCTATGTAATAGACGGACAGCTATTTGCTGAGAATAAGTAGGGATTGGAGGAGAAGAAGGAGTAGGAGGATGAGGATGAGAAGAATGAAGAAGTAGGAGGAAGAGAAATATAAGAAAAAAGAAGAACAACAAGAGAAGAAAAACAGAAGGTGAAGAAGAGGAGAAAGAGGATGAAGAACGGAAGGAAGAGGAAGAAGTAGCTGAGTAGGAAGAGAGAAAGAAAGAAAAAGGTAGATAAGAGGAGGAGGAGGAGGAAAATAAAAGTACGATTAAAAAGAACAAGAGAAGAAAAAAGAAGATAGTGATGAAGAGGAAAAAGAGAATGAAGAACAGAAGGAAGGGAAGAAGTAGATGAGTAGGAAGAGAGAAAGAAAGAAGAAGGAAGATAAGAAGAGGAGGAGGAGGAGGAAGAGAAAAATAAGATTAAAAAGAAGAACAACAAGAGAAGAAAAAAAGAAGGAGAAGCGGAGAAAGAGGATGAAGAACAGAAGGAAGAGGAAGAAGTAGCTGAGTAGGAAGAGAGAAAGAAAGAAGAAGGAAGGAGGAGGAGGAGAAGAAGATGGTGAAGTGGAAGAAGAAGAAGAAGAAAAAGAAAAGGATGACGATGAGGAGAAAGAAGAAGAGAAACGGAACACTATTACAAAATTAAATTAATAAATACAATGCTTGCTGTTATTTGTCAACAATACTATAACGCTGGAAAATTAATAAGGATTTAAGGATTAGGTAAAGAACGACGAGGAGAATAATGAAGTAGAAAGAGAAGTAGGAAGAAGGGGAAAGAAAAGATGAAGAAAAAAGAGACGAAAAGTACAAGAAAAAGAAGAAGTAAAACAAAGTAAAAGGATGAGAAGGTGGAGGAGAAAAAATAAGATAATAATGAAGAATAAAAATAAGAGGAAGAAAAGAAGAACGAGAATAAGGGGATAAAGAAAAAAAGAATAATTACGGGAGAAAAATGAGATGAAGAAAAAGATTAGATTAGATTATTTACTTCATTCATGTAGATTACAAAATGCACGGTCTTAAATTCTTAAAAATATATCAGTACTGTAATTGTTCTATGAATTGTACAAATCTAAAGTAAAGAATTATTCAACGAAATGAATATAAGATGCAATTTGATAACGATAATATGATTGTGATGTATCCACATGAAACGGCGAAGTTTGAACATATAAATGTCCATTCTTGGAAGAGGATATAAAGAGGATATCTTTCTCATCAACACTTGACCGCAGTCAGGAAAATAGAAGGAGAATAGGAAGAATCAGAAGAAAGAAAAATGAGGGATAATTGGGAAGAGGAGAAAACAGAAAAAAGAAAGTGATAAAGTGGAAAAAGAAGAACAAGACAAGAAATAAGAAGTAGGAGAACAAGAAGAAGGTGAATGGGGAAAAGGAAGGAACAAGGAAGAGGAGGAAGAAGTGAGAGGAAAGAAAAGAAGACTGAAGAGAAGGAGGAGGAGGAGGAGGAAGAAGAGGAAGAGGAAAAGTGAACGTGAAGAAGAAGAGGAAGAAGATGAAAAAAGGGGAAGAGGAGGAGAAGAAAAAGAAAGAGGGAAAGGAAGGAGAAAAAGAAGGAAGCAGAAGAAGACGGAGAAAAAGAAGGAAAAGAGGGAGAAAAAGAAGGAAACAGAAGAAGAGGAATAAAAATAAGGAGGAGGAGATGGAGAAAAAACAGGAGACTATGAAGAAGAAAAGGAAGAGGAAGAGAAGGAGAAGCAGGAATAGGATGAAAAAACATAACATGAAGTATATAAGGAGAAAAGAAGATGAAGAATAAGAAGTAATGAATTTGAAACAAGTTTTTCTGATTATGTGCTCGCTTACTAAGGCCTCTTGTACATGGCACGTTTTCTTAACCGTGCGGTATGCTAGCCGTACGGTTAACAAAACGTGCAAGCTTGTACATGGCACGGCAAAGTTGCCGTTCGAGACAATGGCCAGTTGCCACTCACCATTAATCCTCATAAGAAAAAGGTCATCCTTGCATACTACGTATATAGAAAATTCAAAAAAGAAGAAAAATATAAAAAAAGATTTTGGATACATCCAATTTTAGAAAAACGGGAGGACTTTGGTGCATTTCATACACTTGTAGAGAACCAACTGAGGGAAGATAAAGACAAGTTTTACAATTATTTTAAAATGCAGAAAAGGACATTCGATAAATTGCATAGAAAAATATTTCTACAACTAAAACACAAAGATACCAATATGCAACAAAGTATAAGAATGCAGACTGCAGAAAAATTGACTGTAACTTTGAGGTAAATACAAAATCAAGTTACATACTTTATTTAAACTCATTTATTCATATTTAATCATTTAAAACAAACTTGAGCCGCTTATTTTAATAATTTTCGATAGTCTTATCCCATGTTTCAGGTCTTTCTTGAACCAATATAATTAGTAATTCTTTATTCATGCCTATTATACTCTTAAAACAAAATCTGCGTAATCTGTCACATATACCTAATCACATAAAATAGGTAATCTGTCACAAAAACGTGAAAACTTCCGGCGCCGTGACACGCTCACATAGACTGCAATACAATGCAATACAATGTTAGATTCTGAAATTTCCTGGAGACCTCATATAGAATCTTTGAAAAGTAAGTTGAGTTCTGTAGTATTTGTACTCAGAAATCTTAAAGCATTGTTGGACACTAGAACTCTCAAAGATGTATATTTTGCAATGTTTCATCCCCTTCTGGCCTACGGGATTATATTTTGGGGGAACTCAAGCCAAGCAATTGACATATTCCGTATCCAGAAGTGGGCAATACGAGTAATGGTTGGAGAGTCAATACGTTCAAGTTGTAGACCATACTTCAAACAAATGAAAATTCTACCTCTTCCAAGTTTGTATATCCTAGAAGCAATATGCTTTATTGATCAAAACAAGGATAAATTTAAAACTGGTGCACTTTTTCACAATTATGGAATTAGACATAGAGAACAGTTGCGAGATGATACGCACCGCACTACATTATATGAGAGAGGAGTTAAAAGTGCTGGGATTCGATTGTACAACAAACTACCAGCCATTTTAAGAGCATCCACAGGTCGTGAATTTAGAGCCTTGATGAAGAGGGAATTGTTAAATATTTGTGCATACTCGATTGATGAATTCCAAGCTTATTATGAGATGCAAAATTAGTTTGTACAGTTTTATGTAACTTATTTGTACAATATTATTGACTAATTCATTGACAAATCCAAATACCCCTTTTATAGGTGGTCAGTGGACGAATAGTAATAATAATAATAATACAACACTGACAAAAATCACACCGTGCGTAGACACGGTTAGCCGAGGGGAAGCACGGCGTACACGGCGATTTTGCCGTGAAGTTTCATCGCCATTTCATGTCAACAAGCTCCCATAGCAATACACACAACACTGACAGCCGTGCCTACATACGGCGAATTAGCCGTAGATTTTCACGGCGAAAAAACGTGTGTGTACAAGAGGCCTAAGATTGCCATTGGACATGATGGCTGACCACTCCCTCAGACGAAACTGATTACTTCTCTTCCTTTTAGATGCTTCATTCCTGTTAGATACTTCTTTAGATACTTCCTCTTCCCTTACCCTTCCCAATAACCTTTTCTAGTACATGGGTAACCATAGTTGGAAAGGTTTTACATGTCATACTCCACTCAGGCCGATCATCTTTTTTTGGAATTTGCTCTGCATATTGCATTTTTTTGCTTGAAAAATCTGAAGTTGAATAATGAGTAGACCTGAACCGTTACTTACTCGTAAGAGAGCATGGCGACAATGGTGAGCACCGGGTCGAGACACTTGAGCAGGACAGCGTAGATGAGTGCCTTGCCGAGGTGGGGGGCGAGGGGCAGGTCGATGAGGTGCTGGCCGAGCAGAGTGACCTCTTCGCACGGATCGAGGGCGTCGATGGTCTTCAACAGCTGCACGGCGGTGCGAACCACTGTGAACGACGGCGGGTCCAGCGTCTTGGCTATGAAGTCGGCTATGTTGCCCTGGGCGAGCAGTTTCGTCTGAAGGCACAGGTTCTGCAACACGACGAGAATCGTAATCGATCAGGGCCAAAGCACATACACACACACATATTTCAAAGTTTTGAACATTAATTTTGAAGTGTATAAATAAAATCGAAAAATCGGGCTTCAAGGAGCACTCAATAGAGTTGAGAGGAAGCTGTGTGGCAAATTTAGTGTTCCAAATTGTTGCCGTTTTTGTGAAATGCCTAAGACAAAAAATACACACGCATACACACACACACAACAGGCATATAGTATGCGCATATAATTGAGACATAATAGCACATAAGACAATAATTAATCACTATTGAAGGAGTTACAATTGGAAAATAATTCTAATTGAGGAGCGAGAAGAAGCAGCAAAACGTCTGAGTAAGAAGAAAGAGAAGATGTAGGAAGAATAAGAAAAAAGGGTGACTACAAGGAAGTAGAAAGAAAATGAACAAGAAGGAAGGATGAAGGAGAAGAAGAAGAAGAAGAAGAGGAATTCCATTGGTCGTTTTTTTTGTTTTAAAATTTGTTTTATATATATACTTATTTATTTTGATTCATGAATACAACACCCGCCAAAGACACCTACTTGATACTCAGCACACAAGGTTGACAAAAATATAGAACTTCCTACAGGTCATCAGAACTAAAATTTTAAAGTTGCCAATATCACTGACAACTCTTCCCGCCTCTCTGTTCAAGAGGTCCCTTCTTGAAACCCTGTGTGTCATTCCCTTTTACTACTTGGATAGAGTTTGCCCCCCCTATTAAAGATTTTTTAATAATAATAATAGTGATAATAATATTATTATTATTATTATTATTATTAATAATAATAATAATTGACCGAACGAAGAGAGTAAATTTAATTTATTTATATTATTGAATTTAATTAATATTGCTTTATAAACTCATCCATCAGACATCTAATTTGAGCAATCAGCTGTCTCGCAAATAGACAACACAGCCTTGTAGATGTGATACCGAGTGACCTTTTGTGAAAAACAGACATGAAATAAATCACGCGAATTGAATCAAGGGTTAGGTGTGATGATTGTGTTTAATTTTGCGTTTGTGATTATCATTGAGTACAGTGAGTATGCTACTCTGTAAGCACCCTTATTATTGGGCGTGAGGTTTACTGTTCACAGAACTACTAGTAATAATAATAATAATTCATAATAATAGTAATAATAATAATAATAATAATCTGAGCAGATTACCTGTAGCGGTGTGCGCAGTATTTGTGGCGTGGGATAGGCGGGCATGGCGTGGTAGTCGGCGGCACTGAACAGGTGATAGCAATGTCCACCCGGCTGCAGGCGACCGGCACGCGCCCGCCGCTGACGCACGCACCACTGCGAACAGCGCACTGTGCGCACGCGCAGCGACTGGCAGCACTCGCGCACCAGCCCCGTGTCCACCACAAACACAACGTCCTGCAGTGTGATGCACGACTCGGCTATGTTCGTCGATAGGATTATCTGCAAACAATATTGAATTCTGGATCAAAATCTGTCTTGAGATTACTCTATTGAACAACTATCCTGTAGGATTTTATCAGTTTATGCCCTTAGAAACATGTAGATAATGTAATAGACAATGAAAATATTAAAAATTTGTGAACGGGGCAGTTCTGGACTTGAGTCTGTTGTAAGTAACACATTCGTTGTAAGTAAATTTGTCACAATAAATAAATAATAATAAATTGACTATTGCTGTCTATCATGTTTAGAGACAGAATACACAGAAAAACAGTATCTTTTCAAAGGAGGAAACATTGGCATCACACAAAAAACAGACACCTTTTAATTGCTAATCTTTTTTTTTAATTCAATTCAATTTATTCTCATTTTTCAGCAATTTTACAAAATTAAATATCTTTCTAATTTTCAATAAACTTAAGAGATAGTAATACAATATAGTTTTATTTGTAGATTACGTCTTGTAGACTCCAACTAAGGAAAATAAGACAAGTCAGAACACCAATATAGAATCTTATACACTAGTTACCATAATTACTACATCAATTAGTTGAGGCGAATCTTAATTTTGATGTGATAGGAACTCTTGTACTCTAAAACGCTATATCAACTAAATATTTTTTTAAATATTTCTATATTTTAAAGACTCTTTAAAAACTGCGGCAGCTTGTTGTAGAGTTTCCTACCAATAGGTATTTGTTTGAATGAGCTACTATTGTGACTCACCAAGTGATAATCTCCTCGGCTTCTTGAATTATAATCGTGTACGTCAAGATTTTGGTTAATACAACTGTTTTTCACATATAAAGTAGCTTCATACACATATAAGCAGGGTACACTGCTTGAATGGACAACTTTTGAGTTGAGATCACAACTCAACTTGAGAGTCATCTTGTAGAGCATTCAAATTTTTCTCAACATAATATTAATAGAGAGGTTGTGCAAATCTACGCTAAAAACCCGTTAACGCTGAAAAATACGGTAATGATTTTGAAGTCTCACTGGCTTTACTACAAAAAATAAACATGGCCGATCTGCTTCCCATATATTTGTGCGAAATGTATTGTTTTGACATGCATCGAGTATTAAAACATTCTTTTTGCCATAAAGTAGCTGGTGGGCCAAAATAGAAAAAATTTCCTATTTTTCCCTTTATCACTTTCCTCTCCCTCCTCTCATTCTTTTCCTCCTCCTTATCCTTCTAGTCCTTCTTCCTCTTCTCCGTCTACTTTCCTTCTCCTCCTTCTTCTTTATTTTCTTCTTATCCGCCCCCTTCCTCTTCGTCATTTTCCTTCTCCTAGTTCTTCTTGTTCTCCGTCTTCTCTTTAACCTCCTCTTTCTTTTTCTTCTTCTTCGTCATTACACACGAGCTGAAGGCGAATGCGGAATAGTTTCTAGAGTGCAGCAAAAATACTTTCAGCGCGAGCTACACATTGAATTTTTTCTACAGTTGGCGCACCTGGAGTGCGACAAAGTAAAATGAGTGAGGCAAAGTCAGCTGGAGTGCGTCAAAGTAAAAGAGTGCAGGAATCAGATGTTTCGCATACTATAATGAGTGCATAAATAGCTGCTTTGCTGGGTTAATGTAGGAAAAATATTGTATGCAACGATTGTATTTTGCCTTTTAGGCACTCGTGAGATGTTTGAAAATTAAGCAGCTGAAATAAATTGCGATGTAACAAAAACAAAAAAATTGCAGTGACAACCCACAAATGACTGCTATAATTATAAAATGTTTCAAATTTCAAATTTATTTATCAAAAACATTTTACAATACAATGAATGGATAATATAATATTATATATAATACAACGATAATAATTTCATGCCTCAAGTCTTTTTAAATATAAAAATGTAATTAATAAATTAATATTAGTTTCCATGGACTATTAGCATATACCTTTCGCATGCCCATTGGCGCCGGCTGGAAGACGATTTTCTGATCGCAGGTGTCCATCTTGGAATGCAGAGCCACCAGTTTCAGCAGGCACTCGTTCGGTTTCGGCTCACGCTTGCTCAGCTTCTCAAGCATCATCACAATCTCCTCGTAGCCGGGCAAAAAGATCAGCACAGCACCTGCGTGAAAAAATTTAATTGGAAAAAACAAAAATGTAGACGAAGTAGAAGAAAAATAAGAAGAGAAGAAATAGGACGAAGAGGACAAGGACGAGTGGGAGGGGGAAGAGAGGAAGAAAATGATGATGAACGAAAAAGACAAAGATTGAGGAGGAGGAGGAGGAGGAGGAGGAGGAAGAGGAGAAGACGAAAAAGACGAAGACGATAAAGAAGAAGAGGAAGAGAAGGAGAAGAAGAAGAAGAAGACAAAGGAGGAGAAGGAGGTGAAGAAGAAAATGATTGAAGAAAAATACAAAGATGTTGGGGGAGGAGGAGAAGAAGAAGAAGACAAAGTAGGAAGAGAGAAAGAAGAAGAAGATGGAGGAGAAGGAGATATAGGAGAAGATATACGAGAAGATGGAGGAGGAGGAGGAGGAGGAGGAGGAGGAGAAGGAGAAGGAGGAGGAGGAGGAGGAGGAGGAGGAGGAGGAGGAGGAGGAGGAGAAGGAGGAGGAGGAGAAGAAGAAGAGGAAGAAGAAGAAGAAGAAGAAGAAGAAGAAGAAGAAGAAGAAGAAGAAGAAGAAGAAGAAGAAGAAGGAAAAAGAAGATAAAGAATGAGTACGAGAAGATATCTGTTTTATCAGATTACATAAGCAACACTCTCTGTTATGCTACAGTACACTATCGCCGAATGTAGGCAAACTAAGACGAGCGATAGTTTACCCGGTGTGCACGTGTACATTCGGGGTATTTCGCATCGCCAACATTCGTGTTCGCCTGCGCTCGCTATTTTAGCGGTCTCTGACACAGATCAAAGGAGGCGAATGCCGAGCGGGGACAGATATCAACTTGAGCCAGTAGACACTCGCATGCATTCGTCAAGAGTCCATGCCCTCTATCTACAGTATTCAGTGCACTGATTATTATTTTAGCCTATTATTTAACCTTTCGGTACTTGCGCTCATTTGCATAATGCGGGTACTCAGGCGGTGTACTTTGTACAACATACGTTCCTACTATGTTTTACCATCTTAAATGCTTTTATATTTATTTTATATTTTTAAATGATATTTTTAATGACGAATAAACCTTAGGCTACATTATGGTATAACAATTTTGAAATTAAAAAAAAAATTAATTTCACATCTTAAACATTTTACAAATTAAGTGGACTGTTTAAATTTGTTTACTCAGTATCACCCTCTTTGTCACCATTGTTTCCTTGTTTACAGTGTAAGCAGAGTCTGTTTTTCTGTGTGTTTGCACACAAAGCGTGAACACAAACTGCACTCAATGGTCGCTGATGAGTTTTTCTTCCGTCCACACAACCAGCAGAGCGAGGTTCTTTTGGAAGACTTTTCTTCTTGGAGGAAGTTCACCACTGATGTTGAAATTCAAAATCACCTTGGCATTGATCGATGCTATTGACAAAACACAGAAGACCATTAGAAGAGGAGGATGAAGTTGAGCAGCCTGCAAAGAAGAAAAGTACCTGCTGGTTGTGTGAACGGAAGAAAGGCTCATCAGCGACCATGAAGTGTAGTTTGTGTGCATACAAAACATAGAAAACAGACTTTTCGCTTACACTGTAAACAAAGAAACAATGGTGACAAAGACAGTGATGCCGAGTAAGCATTTTTAACAGTCTACTTGATTTGTAAAATGTTTTAGATGTGAAATTAATTTTTTAATTTCAAAATTGTTTTTTCCTGAGAATTTATTTTAAAATTATACCGAAATGTAAGGGTTTTTTTAGTATATAATTATTTTATAATTATTTAAAAGTATGAAACAAATATTAAAGCATTTAATATGATAAAACTTAGGTCTAGTTAGAACGTAAGTTGTACAAAGTACAACGCCCAAATGTTTTGCCACGAATACACATGATTTGGGTTCGGCATGATTCAGCCGAACTAAGGCGATGGTGTACTTGGATAGTTCGGGGTGGTTCGGGTTCCACATTCGTCAACATTCGCGGTCGTAATCTGACCCGAACATTCGGCAAAACATTCGTGCGAATATTCGGCGATAGTGTACTGCTAGCATAAGGGAGACCGATTGGATTGGCCAGCAAAAAAGACTTTCCTCTGCTGTAAAACCACTTCACGGTGATTCGGAGCCCAACTAAAACTTTAGGTCCAACTCATCAACCACCATCATCCAATTCATTACCCACGCACAGGTCTCAAACGTATGTGGGCTTCATCACCCCACTCAAAAAAATCTATAAAATCACATTAAGAGTTTTAAGGAGTTTTTATCACTCAAGAGTAGAGCAGCTTGTGGTGAAAATAAAATAATAAATAATAATATACATTATAATAAATAAATAAGGATTACTAGATTATTTGAAAAGAAAGAAAGAAAAATTCTTTGGTAAATATTAGGGCCGACACTTGAAAACAATGAAGTGCATTTGACTTCAAATAGAACTCTTTATAAGAAGATTGAACAGATCTCAGATAGTATAAAAAATAGGAATGAATTTTTACTATCACATATTCAGAATTAAACAAATATTCGACTTTTTCAAAAACAGAAAGAAAAAATGTAACTGGTTCAAACAAGTTCAACTAGATTTTAACGAATTTAATATTACAGTGAATACAATCATTGAAGCAGGGAAGTGTCATATCCCCTGTTCTATTCAATGCAATATTAGAGAATATTACAAGGGAAGTTAAACAAAGAATGGAAGGCAAGGAATACAACTCTATGATTTTTGCAGATGACATGATATGGGGGAATGAAGTATCGAAGGTACAAGAATGCTTGGATGAAACTAATAGAGAGTTGCTGAAACATGGTTTGAAAGTAAGCAAAGAGAAAAGTGAGGTGTTAGTGCTCAATAGACAAGGAGAAGGGGTAGGAGATATTATGCTGGATGGCACACCGTTACAGACCAAAGAAAAAATTGAGTATTTAGGTGTAAGTGTTACATCGGATGGGAAGATGGACACAGAGACAACTGGTCGGTTGAAAAAAGGAAGTAATTTTTACCAAAGTGTGAAAAATTTGATATGGGATAGGAAAGTACCCAAGAAAGCCGTTATTGTTGTTCAAATTGTATTATCTTCCAATAGTAACATATGGAGCGGAAACATGGAACTTGACAGAAAGAGATTGGAGTAGAATACAAGCAGGCGAAATGAGGTTTTTACGGAGTATAATTGGTAAAACTAGGAGAGATAGAGTGAGAAATGTTGTAATTAGGAGATTGGTGGGAGTAGAAAGTTTGAGAGACAGAGTCACTAAGAGTACCTTGAGATGGTTCGGGCACGTAAAAAGGATGGATCCAGGAAGATTGCCGAGAATAATGGAAGAGTTTCGGATAGTGGATAAGCGCCCAAGAGGAAGACCACGAAGAAGATGGAAGGATGGAGTGAAAGGAGAGATCGAACGAAGGGGACGGCAATGGCTGGAGATTGAGGAGGAACAGCTTTGGAATGACCGGATCAGGTGGCGGAGTCTTGTTAACACCCAGACCCAGTGAACCTACTGGAACGGGAACCGGATATGTATGTATGTATGTACAATCAAGAACACCGTACATTTAAGAAAATTATTGAAAGATGAAAATAGTAGATTCCAAGAACATCCTAAAGCTAGAAGAGTTACTGCAGTATCAGAAGAGAGAAGAAAGACAACATCGGATATTCCCAACATGGCTGACATAAAAAACTAGCCTTATCAGGTTAATAACGATATAATATACAGGATGTTTCGGAACTCTCTACCAAACTACTAGGCAGTGTTTCTGGACCGCTAACAAAAGTAAATATTGTAATAAAATTTTTCCGAAGTCTCCAGTTACTTACACAGCCGCCAATTTGTTTTTTCACTCATTATTTTTTTTTATTCGAACACATCTGAATGTATAATTTTGAAATTTTTATACAGCTTTATAACAATTGAAACAATCTAAAAAAATTAATCAAAATTTTCTGACATCAAAAAACAAAATGGCGGCCATTTAAAATCTTTGATCAGGATTAAATTAATAATGGCTAATGATATCAAAATTTGACTGGTATAACATTTAACAGAGATATGCTACTTTTTAGGGTATGCAGTGGTCGGGAGCGGGTTGCAGTTTTCGGCTTCCAACCACCGCACAATCTAACGATACCTCATTTTCTAAAATTGGCCAACAATTAACAGAGATTATGCTACTTTTTAGGGTGTGCGGTGGTTGGAAGCTGAAAACTGCAACCCGTTCACAACCACCGCTCACCCTAAAACGTAGCATATCTCTGTTAAATGTTGGCCAATCTTGAAAAATGAGGTATCATTAGATTTGCAATAAAAATATCTAAAAAAAGTTATTCCAGTCAAATTTTGATATCATTAGCCATTATTAATTTAATCCTGTTCAAAGATTTTAAATGGCCGCCATTTTGTTTTTTGATGACAGAAAATTTTGATTAATTTTTTTAGATTGTTTTAATTGTTACAAAGCTGTATGCAAAATTTCAAAATTATGCATTCAGAGGTGTTTGAATAAAAAGTAATGAGTGAAAAAACAAAATGGCAACTGTGTGAGTAACTGAGGATTTTAGAAAAATTTCACTACAATATTTACTTTTGTTAGTGGTCCAGAAACACTGCCTAGTAGTATTGGTAGAGAGTTCCGAAACACCCTGTATAACAATAATAATCATCATCCTAAAGCTAGAAGAGGTTCTTTAGTATCAGAGGAGAGAAGAAAGACAACATCGGAGAGAAGAAAGACAACATCAGAGAGTACTAGTAGAAGCAGAAAGAAGCATCCATGAAGATATAATATTGATTCAAAGTATCCCAAAGTGGGAGATTCGAAAAATATAAATATAAATTTCGAAATAAGAAAGAAAGGAAAAGGAAAGGAACGGAAATAAAATAAAATGATTAAAAAAATGACAAAGTTAGATTGAAAATCAAATCCCCAAAAAGTAGGGGATTCAAAAAATGTATATATAAATGTTGAAATAAAATTAAAAAAATGATTCAAAAATGAAAAAGCTAGATTGAAAATAGAATTTTCAAATTAACAGTACAAAACTAAACATTGTGTTACTCACCCATCTGATTCGATGTTTGAATTTTATTTACAATCGCCAATATTAGATCGGGATTGACGATGGTTTCTTTGAAACAATACTTATAGGATTCCAGCAGAACGTATTTGTCATCGGGTATGGCCGACGGTTTATGGCTGTCGTTTGAACCTTTCGCAAAGTAAACAAACCTAGAAGTAAAAATAGTAATAATCATAAAGTTATCATAAATCTGATACAGAGATAATAGACAAGATAATAGACAAGATAAAGGATAAATAGACAGATTGTTTATTTATCAGGGAAGTGATAGCCGAGTGCTGTAGCAGGTATCTGTTCAATCAGAGATAAGCTACGAAACTCCTATGCCATCTTTGTAAGGGTGACCGATTAGATTGGCCAGCAAAAATGAAACTGGTCTCTGCCGTAGATTCACTTCCCGGTGGTTTGGAACCCACCTAAAACTGTAGGTCCAACTCATCAATCACCATCATCCAATTCATTATCCACGCACAGGTCTCAGACCTATGTGGGCTTCATCCTCCGAAAAAAATGTTATAATATAATGGATAGATGATCGTCTGTAATAAACAGATACTTGCCGTTATCTGTCGACGAAACTCTAATGTTGGAGAATAAGGCATTGAAGGAGGTGGAGAGGAAGAAGAAGAAAAAAGAAAGGAAAAATAAGAGAAAAGAGAAGGATAATGACAATAATAATCATCATCATTATCAAAATAATAATAAGAGGAAGTATAAAAACGAGTATGTTGAATAAGTAAATATGAATAAGAATAAAGAGGAAAAGGAAAAGAAGAGCAAGGAGACGAAGAAGAAAAACGAATAAGAACATGAGGAAGAATATAAAGGAGAAGAAGACAGACAAGAAAAACATAGGTTCTTTTAATTATGATGTTGAAGATGCATCTTGTGTTTTTTAAAAGTGTTATTAAAGTTTTTAGTATATTAAATTATAATAATAACTTTAAAGAACACTTTTAATTGGAAATTGTGACTGACGTTATGGCGTGACGGCCGTTCCACTCTGTTCTTGAGCATCGTCAGACGAGTCACATTGTACACTGACAAGAGTTTGATGGTTATGGATGTTGGAAGGGTGAAGGAGTGGGGGGATGAGTAGGCGGGAGGTTTGAAATTGGGATTAATTTGTCAAAAAGTGAGTGTAAGAAGTTGAGCATTTAAAATGTTGTCAGGTTGCTGCTTTGTGTGTATAAAAATGAGTACCTCAACCAATTAGACAATGCGAGTATTTTATTCACATCCTTAATTTAAAAAAAGAGAAGCTTTATTTAATTTGAGATTTTTATTTCATGTACGGCACCTTTGTTTAATGGTAATCTTATTGTATAAGTTCTTATTTGCGTGAAGTCCAAATTGTTGTTTTTGTCTGTCTAACAGTTTAATTATAATATTAGAAAACCGGTCGGTCGCATCAACTTAACTCTTCAGTTCTCTATTTTAAGGAATAAGTCTTTTGCATACCATCCCACACAGGCTAGGCCCATCGATCTCTATACTACTACAACTGGATCGCGCGCTGCATATATGAGGCAGTGAGCTTTTGCGGTCCGGTTTTCTCGACAGCATTTCCCCCACTACTAGTCCGTGTAGAAGCGCGCTCTTGCACAGCATGGCTTACGGCGATACCATGTTCGCCATCACAAAAATCGCTATATCTTTGTTTGCAGTGGCTCGATTTCCAATTAGTTCACATATTTGTAATCCGTATAAACGTGTGAAGAATATGGTATAAATTTCATATCAAAATAATTTAATAGTAAACTATTTATGACACTCAAAACGAAAGCTACTCTCCTGATGTTTATTATACGAGTATTACATAATTGTGGTCCAATTAAAGCTTAGAAGATCAGCCATTTTTTATCATTAAGTTATTAATAGATTTAGATTAATTTCCGTGGTGTTCTGCCTCAAGTTCTCATCTAGTGCTGACTAGTCAGGTCATCACTGGTAGATGTAGTCTGCAATATCTACCAGTGTGTTTTAACATAATCTATATCCATAGGTTCAAACAAACGGTGTACGTGAGTATTCAAACATTGATGTAGCTTATACTAATTTTCCCAATCAAAAGGTTAAATATAGATAATAAAAGATAACAGAAAGTGAAGTTATATTGGTAGACTTTAAACAGGATAATACATACATGTGGTTTGGAAACTAAATTCAAATAATATTTCTTTTGCAGGAAAAGGTCGTAAGAGTAATTTGCAGGCTGAATTCAATAGATTCGTGTTGGCATTTTCTCAAGTTCTTAGGCATATTTAACTTTCCCGTCATTATATATTTTGAGAACAATTCTTTTTTCTTTTTTAATTTCGCTTTTAATTAACAAACCAATACATATACAACTTAAGAAATACAAATATTAGGCCTTCATATCAAAGACTTCAAGTTTATGACAAATTTCCTTTTGAAGGTGGTCGAAAATTATTTGATAAATACCCTAATCAAATAAAATTCATAACTAGTTTACAAAAAATGTCTAAATAAAAGGTCTTTTATAGAATATATAATACAAAATTCATTTTATAGCATGAGCTATAGATAGTTGAATTAAAATTCTAATAAACTTTCTTACACATTTTATCTTACTGGTGCTGTCAATAGGGCCCAAATTAAGATTTTTAATAGTAAAAAACCCAATGAATATTCTAAATGTAATTACCTGAGCCTGAGTTCTAATTCTAAATAATTTGCGCCTTGTTTTCGGTTTGCTTTCTTGTAGGAAAATCAAATTATGTTGGTATCACATTTTGCTTCAATTTTCTTCTTATACCACCAACTTTGAAATGATCCTCATCAACGTGCTTACTATATAAACTTGAATGATGTGTAGGATTAACATTTTTTCGTTTTAGCCAGCAACCCATTTTGCTCTAACAACTGAGTCATTAGGGAAACTGAAATACAATAATTCACTATTTTACAATTCAAATGTTCTATTGCAGGGGTTCTCAATCTTTTTCAAGGACTGTATACCCCTTAATGGAAAATTAAAATTTAGCGTACCCCCTTGTCATCGCGAGGAGATGTGGGGGGGGGGGGTGACGGTTAAATTAAAAAACCTTTTTGCATCTAAAACATATTTGAAACCCATTACAAAAAAAAAAAAAAAAAAAAAAAAAAAAATGGGAAGGATGAGCTTGCTTCTTAACATAGTTCCTCAATGCTAGGCTCAAGGTAAAACCTTGAATCGTCCCCAATATTAACCATGTCTCTGAACTTCTACGAGTTATACAAACCTATTGCACTTGTTGGTTCCTAGTAACTCAACCACAAAGTATTCAATTTATTAGATTTCATTATTAAATAATAACCTTGCGTGATTGCGAAACGGGAAAAAATAGTTTAATTTTTCATTAACCTGACCCACGTACCCCTTGAAATACCCCCAAGGGATACGCGTACCACAGTTTGAGAACCCCTGTTCTATTGACTCATCTTCTTTTCCCATATTTTCTCATATCTTCAGGTCCAAAATGCCTGTTTATATTAAAGCAATGCATTTATAGCCTATATGAGGAATTTTGATACACTACAATTGATATTTGGCTGAAGAGTAGCATTATGCTAAGATAATTATTGCCTAATTGTTAAATAGGCTTCAATTATACTTAATATCACTGAGTCATAGGCAAGAAGGGCAGGATTTGGAGAGACTCAACGGTTGAAACATATATTATACATTTTTTGTAATGTCCTATTTTGGTCAATTAGGTGAGTTGAACAAAATAATAATTCATCTGATTAGACGTACCAGATATATCTGATCGGAAAGCTGAACCAAATTTGATCTACAGCATGATAATTATTTAATTAAAAAGAAGAAAAGTAATATTTCTGGTTTATCAAGCTTTTTTTTTGTAAACAGAGTTCTTTATCTAGTTTTGAGGAAAACTGTTACAAAAATGTGAATGTTACAAAAATGTTAAAATTTTCAAATTAAGAATGAAAGTCAATTTGAAAATTGAGATGAATATGTTTTAATAATTGAATAATCACTCTGCGACGCTACAACATAGATGACTTTTCTAGCCTGTTATCAATTCAATCATGCTTAAAAATACGTATAACTTAACATACGCCTTCGTCATATTATGGAGAATACAATAGTCAAACCCGCATTAAATTCTATCAAGTAACAACAAAGGTATGCCAGTTTTTGTTCACGTAAACATGGTAGCTCCATATGATTTGTAAGGCTGCAGCTGCACTTCTACACGGACTAGTGGTGGGGGAGAGCCGAGTGGCCGGACCGAAACTCCAACACACAGCGCGCGATCCAGTTGTAGTAGTATAGATATCGATGGCTAGGCCTCGAGATGTTTTTTCATTTATTCATCTTTGGAAAAGAATCTTATTTCATGGTTATGTCGTATAATATATTTAATTTGTATTATAATAAGATAATTTTTCCTGTTTATTGTACAATGTTCTTGTGGATGAATACATTTGTTTCCGACCCACGGTGTGACGGCCGTTTCACTCTGATGTTAAGAGCATCGTCAGACGACCCACAGTACACTGACTCATTCCCCCACCCCCTCACACTTCCAATATCCATAACCCTCAAAATCATGCCTTGAGTCAGTGTACTGTGGGTCGTCTGAATATGCCCTTAACATCAGAGTAAAACGGCAGTCACGCCATAACGTGAGTCATAATTTCCACTTGAAAGTGTTTTTTTAAGTTATTATTATATATTAGTGGAAACAAGATGGATCTTCAACATCAAAATTTATTTAATTTCATATTGTTCTAAAGCATTGAGGTTCAGGCTTTTGTGTGTCTAAATTAGTGTCAATCTCTGTAGAACTGTGGCCTGTTGAAATTATGTGTTCAGCAAAAGTGTTATATGTGTTTTGGTGTGTGATGGCTCTTGTGTGTTTTTGAACCTAGTGGTGAATGTCCCGCCAGTTAGTCCTATATAGAACTTCCTGCAGTCATTGCATTTCAATTTGTAAATGCAAGATCGATTGTATTTGTTTTGAGGTGTTGTCTGAGAATGCAGGTGTTGTTTGAGTGAGTTAGTTGTTCTGTAAGCTATTTTATATTTGAGTTTTCTGAATGATGCTGCTATTTTGAGCGATTTTTGTTGAGGTATGTGAGTGTGACGATACTCTTAACAACAGAGTGAAACGGCCGTCGCGGCATAACGTGAGTCAAAATTTCCACTTGAAAGTGTTTAATCTAGTTATATTCTAGTGGAAACAAAATGTTGATGTATTTTAGTGTATTATTTTAATTTTTTTAAAATTTATAAAGACTTTTAGTGTTAGGGAAGTGATAGCCGAGTGCCGAAGCAGGTATCTGTTCAATCAGAGCTACAAAACTCCTGGGCGCTCTTTGTAAGGGTGACCGATTGGATTGGCCAGCAAAAAGTCTCTATTCTCTGCTGTAAAATCACTTCCCGGTGGTTCAAAACCCACCTAAAACTCATCGTCTGTGAATCGTGGTCCAACTCATCAATCACCATCATCCAATTCATTCACCCACGCATAGGTCTCAGACCTATGTGGGCTTCATCATCCGAAAAAATAAAAAAGAGATGGATCTTCAACATCATAACATTAAATTAGATTTGTATATAGGTTAAAAGTCGTAACGTCTAAGAAGATCTTCTAGAGAGATTCATAAATTCGAGATTCAGTTGAAGCGTTGATTACATTTCAGACAAAAGTGATGAACAAGAAAGATGAAGATCTAAAGCAGAAAGATTAATAACAACAACAAATCACGATGATAAAATGCAATTACTATCAAGAAATGGATTTTGTGAAAATGAAAAATTATTCCCCAAAACTAGGTTTTGAATTTATCAATAACAAGCCAAGTTTCTTGGTGGTGCCAAGGTGTTGCTCACCAAATTGAAAGCAAGATGAACACCTCAACTGTGTCAGTTTAATAAAGTTAATAAAAAAGGATTTATTGATTGCTCTTTGAATAATCTACTTATCTAATTATCTACTAGGCTATGTTCACAGTAGTTACTAATAAACACATTTTCTTTTTGGCTGCAGTTCCATATCTTCAATCAATCAATAACAATCGACTAAGAGAATCAATAGTCGATAAAAAAGAACGTTAGGTTTAGCTTCGGATTTGGTACAGATATCGATAATCGAAATTTTCATTTTATTGTTTTGTGGTGAAGATACGGAACTATTTGGCAACAATTTGACATTCAATATCATTTTATTGCTTTGATTATCATTTAGTGGGTCACAAGATTTATTTATTACAAAATACAATCACGTAAAGATGCATCAGGCATGGCCCACTACTGCTTTCTTTACAAATTTTAGGTTATGTCCAAGTTTAACTAGAAATTTTACTTGGAAGTACAATTACTGATTCTTTTAAAAAACAAGAATATTATTTTAGTAGGTTATTCAAACTAAAACCTAGCTATATTGATAGGAAATTGTTTAACAATCTACTGCAGCTTGTGGAGGGTTATGAATATAACATATAATATATAAGTAGTGTATGAATGATATAGTATCGTATGCAACTGATTAAATATTTGTTGATCCAACTTGTCTTATACTCAATCCCGAAATCTTCAAGACGTCATCTTAAAATAAATAAAAATAAAATAAGATTATTTTGGGACCCTTTAATAAGTGTTTTCAATAGATAAATCGTTGATTTCTTTGAATTGATGTTTTCCCACCCTATATGATAAAAAGCTACTTGCTGTTATCTGTTGACGATACTCTAATGCTGGAGCATGAGGGATTGGAGGTGATGAGGAAGAAGAGGGAAAATGAGAAGAAAAAGAAGATAATAATAATAAGCGTATGGCTTTTAATGGTGGGGAGACCCTCACGGGTAGTTCCACCTCGCCGTTTGTACCATGTTACGGGGAACATGGTGGACCTACTATTTTAGGTGGGTTCCGAACCACCGGGTTAGTGATAATAAAGCTTGTAACATCAAGTCATTGAAGCACGGTCACCCATCCAAGCGCAGTCAGAAAAAGAAGAAGAAGGAGAAGAAGAGTAGGAGAAGAAGGAGGAGTGACGATGAAGAAGAAGAAGAAGTAGGGGGAGGTGGAGGAGTGGGATAAGAGAAAAGTGACTACAGTATTATATAAAATAAATTCGTAGGTAGGTTATGACATTCCAGAAATACTGATATATCGGATTACTTGTTAGTAATAATAATAATTATTCCAGAAATACTGATACAATTAAATCGGGTTACCTGCTAGTAATAATAATAATAATAATAATAATAATTATTATTATTATTATTCACGATACTTACGAGTACAATGTGAGAATGTCGACAATATTTTGGTGTCCGAACTCTCTGGCAAATTCGATAGCAGTCTGATTTCTATTGATGGCCAAATGTAGACTGGCGCCCAAGTTCAACAGTTGCTCCACTATTTCAATATGGCCGTGGATGCAGGCAGCAATCAGCGGTGTTACTCTTGTACTGGGATGCTGAAAAAAATAATCGTAATAATTAATAATAATAGCCTCTTTTATGGCCATATTCTCAGACTTTTAGAATGCAGGCCAACAAAGATAATTCTTAAATATCTGACGTCACTAGCTGGTTCAGGACCCTGGTTAGGAAATGCTTGAAAATATTTACAACAGCTGTTGAACACAAATGGACAGAAGATGCGTTCAGGGAAGTGTTCAGAGAGAAAGTGGATGAGTGGGCGATTTCTCCTCTCAAGAGTTTTGCCAACAAAACAATAAATATAGACACCCAGATGGAACGAAGAGAGAAAACAGAGCTTCTCACAAAGGATGAAACAATGAGGGGCTAAGAAGAGAATGGAGAATTGACACATCAAAACGAACAATGAAAGGCTTAGCGTCTTCCTCCAAAGGAATTTTATCGACGACAAAAATAACAAAACAACATCAACAACAACAACAATAATAATAATAATAATAATAATAATAATAATAATTACAATGGTGCATGATAACTGAACAGCCTAGGACCTGTTTCATAACAGTTTACAAGTTTTGAGATTGAAAAATCAAAATGGCGATTCAAACTTAGCTGAGCATCTGATTACTTTGTGTGTCTATAGTAGCATAGCCGAGATTTCGACTGTAGGTGACTCTTACATTACTTAGCATTGTGTTTTGATCCGAAGGATGTACGTACAACACAAACGAGGAGTGAGGTAGGTTGCGATTACTCTTCTCATTGAGCTAACAGAGCTGCATCTATGACAAGTCCACCGAAACAAATAATCTAAAGCTCTATGCATAACAGTCCACTCCCACCTTTGCACAGGGCCTAGCTGCACGGGTGAGTGTGTACACTATCTAGTACACCTCTGAGCTACTTCCTGCGTCCAAGCCAACATTTGAAAGAGTCGTTTTGAAAGCAGTACAATTATAATTGATGTAGCTTTTTTCGTATCTGAGATAAATAACACTTCATTCATCTTTAGTCACAATAAAGCAATTATTGATAACCACAAATTCAAGGTTGAGGAAAATTTTGAATCCCTCCATTTCAATGAAAAAGGCAGACTATTGAACATTTCAGAAGCTTTACATATAACTTGGATGATAAGGAACAATTCTAGTTGAATAGTTTAAATGATCAAATCTATTTCAACCAATAAGTTCAACCTTGCTCTATCATAAAATAATGGATCAATCTTTTAATTTTAGCTGTGACAGAATTATATTAATGGAAGAAATATCCAATAATATTTTCCTCCATCCTACACTCTTTCATTATTTTTTTTTCTTCTCCTCCTCCTCCATCAATATTCATATACTGAAAGTCTTAATGCATAGAGTTGAAATGAGAATTCGAAATCCATTTTAATCCAAATCTATATGACCGGATTGTTGTGTCGGTAACACAGGGCTCACCGGTAAACATTCTGACGCGTCTTTTGAAATTTATTGTGCTCAGCTAGTGGATTTTCTGTACTAATTATTATTAACCATGACACATGCGTTGTCACTTGAAATTACTGAAGGTGAATTAAACGAAATATCTAACAATATATCATCTAAAATTGAAGGATTTCCTATCTCTATCAGTATGGTAACAAAAAAGTACTTCTACAATGTTGTGGCGTGACCGAAAAGGGATAAAATGAAAATTGCAAAACATTAAAAATAATTCTACTATAGACTAACTACTTACTAATCTCCACAGAACGTAGTATAAACTTAAATTAATTCAATAAATTTCATACAATAAACCGTTGAATGAATAAATCTTTGACGATGCTCATTGCCTTGTATGGTTTTACGGCAAATAAATTTCTTGATTCGTATTATTCAGCCAATGAGGCTGCCATTTTGAACATTTGGAACAACCGCTCTCTACTCTCGACCAATCAGAGAGCGTTGGTAAATAATGCACAGTTCGTGCAGCGCAGATTTTTTAGAGCAGAAAACATCTATCGGTAAAGACTCAGACCGGAAGTAGCTGAATTATTTATCGGTAAATGAACTGTCAAAAGCTCCCAAAGACGCTTAAATTCATGCACCAGTAACATTTACCATAAACTGGTAAAGCTCCCAGGAACACGACCATTGTTAATGGGTGTTGGGTATATGTTTTAATGTTATCTATGTAAAATACAGGCGCATTCTGACAATAATTTACCTGATGATCCACTGATGCTTCGTTATTTTTGATGAGATGCACAATTTGCTTCAACGATTCTTGACAGCCGAGCCTGGTAGCATTTTCCAGGTAAAAATCTACGCCTTTTTCCTAAAAAAAAAACAATCAAAATAGATTAAAATTCAGATGAAATGAAATAAATAAAGATAAATTATTGATCTGAACATTCAATATAATAGACTCATTTTCAGCAATTCCGTTCAATAATTTATGAATGAATTTATTTTTGCCAAACATTATTACAAACAAACTCTACAAAATAAACTACCACACTAAAACTTATAAAAAAACAAAATCAGCTACACACTATAATTATCAATTAATGATTAAAAAAAATAGAGATACTAAAATAATCTTATTCTAAATTTCATTGTAGGTCGGAAGTGGCAAAGACACCAGCAAAAGGGAAAATCCTTGTGCGCCAGAGTGAGTCGCATCGTCTATATTCTTTGTAACATCAACAATCATCAATATCATCACTGTGTGTCATTACTCCGTATATACAAAGTTATTCATTATAAATATATTGTTATATTTAAATATATGTTATTATAAATATACTGCATCAACCTTTCTATATTTGCACTCATTTCTGAACAAATAAAATTCAATTCCACTTCGTTATAATATTTGTCTTCTATATTCTCCATAAATACTCACATATTGATAAATAAGGGCATAAAATATAGTTTTAAATTGTTTCAAGCATTTATGAAACTCAATAGACTTATTGTCCAAGTTGAACTAGGGATTTCAACAAAAATATCAATTTAGGAGCTCAATTTAAAGATGTAGCACTAACACAGTCCAATAGTCCAGAGAAAGTGGACTTAATTTTGAATTTTGTTTAGATTCAAGAGCCAAAATAAAGAGTCATAACTTAAGTTAGTTAGTTTTTTTGGGTGCAGAAACAATCGACTAAGACAGGGGTTCTCAATCTTTTTCAAAGACTGTACCCCTTAATTAAAACTAAAATGTTGCGTACCCCCTTGTTATAGACCTTGCAAGGTTGAGCTTGCTTCTTTTTACATAGTTTCTCAATGTTCGGCTCAAGTTTTGTCAAGTACAACCTTAAATCGTCCTCAACATTAAGTTTGTTTCTGTACTTACTTTCAGAAAACCCTCGAAAACTGTTTTCTCATAGGTATGCAGTTGAAACCCCAATAAGAATCTTTATTATAGCAGTATTTGAAAGTTCTTGTTACTCCATTCCAATACCGATCCAAAAATCTAACAATGTAGCACTCAAATATTTTTTTGTCGTATCACATGATAGTTCAATAAGTTGTTCTTTTTGGTTTTTTGTCTGGCTGCCCAAAGTTTCAATAGCATCAAACGAAAAGGGGTCACGGATCCAGTACAACTTTTATCTGTGGGTGGGAAGTTTTCTCTTGTCAGAGAATCTTCAATGATCACGCAAGTATTAAATTAGATTCCACTATTGAATTATAACGGGAAGAAATAAAAATGGTTTAATTTTTCATTAACTTGACCCGCGTACCCCCTGAAAATTTTCGCGTACCCCCAAAGGGTACGCGTACCACAGTTTGAGAACCCCTGGACTAAGAGAATAGAAAGGACCATTGGGTTTAGTACAGATATCGATCGATCATATAAATTTTCATTTGATTGTTTCGTGAGGAAGATACTGTAACCGTTTCTTTAGGTAGTCCTACTAGAGTAAACACATAAGATTCAGATCGTTAAGGTAGCATAAATGGGTACATATATCAAATATTATCAATTCAAAATAGTAATTACTTTGATATAACTACAAAACTAATAAATACGACCAAAGATGAGAGATTTTAAATTAAGGTATTTATTATCTTAGGTAAAAAAGTAAATTCGTATGGCTTTCCGTGGTGGGGTGACCCTTACGGGTAGTTCCACCTCGCCGCTTTTTTAACGACTGCTTTTTTTTTATATGCAACCGGGACCGACGGCTTAACGTGTCCTCCGAAACACGGGAGTGGCTCGAGAAAAATATCTTGTACTCAACTGGGATCGAACCCAGGACCTTTGGCTTATTAGACCAGCGATAAGCCAACTCGGCTACGCCGACTCCATTATCTTAGGTGCTACTAATCAACTGTACTATATTTCTATGTAGTGAAAATAAGAATCCACCATCTTTCTCCAACAATTCAACAATCGTAATTACACTCTATGACTCCGAACTTACACGAACAAGTCAATTTTAACAACAAAATAAACTAACATACCGTACTACAAAAAACAAAACTTCTACATAATACGAGAGACTTCTAGAACATATTATGTATTTGACAAAACGTTCCATACAGTACAACATTGAAGTTTAAATTAAACTTTTTAGAATGATTCCCAACATTGCAGTATTTTTTTATGGGAAAATAATTATTATTCATTCACACTTACAACAAATTAACATTTAAAAATTTAATACACCGTCACCATACTTCCTTCATCTACAAATGTTGTTCGAAAAGTAGAGCGTTTGTTCATCAATTAACAAAGTTAAAACAATTTAAACCTGAAAAATGAGGGTGTGACAAATTTTAAACCAGAGCAGATACAGCCTTAGAAAGGGATTTATTCAATTAACAAAGTTAAATCACTTTGTAGGTATAGTTCTACAGTACTTCAACCGATATCAACTATAGGTCACTCTTCAGACCTCAACATTATGCTTTAGCCCAAAGAGCGTACTACGCAAACGAGGGGTAAATATTTAGTTGATAAAGCTTTTTAGTGTATAAGGGTTCCTTTCATATTAAAATTAAGCCTCACATCACCTCAACTAATTGATACTGTAATTATGGTAACTAGTGTATAAGAATGGTGACATTGCACATATATAATTGTTAATATGACTCGACTTGTCTTACTCCTTAATCGGAGTCTTCAAGATGTTATCTAAAAAAAGGGTAGGTAGCTTGCGATTACTTTTCTCACTAAGCTAACAGAGTTGCATCTATGCCAAGTCCAACGTAACAAACTCTGAAGCTCTATGCTTAACAGTCCACTCCTACCTTTACACAGGGTCTGGCTGCTTAGGTGAGTGTATTATACTCTGAGCTACTTCCTTCGTCCAAGACATCATTCGACAGAGACGTTTGGAAAGCTACACAATTGATGTTATAAACCATATTTCGAAAGCAATTTTATAAATTGTAGTATATGCGGCCCTGTCCGCTGCCCATTCAGTCCGAATCCGCGTTCTAGGAAACTGAAGCTTAATGCTGTGTACAGGGTTTTTGTTCATATTTTTTCCGAAGTTTATTGTATTGGATGTTATAAGGGCTTTGAAATGTTATCTATTGCTGTAAGTAAAAGGTTTTTCATCATTTATTTTGTGAAATATGGGGGTTCAAAGTTAAATTTTTTCGGTTTTTGGGGACAATTGATCTTTCCTTAAATCTCCATGAATAAAATGACACATTTTTTACTCCGATTAAGCAATTGGTTTATTCAAAATACATTTTTCAAATCTATAAAAAATTTTAATTAAAAAAAAATTATTTTGATTTGTTAGATTGTAATAAAAAAAATATTTCATTTCAGTCCTGAAAGTATCTTTAAGTTATGAAAATTTATCATATCTATCATAGGAGAGATCAACTGCCCCCAAGACCCGAAAAATTCCAACTTTGAACCCCCATATTTCACAAAAATAATTGAAGAAAAAAATTTCCTTACACAGGGTGACTAGCAAAGTAAGCCACAAAAATTCCGACTTTTCCCTGACCTTTAATACAATTTTCCCTGACCAATATAAGGTACTAGCCGGCAGGCTCACTTCGCTCGCCTTAACCGTCTAGCCAGGTGGCAGAGTCCCCCCTGGACCCCAGGGGGTGGTTTAAAATTCGTACAAATTCGTGAATCGAACCAGCACTTTTGTTTGTTGATCATCTGTTGTCATGGATACGGGCACAGTTATTCAATTCAGAACTCCATACTTTTTATGTATAATTTTCAAATTTTCTGGATTTTTTCAGAATTCTTTCTTAGCATGCATCTAGAGCCCCAACATGTGTACCAAATTTTAACTTAATCAGCCATGTGGTTTTCGAGAAACGCTGATGAATGAGTCAGTGATTCAGGGGTATTTGGCTTTTATATAGATGAAAAACAAAAAGACCTTACCGAATAATCAAAACAATTTTATGTTTGTTAACCTACCTAGCTTATTTATCTGGTTGCCCATCTAAAAACGCATTTCAAGTTCGATATTGGAGCATTTCATGTGAGGGTTTCTATAATTGAACGAGTGTTGCGAGTTCTTAGTTTTGAATTGTGACTCGTGACTGGAGGCTCGCGGCTTTTTCTGTATGTTTTTGGGTTTGTGTGTATGTTCGACAATAACTTTCGAACGCTTTGACCAATCAACTTCAAATTTTAAACACGCATTCTTGGAACCTTAATACAGATCAAGTTCGTTTGCCAATGAAATTGACCCACTCCTTCATCCTTTTTGAAGCGAAACAAAAGGATAGGTTCACAGCCCTTCATTAATATATCTATATATTACTGTTTATAGAAAATTGTTTTCACCATATGGAATTCGCAATAGATTTAAAAATATATTATCAATTTATTTATTGAGTTATCATCAGCTGTGGGTGAATAAATACGATCAGGCTTTTTATAGAATCTCTATCAGCTGATAAACTACTTTCATTGCCCTGATAAATGAATATATAAACAGCTTTTTTTATGTGGTAAATATATCTAGGGGAGAGTGTTGTACCTTGAAAATAATGTACCTCGGAACACTTCAGTTTTTCAACCAGTGGGGCTATTAAGTGGTTAATTTTATAACTACATGTTTTTCAACACTAGATGTTCATAAAGTTCGAAGTTCAGCAGCATCAGATGATTATTAAAGGTATGCTAGGCAAACAAAATTTCAACTAGTCAAAAGAAATTTTTTTCAACGTTATTCTTTTGGTATTCTTATGTTGTGAGAGCTGTATATTTTCAACTTCATGTGACAACTGATTCTTAAACTATTGGTGAGTGAAACTCCATTATTCATAATGCTCTGAAACAAAACCTTTAATGGATTTATTTAAAATTGCGACCTCTTGTACCAGGGAACACAACCACATAGTGTACCTCGGAACCTGTGAAAAGGACGCATAGTAGATTCATTCCTTCATCTTATGATTCTGACAATGATATGGCTCCATTAGTTGACACAAATGATGAAGACAGCGCTGTAGAAGAATATCTATTTTGTAATGAACAATATGCACTGGATCAGTCTGGTGAAAATTGGATCAGGTCTACAAGAGATGGGCACATGAAATTTGTGCAGGATGTGAGAAAAACGGATGGAAAAAAATTATTTGTGACATATGTAATAATTAAACATTTTAATAAATGAGTTAAGTATTGACCAGTAGGCTATTATTATTTCTCCAAATAACATGAGTTTTCCAAGGTACAACAGGTAGGGTTCCAAGGTACATCAATCAACATGATGTAGCCTACTTTGGAGCACTTGCAAGAATTATAAATTTTATTTATTTTCTTTTTTGTTACCAAAGGATAAGGTTGAATTTATATCATATTTGACAGAAAACATGATGCACTTGTCAAGAAAAATATTGTTTCCGTTGAAAAATGCAGTTTTGTTATTAGAAGCCAAAATATAAAATGTGCTCCAAGGTACAACACTCTCACCTACTCTATAGATACATTAA
Organism: Conomelus anceps; assembly: GCA_948455865.1. NCBI lineage: Eukaryota > Metazoa > Arthropoda > Insecta > Hemiptera > Delphacidae > Conomelus > Conomelus anceps. The sequence continues at coordinate 155,731,621 of OX418216.1, forward strand.
TTCCATTGCCCCGATATACAGGATATCCCATGTAAGGTGTAAAAACCCGTCACCAAGGATTCTACACCAAATTTCTGACAAAAAATGTTCAGTGACGTTTTTGAAATGAGACCTTTTTTTTCGAGATATCTCGATATTATGACTTTTTCGAGATACGCTCACTTCCCACCATTAAATGATCAATAACTCGAAAACTACTGATCAGATTGGAATTATGATGACATTGTTGGAAAGAGCACAACATTTTTATGAAAACACACGTATTTTCAATATGTAACCCAATCATTTAGGGTGTTTTTCTAGGGGTCAAAGTACAAAAAAGGTTTTTTTTCTAAATCTCGCTGAAATTTTAAAGCGATTTTTCTCAATTTGTTTTTAAGGTGTCATAATAAAAATGTTTCATTAAAAACTTCCTCATTTCTCAAGCTTTAAAATTATACAGAAATTTTATAAATTGGTGATTTGCAAATGCTTGAAAATTGTAAAAAAACTGTCACTAACCCACAAGAATTAGTGTCTAAGGGATAAGAACTGAAAGAGTAGAAATTTGATTTCAAAATATTTCTGTGAACAGATGTTTTTTTAAAATATATTATCAATCACTGTGGTCCTTGAGTGACCGCAGGAAGCCGTTGAAGGCAAACTATGTAAAAATAATGATCTACAGTAAGCACTGTATTACAGTACTCTTATCAGAAACTACCGAATCACAGCTCTGAAGTCATCATTGGAAAAAGAAGTAATTCCTTAATCAAGTTGAATATTTCTAAGATTGCTCCATTGGATGAGATTGAAAATCAGGATCAACTGAAGAAAAATGAGTGTGTAACATATTCATTTCTGATGACTGTGGTGCGCTATGTTGTATTCGAAATTGCCTACTGTAAAGTTTATTTATTTATCTATTTCACAATAGATTGAAAATAGAGTTTTCAATTTTTGACAAAAGAATAAACAGATACCAAATAGTATTCATCATAATGTGAATCAGGCTAGTATAAATAGAAATCATTTCCAGCAAAATGCACCAGACAACAGTGTATCCACATTCCTTGCATCAAAGCATTAAGAGGCAATTCTTCCATAGATCAAAAAGATCAAAAATATTTTATTGATAAATTTTTAGATAAAAATTTACCTAAAATTTCAATTAAAGTTTTTATTTGAGATCCAATAAAAAATTAATAACATCACAATTCAAATGCTTGTTAAATAAATATGACCCAAGAATGTGATTATCAATTATTCCAGTCCACACATTACCCAAAAATTTGTGCTGTAACTGGTTTGGTCTCATTACGTGAGGATTTTCAGTTGCCCAAGTATGTGTATTATGAAAATCGACAGCACCACTTCTTGTGAACGTGCTCTCATCCAATCTACCTTTATTGGGAAGCATTGATTCATTTTGGGAAAAAATCTGATTGCAACAAGATTTTTAAATCAAATTTCTACTCTCTCAGCTCTTGTCCCTTACACACTAATTCTTGTGGGTTTGTGACAGTTTTTTACAATTTTCAAGCATTTGCAAATCACCAATTTATAAAATTTTAGTCTCATTTTAAAGCTTGAGGAATGAGGAAGTCTTTCTGTAAAATTTTCATTATATCACCCTAAAAACTAATGAAGAAAAACCGCTTTGAAATTTCAGCGAAATTTAGAAAAATCTACGTTTTTGTACTTTGACCCCTAGAAAACACCCCCTAAATGATTGGGTTACAAATTGTAAATATGTGTATCTTCAGCGAAATGTTGTGCTCTTTTCAACAATGTCATCATAATTCCTATCTGATCAGTAGTTTTTGAGTTATTGAGCATTTAATGGCGGGAAGTGAGCATATCTCAAAAAAGTCATAATTTCAAGATATCTCGAACACAAAGGCCTCATTTCAAATACGTCACTGAACATTTTTTGTCATCCTTGGTAACCAGAGTTTACATCTTACATGGGACACTCTGTATAAGTATATGTGTACGGTAGGTCTTTTTTGTGAAAAATAAATCTGTGTATCAGAGCAACGATAAACTTGAACTTTAAGTGATAGGTGTCTTGTGTATTTTAACTAAATCAGTATCTTCAAAACAGCCGTTTTTCGTTATCTCCTTCACCTACGATAAGCTTCGCAAATGAGTTTCCCTTTCCAAAATTAGTTATTTGGAAGCGCCCATAGGGCTCACTAATAATCATTATTATCAGGTATATAATTACTACGAAGTTTTCCCGATATTTTTTCAAATTCCCTGACTTTTCCCTGACTTTTACAGAATTTAAAAATTCCCTGACTTTTCCCGGTCGCTAGTCACCATGTTACAGCAATAGATAACATTTTAAAGCCCTAATAATATTCAATGCAAGAATATTCGGAAAAAAAATTATGACCAAAAACCCTGCGCAAAGCCTATTGGCTATACGTTTTTAAAGGCTGAAGTTTGTATAGTAGAGCCTTGAAGCCGACAAAAAACAACACATTCAAATAATTTGTCAGTATTGTACCTGTGATTTTGATTTGCCCTGAGAATTGGCTGTCGGACTCAGTCCAGACTTGTTTTCTTTGGCCTGAATCATCCATTCTTTGGCCTCCTGGTCCTGCTGGGATCTTTTCTTCGATTCGTTTCTGTACTTCTCCATTTCTTTGGTCTTGTAGTCCGTTCTAGAAAAAAAAAACAAATGGAACAATCGATTTATACTCTTGGATTTCTTGTCCATAACGATCTGCGTTGTTAATATTAACTTCTTATTGTAAATTCAACTACTTGCAGTCAATTTTAATTTTGAATAAATAATATTTTTACTCAATTTTGGCCAAACGTTTTCGACTCATATCGAAAACGTTTAGCCAATCGTGAGTAGAAATATTATTTATGCACAATTAAAATTGACTGCAAGTCGTTGAATTAACAATAAAAAGGCAAGATTTATACTGTTGTCAAGGTAGTAAATCAATAAGCTCACAGCCAAAATATTGATATGAATATATTATTTATAAATAATATATATATAATATATGAATATAATAGATAATTGATCAGCCCTTCCCCAATGTATGCAAATTTATCAAATTGCTTAATTTTTTCATAACTATCAACCACCTTTCAAATATCGGCCACTTATACTTCAAACCTAAAAAAGCGTCTGCTTCAGGTTTTCAACAGCCCATTAACAAAAAAATTAAACATTGGTTTCTTGTTTTTCCAAAAACATAAAGTTTGAAAATAGATGTGAAATGAGATTTAGTAGGCTGCGATCTCCCAGCGTTTATGTAACTTTATTTATCACTTTCATAAGAATTTGGTTTTCTGAGCGATTGCCCGTTACTAAGACATTGAGCCGCCACAATATTAGGAAAATTCCTCATTATTAAAAAATCGCATGAGATAAAAAATCAAAATGAACTATTTCTGAAGATTTTACAAATAGTTAAAAACACTGACATTCACTTCAATTCGTTTTCACTCTGAGACATATAACAGTATTCAGATACATAGTCAGATACATAGATACATAGATACAGATACATAGGAATAGTTTTGTTTTCCAGGTCACAAACAATGTATATAACTTTAGAATTGACTCTGCGGACAGATATGCAATTGAATATTCCAACCTAGTTACAATACGAAGACAAATAAGATACATTAGCAATTTTTAGTCCTTATTTACTCTAATAAATTAGTTTTATCATTAATAAACTTGATACCATCTGAATTTTTGCATAACTCCAATAAAAAGAAACTCTTATCTTCATTGTAAACAGAGGTCTTTGATAAAAGATAAATATTTTTTTAAATTGGAAAATTTGGAATGATAGAAGTGATGGTCTATAGTTTGATTTTCTTTCTTTTGTTTATTTTATTTCATTTTTTCTCTTTCGCTTTTTGCTTGATACGAGAGTTTGGCTTTTAAGGGAAATACTTTTTTATTATGTTTGAACTGAATTACTCCCACCAGCGAACAAGGTTTATCCTTCTGCTGGTTGGTGCCAAATATTTTCAAGAAAACCTTTTATTCTGTAATTTCTCTAATTAATTAATTGTATCAATTTCTGTTTCTATTGAAAAAAAATAAAAATTGTGGCAATAAAGGAATTTGAATTTGGAAAAATAACCCTAGATAATGTCTTAAGACATCTAAAATAGAAATATTGGAACATAGAGTCAAACTAATCCTTGAACGGATATCCTTCATTTTTATTAATAAAAATGAGCATTTATTTGATGCTTAGTATATACGTTATCATATACGTCCAAATGTCTCTGATGCCCATAATAATTTATTCACTAGGCTAACTACTTGTGAAAACCAGTTCTCATTTAATTGTCACAAATTAATAAATGAGTTGTCTTCGGAGGAAGAAGAGGTGGACGAAGAGGAGGATGAAGAGGAGGATGAAGAGGAGGATGAAAAGGAGGATGAAGAGACGGATGAAGAGGAGGTGGAGTAGAAGTAGAAGAGAAGAAGAGGAAGAGGAGAGTAGAAAGAAAAAGAATGAGGAGTAGAGAAACAAGAATATGGAGAAGAAGAAGATGAAGAAAATATAACGAATAATAAGACGAAGTTGTCACAACCACATTTATTAAAAATAGTGAGATACTAGTTTCGGTATTTATATCATTATCAATCTCAAACAAACTAAAACTTAAGTACAGAGCAGCTTACTATACTAAACACGGAATGATACTATTGGCTGAGGGATAGGCTGACCTTCATTGACGGTTTGTTATTGGCTTAAGGCCATAACAAGTCACACCCTTTGGTCGCAAGTCATTTTTGGACGGAAAAATAACATTGTAATATTAGCATATTTATATATTATGTACCTACATATGCTTTAATAGTACTCTTTTCAAGTTACCAACCATAATTGTAAGTATGACAACTATTACTGTTCTTGAAGAATATGTAATAAAGTATATTGACTATTGACCCTCTGGTGGGAGGAGCAACAAGCAAAAATAAGAATCAAATCAAGAACTAAAAACCGTGAAAATCTAGATCTAGAAAGTAACAAAGAAGAACAATACACAATTAAATTAGGCTAGAATTGGCTAATTACTAGTTACTTTCCCTCAGCCAATAGTATCATTCCGTGTTTAGTATGTATTAAGCTGCTCTGTACTTTAGTTTTAGTTTGTTTGAGATTGATAATGGAGTAACATCCGAAACTAGAATCTCACTAGAAGTTGTGCCACTTCATTATCAATCATAATTATGGAACGAGATACAGGAGTAACATGAGGAACAATCAACACCAGACATCCATGTATGAGCAAGGGGTAAAAAGTTCGGGGATACGGATGTACAATTTATTACCAATACGTCTGAAGGAACTCACGTGTGACAAATTAAGAAACCAATTGAAAAGGGAGCTACTGGAAATATGTGCTTATTCAAGCGGAGAATCTAGGGCGCATTGTGAGAGACAAAGCAACTGACTCAAAATCTTGACACCCTAAGTTTTATCACTTAAATTAAATCATCGACAAATCCATGTATCCCTTTCATAGAAGGTCAGAGGATGCTAATAAATAAATAAATAAATAAATAAAAATATGGATATATTCCCCAATATCATCTTCACCACTACAAAGAAAGTTGAAGAAAATGTAAACAGAAAACAGATAAAATGATTTAAAACCAGTACTCACAACTTGAGTATATCCTCGAGGAAGTACTCCTTGACCTCGTAGAGGCGTCCGGGCACAGTGATGACAGGACAGTTGTTGAAGTACTTGGAGAAAGAGGCCGTGTCCACACTGGCCGATATCAAGACCAGCCGCAGCGACCGGTACTTGGCGAGCGCCTCGCGAACGGCGACCAGTATGAAGTCGGCCACGCGGTCGCGCACGTGGATCTCGTCCATGATAAGGTGAGTGACGGTGGCCAGCGACGAATCGCCGCACATCAGCGTGCGCAGCAGGATGCCGTTCGTTATGTAGGTGAGGATGGTGCGCGAATTGGTGCTGAAAGTGGTAAAAAATAATAAAATACAGTGAACTTCATTGTAATAGAAAAACGCAAGATCAGGCATTATCATTCAGTCGTTACACCTGAAGCTTTGTAGGCTGCAGAGTGCCCAAATCTCAATAGAAAAGGTGACAACTTCAAGTCTTATTAATCATTATGGATATGTTCTACAATATCACCTTCACCACTACAAAGAAACTTCAATTCAGTGAATAACTGAAAAAAATTATAATACATAAAGCTGTGAAAAACGCTGATTGATTAATTCATAGTAAAACTGTGTGATGATAATCAATCAGGATCCAATATAAACAAAACAAAAAAGATAAATACGAAAAGGAAAGATGAATAGAAAGAAAAATAAAGAAGATGAAATGGGATTGTCTTAGAAAGGAGGAATAAATACAAGAAAAGCTTTACGAAAATAAAGTTAGGAAAAGTATGATAGTTTGAAATAAAATTTTGATTTGATCCATTGTCCAACTTTTGTCACCAATGATTTCGAGCAACTGTCCATTATGGGGTGATTCATCAAAACAAAACCTTGATATGGTGTTTCAGGTCCAAAAAAAAGCTGTTAGGTGTATGGTAAGAGTAAATAAACTAGATTCATGTAGGCCGTTGTTCAAGAGACTTGGTCTACTAGCTGTACCCTGCTTATACGTCTATGAATCTACTTCATATAAATGTAAAAAATCTTGACACGGTTATAATACAAGAAGCCGAGGAGATTATCACTTGGTAAGTCACAATAGTATAGCTTATCCAAATAAAAACCTAATTATATTGGTAGAAAACTGTACAACAAGCTACCGCAGTTTTTAAAGAGTCTTCAAAATTAGAAATATCCAAAAAACAATTGAAAAAATAATTAGTTGATAAAGCTTTTTATAGTGTACAAGAGTTCCTTTCCCATCAAAATTAAGCCTCACCTCAACTAATTGATATAGTAATTATGGTAACTAGTATATAAGATTGTATAAATGTTGATCTGACTTGTATTATACTCCTTAACAGGAGTGCCGTAGCAGGTATCTGTTCAATCGGAGATAAGCTACGAAACTCATGAGCGCTCTGTGTAAGGGTGACCGATTGGATTGGCCAGCAAAAAAGACTGTGTTCTCTGTTGTAAGATCACTTCCCGGTGGTTCGGAACCCACCTAAAACTATAGGTCCAACTCATCAATCACCACCATCCAATTCATTACCCACGCACAGGTCTAAGACCTATGTGGGCTTCATCCTCCAAAAAAGTCTCCAAGACGTAATCTACAAAAAAAGTTGGGGTTATATTTGTAGGTTTTTGACATGAATGAATGAATAAATAAAAGAATGAACTAATAATTGTAATGCAAGTGACTTACACACTCTCATGCCTGATCTGGTACCCGACCTCGGTGCCCACTTTGCAGTTCCTCTCGAAGGCGACTCTCTCTCCCATGGCTACAGCTGCTATACGTCTTGGCTGGCTGCAAATTATACGACAGGCTCGGCCCACTCTCTCGTGGTACTCCATTATGTATTGCGGCACCTAAAATGAAGATTTAGCAGAGCGTAAATAAAAAACCAATTCAACAGAGTATTGAAGTACAACCTACAAATCATTATACAATCATTGTTGTAGCACTATTAACATATCCTATAGTTTTCATATCCTTAATGACAATGGTGCATTGTGTACGGAAATGATGATTTCAACAATCACTGAATGGAAATCTAAAGCTGCAGTTGTGGGAAAATTGTTGTATGTATTTCCAGTGTAAAGCTTCTTTTCCTACAGTTGCTTAATTATTATGCACTTATTATATTTATGCACTTATTATAGTATACAAAACAGCTGAGTCCTGCATTCTTTTACTTTGCCGCACTCAATTTACTTTGTTTGTTGATACACTTGAAAGTATCTTTGCTGCACTCGAGAAACTATTCTTCACTCGCCTTCACTTCGTGCATAATGAAATGCATTTCTCCCAAGCAGCAAAGAACTACTTTGCGCATTAGTTACACAAATGACTATTTCCTACAGTTATCTAATAATGTTATTCATGCACTCATTATAGAATACAAAACACCTGATTCCTGCATTCTTTTACTTTGCCACACTCCAGCTGACTTTGCCGCACACATTATACTTTGTGTACACTCCAAGTATGCCAACTGTAGGAAAAATTTAATGCATAACTCGTGCTGAAAGTATCTTTTTGTCACACTTGATAGAAAGTAGCAACTTTCCATAGATTGTCACGTACAGAAAGCGCCTCTTTACAGTACTAGATCGGAAAAATCAGCTGGATAATATTCGAGACAGGTATTGAGCAAAGCAATGAGTTGACTATATCTATCTACAGATATATCATTCGCCTTCAGCTTGTGCGTAATGCATTTTTCTTGTGCAGAAAAGAACTACTTTGCGCACTAGTTACACAAATAACTATTTAATACAGTTATCTAATAATGTAGCTATTTATGCACTCATTATAGAATACAAAACACCTGATTCCTGCATTCTTTTACATTGCCACACTCCAGCTGACTTTGCCGCACACATTATACTTTGTGTACACTCCAAGTATGCCAACTGTAGGAATTAGTTAACAAATAACTATTATCACTCTCGCAAAATTACTGCACTCCACTATGCGTCGTGTAGTAACTGTTTAGCTCAAGTGATAATGTTTCTCTTTATGCTCTTAATAAATAAAAAACTCAAGTGTTTACCTGTGTAGTTTTCCCGCTGCCCGTTTCGCCACTGATGACCACCACGGGATTGTCGTTGATGGTCTGTATGATGGACTCCCTGAGGGCGTGGATGGGCAACTGGTGGCGGTGGGCGTTGGTGGACTGCGCCTGGTCGGCTGGTGGGCGTCGGATGGTGGGCACTATCGGCACACCTGTCACTAGCCGATTCACGCACCTATTCGGCTCTCTCTCTGTGCCACAAAGAAAGATAACAATGAGAAACATACTAATGAAGTAAGCGTTCATTGAGCAGGGTGACTAGCAAAGTAAGCTACAAAAATTCCCTGACTTTTCCCTGACTTTCCCGGTTTTTAATAAAATTTTCCCTGACCAATATAAGGTACTATCTGACAAGCTCGCTTCGCTCGCCTTAACCGTCTAGCCAGGGGGGCAGAATCCCCCCTGGACCCCAGGGGGTGGTTTTCGTAGAACCGGCACTTTTGTTTGTTGATCATTTGTTGCCATGGATACGGGCACAGTTATTCGATTCACGACTCCATATTTCTTATATATAATTTTTTTAATTTTCACTTTTGACCGTATTTTTTGGAAATTTTCAAAATTCTTTCTTAACATGCATATAGAGCCGCAACAGGACATGTGCACCAAATTTCAACTTAATTAGCCATGTGGTTTTCGAGAAACGGTGATGAATGAATCAGTGAATCAGGGGTTTTGGCTTTTATACAGGATGTACCATGTAAGGTATAAAAGCCTGTTACCAGAAATTCTACATCAAATTTTTGATAAATGTTCAATGTCGTTTTTGAAATGGGGGATTTCATTCAAGATATCTCGATTTAATAACTTTTTTGAGATACGCTCACTTCCCGCCAATAACTTAAATATGCTCAATAACTCAAAAACTACTGATCGGATTGGAATTATGATGACATTGTTGGAAAGAGCACAATATTTCGCTGAACATACACTTATTTTCAACATGTAACCCGATCATTTAGGGTGTTTTTTTTAGGGATCAAAGTACAAAAAAGTAGATTTTCACTAGTGAAAATTTTACATGAAAAACTTACGCATTTCTTAAGCTTTTAAATAAGCCTAAAATGTTTCAAATTGATGAATTGCAAATGCTTGAAAATTGTAAAAAAAAAAACTGTCACAAACCCACAAGAATTAGTGTCTAAGGGACAAGAGCTGAGAGTAGAAATTTGATTTCTTGTAATTAAAAATCTTGTAATCAGATGTTTTTTCAAAATAAATTATTAATTACTGTGGTCCCTGAGTAACCGCAGGAAGCCGTTGAAGGCTGAATAAAGTAAGAAGACACACTACATAAAAATACTGATCTACAGTAAGTACTGTATTACAGTAGTCTTACCGAAACTTCTTACCTAATCACATCTCTGACTCATCGTTGGAAAAATAAGTGATTCTTCACAACATAATTATTTAATTAACTTGAATATTTTTAAATTTTTTCATTGTATGAGATTGAAAATCAGGATCAACTGAAGAAAAATGTGTGTAACATATTCATTTCTGATGACTAAAACACGCTGCTAACAGATTATTCAAGTACTATGGTGTATTCGAAATTGCCTAATGTACAGTTTATTCTATTTCTTATTCTATAGTTTATCTATTCATGTATAGAATGAGTGCCATTTCACAATAGATTGAAAATAGAGTTTTCAATTTATAGAGCATTGACAAAAGAATGAGCAGATACAAAATATTATTCATCATAACTTGAATCAGGCTAGTATAAATAAAAATCAATTCCTGAAAAATGCGCCGGACAACCGTGTATCCACATTCCTTGCCTCTAAGCATTGAGAGTCAATTATTCCATGAGATCAAAAAGATCTAAAAAAATTTATTGATGAATTTTTAGATTAATTAATTAGATAAAATTACGATAATTTTTTTAGATAAATATTTTATTTGAGATCAAATATAAAATTTAAAAAAACTTGACAGTTTAAATGTTTGTTAAAAAAATATGGCCCAAGAATATGATTATGATTATTCCAGCCCAAATTGGTGCTGAAACCGGTTTGGCCTCATTATGTGAGAATTTCCAATTGCCCAAGTATGTGTATTATGAAAATTGAAAGCACCACTTCTTGTGAACGTGCTCTCATCCGATCTACCTTTATTGGGAAGCAGTGATTCAACAGAGATTAATCATTTTGGAATTTTGGAAAATAAATCAAATTTCTATTCTCTCAGCTCTTGTCCCTTAGACACTAATTCTTGTGGGTTTGTGACAGTTTTTACAATTTTCAAGCATTTGCAGTACATCAATTTGAAACATTTTAGGCTCATTTAAAAGCTTAAGAAATGAGGAAGTTTTTCATGTAAAATTTTCACTAGTGAAAATCTACTTTTTTGTACTTTGACCCCTAAAAAAACATCCTAAGTGATCGGGTTACATGTTGAAAATACGTGTATGTTCAGCGAATGTTGTGTTCTTTCCTGCAATGTCATCATAATTTCAATCCGATCAGTAGTTTTTGAGTTATTGAGCATATTTGAGTTATTTTGGCAGGAAGTGAGCGTATCTGGAAGTCATTAAATCGAGATATCTCGAAAACAAAGGCCCCATTTCAAAAACGTCACTGAACATTTTTTGTCAGAAATTTGATGTGGAATCTCTGGTAACCGGCTTCTACATCTTGCATGGGACAACCTGTATAGATGAAAAACAAAAAGAACTTAGGGAATAATCTAAACAATTTTATGTTTGAGAGCCTACCTAGCTTATTTGTCTGGTTGTCCATCTAAAAACGCATTTCAAGTTCGATATTGGAGCATTTCATGTGAGGGTTTCTATAATTGAACGAGCGTAGCGAGTTCTTAGTTTTGACTTGTGACTGGAGGCTGGCGGCTTTTTCTGTATGTTTGTGTGTATGTTCGACGATAACTTTCGAACGCTTTGATCAATCAACTTCAAATTTTAAACACATATTCTTAGAACCTTAATACAGATCAAGTTCGGTTGTCAATGAAATTGACCCACTTCTTCATCCTTTTTGAAGCGAAATAAAAAGATATGTTCTCTGCCCTTCATTAATATATCTTTTTTTTACATACATAGAAAATTGTTGTTTTCAACATATGGAATTCGCAATAGATTTCAAAATATATTTTGAGTTATCATCAGCTGTGGGTGAATAAATGCGATCAGGCTTTTTACAGAATCTCTATCAGCTGATATACTAATTTCATTTATTGCCATGATTATAGCCTATGGATTTAAAACAGCTGTTTTTTTATGTGGTGAATATATCTACTCAATAGATTCACTAATTCTAATGCCCTGATATATCGGTATATGAGTACAGTAGGTCTTTTTTGTGGAAAATAGTGTATCAGAGCAACGATAAACTTGAACTTCAAGTGATAGATGTCTTGTGAATGTTATCTAAATCAGTATCTTCAAAACAGCCGTTTTTCGTTACCACCTTCCCCAACGATAAGCTTCCCAAATGAGTTTCCCTTTCCAAAATTAGTTGTTTGCAAGCGAGTTCCCCAGTCCGTAGGGCTCACTAGTATAATTATTATTAGGTATATAATTACTACGAAGTTTTCCCGATATTTTTTCATATTCCCTGACTTTTCCAGACTTTAAAACTTCCCTGACTTTTCCCGGTTTTCCCGGTCGCTAGTCACCCTGTTGAGTGAACATTGAAAATTATAGCTCAGCTAAAGTGAAATAGTAATAATTGATTCAATTCAATTTTTAAAAATTGGAAAGTGTGTCATCGTGTATAATGCGAATTCTGCATATTGATTCCGTTTGTAGTGTTTCGTGGGTGATTAACCTGGCCAATCGCCAGGTCACGAACCTTAAATTTACTAATTAGCATATGAAATCTCCACAGACTCTGAATGAAATTCTGATACCGGAGTATGAAGAATCTGATGAGGACATCACCGATTCTGAATTGAAAACAATGGCTAATAATGATATGGAAAACCCGTTAGAAAACTTATGTCATGATTACCTACGAGACATTAACAAACTACAGGAACTACAAGTTAGCTTAAAAAAATGGGCAACGAGTGAATTTGATAAGCGCAAAGTTTCACGTGCGGACTATGATGCTTTTCTTGAGATGAGCAACAATTTATCAGAAGTTACAACCAAATTAGAGACAAGAACTGTTACCTTGAACCATTTAGCTCCCACCTTGAATAACAAGAAAATTTGTGATTTTGAGGAAGCTATCAGTAATTCAGTTCAAGAACTTAAGACTGTTAAACCTATATCTTATGCGCAAATGGTCCAACAGCCGAGGTTGGCTAATGGAAAGCAAGCTATTGAAGTGAGTTTCAACAAAAGACAGACGCAGTCAAAAGAAGAAGTGCTTATTATTAAGCCAAAAGAACAGGCATGAAATGAAAAGGATATGAGCAACAGCATTCGTATAGAGCTTCAGAAGATACCGTGCAAAGAAAACATCAGGGTGAAGAGATCCACGAACATCAAAGGTGGAGGAGTATTGTTGATCCTTGACTCGGCGGAGGACAAGAGGAAGATTATGGAAAGCAGCATCACAAAATCCGGAGGACTTAAAGTAAGTGAACTGAGGAATAAATCACCAAAAGTTATAATTTATAATGTTCCTAGTTTTCTCGATGAAAATAAAATTGTTGATCAAATTTTCGACCAAAATTTTGCAACATCGAACATATCTAGCAAACAGTTTCAAGAAGATTTCAAGCCGGTGTTTAAAGTAGGGCCTAAAGATAAATCACACGTGCACTGGGTTGTGTCTTGTGATCTTGCCATAAGGAAAACCTTAATTGCTAACAATAGAGTTTATATTGAATGGACCTCATGTAAAGTGAAAGATTTTATTATAGCACAACAGTGCTTTAAATGTCAAAATTATGGACACATAACCAAGCATTGCCGGTCACAGACTTCGATTTGTGGTCATTGTGCAACAAGTGGACATGATTTGAAGCAATGTGACAAGAGCAAGGAAAAGCCTGTGTGTTATAACTGTAAAAGAATTGGTAAGTTGGCAGATCACAGAATAAGCGATCTGTCCGTGTTATGTCAAAGCTTTAGGGCAACAAATGGACAGAACCAATTATGCGACTGTTTAATTAATTGAAGCAGATAAGAGCTTCCTTTTCAAAAATCAATAGTGTCGATAAACAATGTTATATAGAGCCGGCACAAATTAGTCTTCAAAATTTTCTCTGTGATACTTGTAAATTAAATACGGTCAAATCAACACCAAAAAGTAGGGTTTCTCTAGTTTATAATTTGGGTATTTATACTGATTTTAATATTTCATTTGCTTATACTAAGAAAAACAAAATCATTTCATCTAAAGGTCTTCCGGAAATTATTGGTAGGAAAAATATTATCCCAATTTCCAACAATTTATTACAAAGGTGTGAGATTGAAAGCTTACAACAATAATCTTATAATTGATTCTCATGAAAGTGAAATAGCAAAAGAATTTCAAAGAATAATAGTAAACATAGATAAATGGGCTTCTATAAATTATCCATTAGTATTAGGAATAGATATATTTGATACCGGTACAAATAAGTGTGAAATTTCAAGTATTGATTTGTTTAATTTTGTTCTTCGGACGGAAAACATTAATTACGTTTTTTATTACCGGGGAATTGACTATTTGGAATTCCTCAATATTCCACAGAAAAAATGAGAATGAAACTGTGTGTCCAAAGGGGTTTTTCCCCGGGTATACAAAATTTGAGTGCTATTTAAATAGTATGCCTGAACTTAGAAAATGTTTACAGCAATATGATGTAATAAATGCTGAAGTATACACAGAAGCATTGAATATTCTAAATAGTAACAGCTATAGTAAAACAACTACGATATTCCACGAGATAAATAGGAAAGAGATGAATATTTTCGATAACTACTTAAGAACTTTTATACGGCAAACAAAAAATGTATATAAGATGGGTTTTTGTTTGGATAAAGGGGGTAGCTATGTTTCTTTCTCACTAGAAATAAATGAAAAACTGATAGCCTTTGCTGACGATACTGCACTTTTGTTTAAAGGTGATTCATAGGAAGAGGTTTTCAGAACAGCAGAGCTGGAGCTCAGTCAGGTTTCGTCCTGATGATAACCTTCTGACTTTGAATGCTGAAAAGACGGTGTTTTTGGTTTTCTCCCTGAAAGAAGCCACCAAACCCCTTAAGAACACTTTGCAGATACACAAATGTGAACAGAGTGGTGCGGCATGCGATTTCCCTGTAATAATGAGATCAAGCACAGTGAAATACTTGGGAGTTTTGGTGGATGATATGTTCGAATGGGATAGACAAGTAGAGGATGTTGTAAAAAAGCTGCGAAAGCTGGTATATGTTTTCACTCAGTTATGGAACATATTGCCAGAACCAACTCTTAAAGTGGTTTAATATTCTCTTGTAGAATCAATAATTAAATATGGTATCCTTGTTTGGGGAGGAGCTTATCATATTACAATAGATCCACTTTTGAAAACACAAAAACTTCTGCTTAGGGTGATTTGTCACAAACGCCCACTATTTCCATCAATACAACTGTTTAGGGATTACAGAGTGCTCAGTGTTAGACAGCTATACATTTTAGTAGTTATCACTTACAAAAAGAGATATTCAATACGTTGAATATGAACACAACACCAGAACCCGCAATAGACATATTGCAATACCCAGGGTCAACACAACTTTTGCACAAAAATCTGCATTGTATATTGGTTCCAAAATATTCAATAGAATGCCAGGTTTTTTGAAAGAGGCAGTAAATTTATCAATATTTAAGAGCTTATTAAAAAAAATGGTTGATAGAAATGAATTACATAGAATGTGAAGTATTGTACAGCACTTAACAATTTATATATAGTGATGATTTTTGTTAATGATTTAATTGATTATTTGATCCAATATAGTTGTTTAGCTTGTAGACTGAACTTAGGATTGGACTAGATAAATTTATGTTTAGTGCAGTAGTTGTAGCGGTATTAGTATTGTTACGGGTTCTATTAGCTAAAATAAGGCTGGCAACACTAAAGTTCACACTTGCACTTTATTTACACAAATTAGTCTATTTACACAAATTAGTCTATTTACACAAATTAATTGTAAGTTCAATTGATGAAATAAAAACAGATCATCAAATGACAAGCTAATACTTATTTTCAGTAATTATTTAGAAGAATTGATAAATAAGTAATTACAGGCTAATCAATAATAAAATAAACAAGAGTCCAATAAACTGTACAAATGAATAATTAATTACAGGCTGATCAATAATTAAAGAAACAAGAGTCCAATAAACTGTACAATAATGCAAAAAGAAATTATAAAAAGAGCAACAAAAACACAGTCGAATTCGTTATTTGACAGTCCCAAATAATATCACTTAACACAACGTCTTTAAACTATTAGTAAGCTGCATAAACAGTAAACACTTGTCTCTGCACTTGACACTGTCTAAAGACTGAATAAAGCACTGTTTACTCCACTGGCACTGGATTGTCTCTCTCCCGAAATCTGTAATACAATCTGTCACACGCAGGTTTGAAAACTAACTCACTGGTTCACGTGGACTCCTTTATATAGCTGTTGTAGTTGTATAATTCCAAGAATTGGAGCTCACCAGACACTTCGAGAATATTCAAGAAGAATGTAGAATTGATGAGAAGATCAATTGAGTGAGAGAGTTGCAGACTTGAAGAATAGGAGTGAGAAATACATTTAACGAGTGAGAACAAAAGGAATCAAATTGCAGCTCCGTCAAGCTATAAGACACAATAATTTTTGACAAGAGTAAAAAAGACGTCGCTAAACCACTGGAAATGTGATTTCAGAGGAATTACTTTCAAAAAGATTTGCGGGGGAGCACTCCGTACCCCCTTTTGAATAAACAACCTACATAAGGTCTTGAATTACTGTTAGAAAACCCCCCTTGTTCTTTAGAGACATTTTAAAGTAAGGTACTATACTGTACCCCAATCAGGTGAGGGATCAAAAATAGCAGAGTGAAACTAGTTATAAGTAGGCCTGCTATAAAGTTTGGCTACTTAGACAATATATTTTTAGCACGAGAGTTCAAATCTCCCACTGACAATGATGCAATAACTAGATGAAAATCCCTATCTTTTACACAAGTTGGATCATCTTATTCATGACATTCAATACCTCGAAAACGTTCGGCAGAATGTGAGTACATTTATTATATATTCACAATATAAAACTGACTGCAACTCGTTAAATTTACAACAAAAATTTAAAATTAACAACGCAGATCTTTATGGAACAAGAAATCCAAGAACACAATTTGGGTTACAATAATGCTAGAATTTGAGTCTAGAATCACTTAAAATGTAGTTTAAAGGGAGTATTTTCAAATATTACCCGAAGGAGTACCCCAACACCCCTTTTGAATAAACTATACATTATAATGTTGTATTATAGATATAATAATAGAATCCAGCTGCTAAGAGAAAGATCCACCATGTTTCACAAAACCTTCCTGTTTTTGGGGCCAAAGTTCTATAATGGCATACCTAACCGTATAAAATCCAGTCCTTCCTGTTCATTGTTTAATAAATTAGTTACATCATAGCTTTCAGATTTTCTCCCTAATGAGATAGAGGAGCTATTTTCTGTTCTGCGTTAGGAATTTGGTGGTTTCCTTCTATTATTTTAGTTGTCTGCTATTTTAATACAGTTGGTTACTGTTTTATTTGAATTAATTAGTTACAATCTTATTTGAGTAGCTATACTGTTCTTTCTTTTGCAGTCTCTTTATCAATTTATTTTTTCAAAATTGTTTCTGATTGATCTAGTGTTTGTGATTCTGTCTCTAAACTAAATTTATTATCTCAGCAACTCCTCCATGCGATCAGGGAGCTCACTACTGCCCTAGCATGGGAGTCAGTTCGTGAGGCGAGAGATGAGCTCTGTCCTGCGCGTGGAAAGAAAAAGGAAGCTCACCATGGAATGAAAAAGGAAGAAGCAGGAAACACAGTACGAATGAAAAGTTACACACGTGCCGTTTCATTTGAAAGCTCTGTAGCTCCATTACTTATCAACAATCCACAATAGCCTGAAGATATGACTCATGTCTGTACTGTATAAGCAAACAAACAAATCTATTTATACTTGAACAAATAAATGTTTCCGCATCGACTGGGATAATGTCAACAATCATTCAACTCCAAAATATTACAAAGAAAACATAGCATTTTGATATTATTAAGCATTGTTATCATACTTACGGTAATATTATATGCTAGACCAGGCTCCAGACTACTGTAATTCTTCTACACCACTCATTTCAGAATCGCTGTTAGATTCACTGTCGGTTTCACTTGAGCTGCATGAACTTTCACTGTCTTGAAGATTGATTATCAGACTTTCAGTTAAGCCATCTAGAGTCGGTTCAAAACTAATTTAGTCATTTTCGAATTTCTTAGCACCATCAATTAATCGAATCCATTCTGCACTTGTAACACAATTACATTTTTCTTCAAATAATCTTATGGCGTCATTCAAGTTGATGTAACATTTTTTTAGCTACATACTCTTTAACTAAAACCCATATTCTTTCAATGGGGTTTAGATCTGGATGGTATGGTGGAAGCCGTAGAACAGAATGACCTTTTTCTGCTGAGACTGCATCAATTTTATATGTTTTAGAACGCGGCTTGTTCTTTTTAACCAATTCATAGAGTTCAGGTCTATACATATCGTCACTGAAGGGTATGTTGTTTTTAGTTTGTTTCTATCACTCTATTAGCTCACTTTTTTACTTTTTGTTGTTGGAGTTGGATTGATTTGTTGGTTATGGTAAGGTGCATTGTCCATAACTATGACCGACTCTGGTGGAATATTTGGAATTAATTTGTCAGTAACGTATTTTTCAAAATTTTTATAGTTCATATCATCATGATAGTCCCCACTTTTATTCCCTGACTTGAATATTAGCAAACCATTGGACACAAAACCGTTATCACCACCTGCATGAACAATGACAGCTCGGTTTCCTTTTGATATAGGATTAAGTAGACCGCTATTGGAATCGTCAGTCCAGGCTTCTTAGTGTGCGACGAATGTATATAAGTTTCATCCATGTAGATTATAGGTCTTCCAGCTTCTCTATACCGTTTTATTAAAAGTATAAACTGTGACCTGTGTGCGCGAATATCTTCTCTTTCAATAAGAAGGCCTCTGTTGTTTCTAACTCTCTTCCACTTGAAACCCATACTCTTAATTATCATTCTTAAAGACCACGTGCTTCCCAAAAAGTTTATTTTTTCTCTCAAGACTGGGATTAGGGAATGAAGAGTGGGACGCTGACTATGTTTCTCATGAAATTCATAATAGTCCGACGAATTACACATTTGCCGAAGTCATCAACATCCGTCATAATTTTTCTTCTAAGCCTCTTTTTATGTGGAGTGCTAAATGGGATATTGACTTTTTCATTTGATGATTTTTCACTCAGAATACGTTTTAGTGTACTCACAAAGATGCCCGTTGCATCAGACACACGCTTTTCTACCTGCTTGATGTTCCTTACCTCACAAATTTCCGATTCCTTCTTCATGAAGTTATAAACATTTACAACCATCTCCCTACACTGGCTATGAATGACCTTCTTCCCTCCTATTTTTTTCATGCTCGATTCACGTGACATTGCTAATAACACGAGAAACGATACTACTGCATAAAATAAGGTTTTCCGTATCACACAATTCTTGCGCTGTTGTTAGGACGCGACTGCCGACTCAGCCGCCCCCACCACGGCACTGGTCTACTGGTCTACTGCGCATCCAATCTTCAGAGCTTATGTCTCGACTCACGAGCTTGTAAATAAGTGCAAATATAGTAAGTACAATAAGTACCTAAAATGAGGCCAAAAAACATAAATGTTTAGCCTACATGTTGCTTGAGCACTTAGCAGTTCATCAATAAAAAATGAATTTCCTATAACTTAACGACTGTTTTTAGGCAGCCGGGACCTACAGCTTAATATGTCCTCCGAACTGTTATTATTATTTAGTCACATCATCACATAATTCTTGTTTTTCATTTTAGCTGATGATTTTAGAATGTTTGAGCGTCTGAACGAATTTTATGTTGCATACATGCGTTTCCGTATCATCCAGTAGTGTTCGTTGCACAATGGCTAGCACTCTGTTGCTAGGATGCGACTGCCTGTAGGCTAAAAGTCTACTGCGCATCCTATCTTCATAGCTCATGTCTCAGCTCACGAGCTGTATTTGTTGCCAATGTATTTTGTTTATGTTTATAACTATATCTTGGCAATAAATGAATTGATTTGATTATTGTAAGAGAAACCCTTTCCTCCTCCTCCGCCTCTTATGGTGTAGCGCCTGAAGCCTACCCCCCTCCAACAATTACAACATTGGTAATACATTCCCCCCCTCCAGACTATTGACCCCCTAGTTACGTCACTGGCTGAATTACAATGAATTTCTCGATTTTGTAAATATATTAAGTTGTGAAAATATTTTTACGCAATAAAAGGATTATTTATTTATTTGTACTGACGAATATTGTCGGGCGCCGAAGTGCGATCGCGTTCGCTGTGTGGCGTAATGTCGAGCTTCTCTTTGGAGGTGAGCGGCGCCTGCGTCATCAGCGTCGTGATCACCTTGTGCGAGAGCGTCGTCAGGTGAAAGGTGGCGTCGCGATGGATTATAGACGACCGCTCGCACTTGTACACGGTCACGGCGCGATTCATGCCTTTCCTTCAAAAACAATCGAAAACCAATTTATGAGAAAATATTTAAACATATTCTACATAATATTTGTGAATAAATATATGAAAATATAAGAAGAAATATATGAAATATATAAGAAGAAAATTAGGTCTAAGACAGAAGAAAAAAGATTAAGAGAAAAACGGGAAAAGGAAAAGAAAAAGATGGGAGAAGAAAAAGAAGAAGAATGGAATAACAATAAGAAGAGGAAGGAGGAGATGGAGGAGGAGAAGAGGGACAAGAAAAAAGGCTATAAAATAAAATTTGTAAATAATTACACATTATATTACACATAAATATATATAAATAAAATTTGTAAATAATTACACATTATATTACACATAATATATTTATAAATAGTGAAAAGGCTACTGGCTGTTATATCTGTCGACAAAGAAGAAGAAGGAGAAGATATGAGAAGAAAAAAGACAAAGAAGAAGACGGTAAAAGGGGGAGAAAAGAATAAGTAGAAGAACAAAATGGAGAAAAGAAGAAAAAGACGGAAGAAGGAGAAAAATAAATAGAAGAAGAGGGAGGAGGAGAAGTACAAGTAGGAAAACGAGGAAGGAGAGGAAGAAGTAGTAGGAAGAAAAAGAAGGAAGGCAAAGAAGAAGACAGTAAAGGTGGGGGGGGGGAGAAAATAAGAAGTAGAAGAACAAGATGGTTAAAAGAAAAATAAATATATGAAAGAAGGAGAAGAAGAAGAAGGAGAGGAAGAAGGAAAAGAAGAAGAGGGACGAAGAGGAGAAAAAGTAGAAGTAGGAAAACGAAGAAGTAGTAGAAGTAATCACTTCCGGATATCACCATCGTCACTACAAAGAAAGGATGCTCAACTCACTTGTGGCAGTTATAAGTTAATATAAACGTTGCATGAACTACTATTTTTACTAATTGTAAGCTTACCCTCTGCTTTTAGACATGAGTTTCAGCGATTTGGCCAAATAATGAACATAGGAACGTTCAGGAGCAGTGAAGGACGACATAAAATTCAACTCTGAAAAGAAACAAATCACATTTTAGAAACAAATCACACAATTTTTATGAATAGTATAGTTTCATTACACAATAAACAGGCAAAGATTATTTCATTCCTTAATTCACCAATTAAACCTTTGATATAAAATAAATAAAGGAGGAGGAGGAGGAGGAGAGGAGAAGGAAAATGAGAATGATGAGAAGGAGAAGGAGAGAAGGAAAATGAGAATGAGGAGGATAATGAGGAGGGGAGAAGCAGAGAAGGAAAATGAGAATGAGGAGAATGATGAGGAGAGGGAGAAGGAAATATGAGAATGAGAATTATGAGGAGGGGGAGAAGGAGAGAAGGAAAATGAGAATGAGGAGAATAATGAGGAGGAGGAGAAGGAGAGAAGGAATATGAGAGTGAGGAAAATGATGATGAGGAGGATTAGATAAGATTATCTTTCTTTATTCATGTAAATTTACAAGTTATGCATATGAATGGTTAAAACAACATTATCAACATCACATAGATACAGTATATACAATAGTAAACACAGATAATGCTAATTTTTTTGTGCACGATATTATGTACAATGATCTCATTCGTATGATCTCAATGATATTGTAAGTCAAGTTATGGTGATGACAATCTAAGTGATGCAATTACATGAAATGGCGAAGTTTGGACAAAGATTCGTCCATTCTTGACACTTAACCAGAGGAGGAGGACGAGGAGGAGGTGGAGGGAAAGGAGGATTAGACTAGATTACTCTATTCATGATGAATTTACACATTTTTCAAACAAATGCTAATACACATAGAATTATTTAGAATTGTTAATTCTAAATATGAATTTTAGCCTGGTTGAAACTATTTACGTATTACAATAAATATTATCAGTGGTCTTATAGGCAAAGCTAACGAAATGAGATTCTAAGTGATGCATTTACATAAAAAGTTTGGACAAAAGTTCGTCCATCCGAGCACTTGAACAACAGTTTACTGAGTGTTGTATTTTACTAGCATTTGGTTGAATTTATTTTTGAATTCAGCCAAGATATTGAATTAACTTAATTGACTTCAGATTATACAATATAATTTAGATCAGGGGTAGAAGATTTTCGAGGGAGGCGTCAGTGTACCAGAATAGTTGGAGAAAAAACTGTAATTAACACAGATGCATGGCTGCTTCTATATTTCAAAACACCAATATTTCATTGCAAAACACTAAAAGTTTGAGAGAATAAACTCAATAACAATAGCCATGACCAAAGTATAATATAGTGCAATATTAAGTTATGTGATGTTGGTTGGTAATATGCTTAGCTGCTTTGACCTTATCTCCACTCAAGCATCGACTGATAAAATAGTGTTTTTTAAAGAACTCCACAATCTTTTGATGATTTCATAAACAATTTAATTCTATATTTATTTTTTACTTATTTCCTTCATGAAAAAATAGACAAAATTGTACAATAAATTTAGAAGAAAGTCCCCAAATAGACAACAGAATGTGTGTGAAAACCTCTCCGATGTTCGATTCCCGCTGTTCAGCCTGGTATATTCCGTCCAATCATTCACTTCATTGTGACTGTATGTTAGAAAAATTAGGTTAATATTGAACATTTTGCAAAAAGTTATCAAATATTAAATTTCATTTAAAAACCGGCAAATCTAACCTGTATCCCAACACATAGCTCGCTTTAGTAACAACTTGTAATTTTAATACTTGTGCTGGCCACATAAGGTGATGATAGTAGAGGGAACGCGTGGAGAAATGTCATTCTAATGAGGGAGGCACAGAGCCTGAGAGGTTGAGTACCCCTGATTTAGATGATGAGAATATATTTTAAAAGTGACAGATATGTTTTTAATGCTGAAAATAAGATCTGAGAGAAAAATTAACAAAATTTATAAAAGAATATATAGCACAGATAAAAAATTATATAATATATACAATAGAGAGGGAGGAGAAGAAGAAGAGGATAACATTGGAGAACAAGAGAGGAGAAAAACATGGTTAAAAATGTGAGAAAATATTGAAAAATCGATAACAGAGTGGATGAAAAATAACTGTGGCTAAACAACTATAATGGCTCACCAGCTGTATCTTTGTTATTGATGAAACTGTGAAGACATCGTTCAATAGACGCCTTTAGGTCTTCGTTGACTGACTCAGTATCTCTAACGGATCTGATAAGTGCCATTTTTTCTGAAACACAGATTAATAATAGAATCAAGAAATTATACAATGAATATGAAGAATAATAATATAAAATATCCAAACAATAAAGTTTGGGTTGGTTGGTTTAGAACCCACCTAAAACTGTACGTCTATCCATAACATAATTATCATCCTCTCATTAAGGGAAGTGATAGCCGTGAGCCGTAGCAGGTATCTGTTCAATGAGATTAGATAAGCAACGCTCTCCTGGGCCCTCTCTATAAGGGTGCAAAAAAGACTCTGTTCGCTGCTGTAGAATCACTTTCCGGTGGTTCGGAACCCACTTAAAATTGTCGGTCCACCATGTTTCTAATAACATGACTCAAGCGGCGAGGTGGAAGTACCCGTAAGGGTCTCCCCATCAATAAAAGCAATAAACATTTACTTTATTCCCTCATTGGCGCACGACTCTCGGATTTATGTGGGCATTATCAGCACAAGAAAATAACTTTTCTGGAGGCATATTTATGTCTGAGACCTGTGCTTAGAAAATAAGTTCAATGATGGTGATTGATGAGCTGTACCTACAGTTTTATGTGGGTTCCGAACCACCGGGAGTGATCTAACAGCAGGGAGCAGTCTTTTTTGCTGGCCAATCCAATTGGTCTCCCTTAAGCAGGAAACCCACTGGCCCGGCACCGGCGGCGCCCGGCGGCGACCGGCGGCGACCGATGCTTACCGGCAACATTGCTTTGCGTTGTTTTCATTGAACAGCAACCCACTATATCTGTCCGTCACCGGCGGCGGCCGGCGGCGACAGAAGCCTTCCGTCACCGGCGGCGGCAGAAGCTCTTGGGGGCATTCTTGCCGGGCAGCCTGTCCGGCATTTCTCTAGTCGATGCCAGTATCGCAAGTGTTCTGCGTGAACGGTACAATGAGTTATTTATGTGTCGCAGTATGTCGCAGTGTGTGTTGAAGAAGAAAAGTCAGAAACGAAGGAAGCAGTTAATAAAAATAAAAATTAATTAAAAATAAAATAATAAAATAAAATAATAAAAATAAAATAAAATAAATTAAATAAAAATAAAATTAAATTAAAAATAAGATAAAGATAAAATAAAAATAAAATAGAAATAGAATAGAATAAAAAAAGATAAAAAAATTAAAAAAAAGAAATAAAATAAATGAAAATAAAATAAAAATGAAATAAAAATAAAATAAAAATAGAAAAAATAAAATGAAAATGAAATAAAAATAAAATAAAAATAAATAAAATGAAAATTAAATTAAAAATAAGATAAAGATAAAATAAAAATAAAATAGAAATAGAATAGAATAAAAATAAGATTAAAAAATAAAAAATAAATAAAAATGAAATAAAAATGAAATAAAAATAAAATAAAATAAAAATAGAATAAAAATAAAATTAAAATAAAATGAAATAAAATAAAAATATAAGAATTAAAAAATATAATAAGAATTAAAAAAAATGAAATAAAAATGAAATAAAAATTAGTTAAAAATAAATAAAATTAATTATTAATTAATAAAAATAATTTCATGTTACTTTTTCAATTTAATTTGAGCCAATAACAAAAATTTTCCATGAGATCGAAATTCTTTCGCTGGATCGCCTTTTGTGACTTAAATACATTCTAATGTATTTCTAGTGAACAAATAAATTTGTTGATTTGTATCTTATATTCTACTGTTTTGTATTTTGGAATATTCTTGTGAGATTGTGTATGTTGGAATGAAAATAAAAATTGAAAAAATTGAATTGAAATTTTTGTTATTGGTTTAAATTAAATTGAAATAGTAACATGAAATTATTTTTATTAATTAATAATAATTAATGAAATAAATTTTATTTTTAATTAATTTTTTTTTATTTTAATTTAATTTATTTTATTTTTAACTAATTTTTAATTATAAAAATAAATTTTTATTTTTATTTTTAATTTATTTCAATTTTATTTTTTATTTTTATTTTTAATTCAATTTTGTTTTTAATTAATTATTATTTTTATTAATTGCTTTCTCAGTTTCTGTCTCTCTTCTTCAGCACACACTGCGGCTATCACAAATAACTCCTCTTCCAAC
Organism: Conomelus anceps; assembly: GCA_948455865.1. Lineage (NCBI taxonomy): Eukaryota > Metazoa > Arthropoda > Insecta > Hemiptera > Delphacidae > Conomelus > Conomelus anceps. The sequence continues at coordinate 155,757,291 of OX418216.1, forward strand.
GAACTCTCCATTGCAACTGCTGTATTTCTTCTGTCAGCTCCGGTTTCTGCCGGACAAGTGGGTTAATTGTTGTAAATTGCCGGCCGTCGCCGGTTATCGCCGGTCGCCGCCGGTGCCGGGCCAGTGGGTTTCCTGCTTTACAAAGAGGGCCCAGCAGTTCGTAGCTTATTTTCAACTGACTGAACAGATAGCTGTTACAGCTCACGGTTATCATTACCCTAAAGCACTGCATGTATAATCAAGTAGTCTAAATTACATGAGGACAAAACTTAATGATGCTTACACAGTGGAGCATGCACTACTCAAAGCTAATCACCATCGTGAAATCAGACACATGTTGTTGAATGATGGTATTCACGCTGCTCTAATCTGTCATACACCATTCCACAGCATGTGTTTGATTTTGCCATGATTATCAAGGGTATATTAGATGCTCCTTCACTGTGCAACGATTTCGATGATAAATGAAGGTACTAACGAAGGATAGATGCACAGTGGAGCTTCGATACTAGTTAGCAGGGATTCACATTTGATGAACAGCGTCTATTTGATTTAGCAGCTAAGCTTTCGAAGCATTACTTGTTATCGAAGCTTCACAACGCAAGCACCCTCAAGTCGTCAATTCCCATGTAAACAGTCGAGTAATCTAACGGGACACGTTGACATGTCCGCAATCATTTTCCTAACCTAACCGTTACAGTACGATAACTCATTCACGGCCATGTTCTCGACTTAGTTATTTTTATCTTCCAAGTTTATAATGTTGAAAATACTACCAACTATAAAATATTGGGCTAAAATAGAACTCCAAATATCCAAACTCCCAACATAATAAATTATGAATCGATTTGAGAAAAAAATGTGACTGAAAAATTGACCAACTGTGTCGTTTTTAATTTATATAGAATAGGACTGATCTACAGCACTTATAGGTGCATAATATAAAAAAAATTACTTGCAAAAGTGCTCCTTTTCATTTAATTAATAAAAAATGTATTGTAGTAACGGAAATGAGTTGTTTCTTCAAAATACACTTTTTCGCAGCGTACGCGCCGGGCTTTTTTCTCAACTATTTGAAAAGCTATCGCCTCAAAATTATATTTATTTAAATGAAAATACAGAAAAATTGAGACGCGGTAGCACAATTTCAAACGTAAAACACTTCCAAACATAATCCAATTAACCAAATGGGCTTCGGTCCAAATTTATTTATGAGGCAATGATAAATGATTAGAATAATTGAAGTTCTACTATATTGTTCTATTTGAAGAGCCTATTCTTCTGAGACGGTTACATGGGAGTTGTAGATTTTTGGTTTGAGTAATACACAATTACTTACCAAGATGGATTATCACAGTCGGAATTAGAACATACGATTTGCGAAAAGCATCCTCTCACTATACAAATAACGGCTTTTAAAAGAAATTGGAGCAAATAACTTATTCCAACCTCAAAATTGCCGACCAACTCCGAATTAGGTTGGAAAATAATAAAAAACTTTATCAAGCAGCGCTACAGCGGGAAGTGTCAAGATGACGTAGCAAAGAATAAATGCTCGTATATGTCACCTAGCGGGAACTATTGAAACTAAACACAACACCCACTAGGCGGACCATTTTGGGGGGCTTACAACTTGGGATTATGCTGACCTTTTTTGCGAGTTCAAAACGCTAAATTTATAATAAATTATAATGTCAATATTTATTGCCACTTTGGAGAACGTTTCGTTATGCAGAAAATATTAATCTATCAGTTTTAAATACTAGGCTGTATCCTACTGATATGATAAATTATTTATTAAATTCAATATGTCATAACACTGTCAGACATACGAAATCTATTATTTTTTAGTTTTTATTTAAATACAAAAGCTCACAAGATAACCAATTAAGAGCCTCAACTAAAACATACAATAAAAAACAATTTCAAAACTGACAAAAAATACTAAAAATAACAAAAAAGTAAAAATAATTATTATAATAGTTGATATTTTTCTTTTTAGTTCAAGATAAAATTAAACTGAAAACAACCTTTCTTCGCACGTAATAACATAGTGATTAGCTGCTTGCCGTACCAGGGATGTTTTGAGTCAGATAAGATAAATAACAAGCGCTTTGGTTCTTATTTTAAGAGTGACGACACCAGTTTGGCCAGCAAAAAAGACTCTGTTCTCTGCTGTAAAATCACTTCATCATGCTTTGGAATCCAGTAAAAACTTTATTAGGTTCAACTTATATCAATGATCATCCAACTTATTACTCACACACAAGTATTAGGCTTATGCGGACATCATCCGAAAATAATATTCATAAAACTTGAAAAATTATCACATAGGTACAGTACTTAAATTCCTGAACTGTACGCCAACCTATATTAGCAATACCAAAATAAAACTGTTGAATCAGAATACTACAGTATTTGGATTAAGAGACACTATTTTAATACCTGTAAATGATTTTTGGAACAGGTTTATTCGATTGCATATGTTTATTGGATTTTCCTTTGGACTTATTCTAGTTTCCCCCTTCTTCAATCTTAATTTCTGGCTGACTACGCCCTAACTTCGCCCACCAAGGAAAATAAAGGCAACCTGGACAAAAACTTTCCTAGTAAACCTATAATAATAGAAAGGTTTTTCTACTATCCAAATTCTACTTTGACCTTTCTTCTTAAAAAATTTTGGGTATTTTTAATTTCTATTGTCATTTTTCGTTTTTATCATACTAGTGTGGTATGTTTTCATTGAAGTTTCACACCCGAAATTTGCAAAACTGTGAAAATGCCATCCATTTGAAATGAAGGGTTTGAAAAAATCAACTTTTCAACTTGTCAGCTCTATATATTTTTGCCTTACAAAACTTGCTTCAAGAACATTCTTCTATTGTAAGACAATAAATTATTCAATTTCAACAATATTAATTAAGCACAATTTTATTCTAGGCAACATTCTACTTGTAGACTGAAAGTACTATTCTTCTATTGTAAGACAAGAAATTATTTAATTTCAACAATATTAATTAAGCACAATTTTATTCTAGGCAACATTCTACTTGCATCATTCTTCTATTGTAAGACAATAAATTATTCAATTTGAACAATATTAATTGAGCACAATTTTATTCTAGGCAACATTCTACTTGTAGACTGAAGGTTATTATAACGTCAGTTGCTCAAGAAGTTTGTTAAAGCTCACAGTGTCGTAATAAATTTGTTCTAGTGAGAAAATGTTTCTATCAACATTTTGGTTGACGATACTCTTTACTATTTTACTGGTAAGTTATATATTATAGCAACTTTCATTGGAAGATAGGTTAAGATGACTTTTTATATTATAGTTAAATGATACAAGCTTGCTTTGCTGATACATGTTACAATTAATTAAAAAATGTTATACAGTATAGTAATATTTCAAGTTGAAAATATGTATATCTATGCATTTATTTACTGTATTTTATAAATTAAAAAAATATCAACTTGAAAAATTCTTAAGAAGCAGCACTTGAAAATGCTATATCATGCACATTTTTAGCAAAATCAATACTGCAGTATGGCAAAACTGTATGGGGGCTGTTTCAATGAAAACCTTGATAAATCATTCGTTAATTGATTTGTAAAATCGTTATTACTTGATAATTAAAGCCATTCTAAATAAATCTAGATTATATCCAACCAATATGGTGCTCAGTGACTTTGATGTCATTACAATACAAGACAATTGTATGTAAAAAGCGTAATTGATGACCACATGATAAAATATAAATCGCATTTTCCTATTACTCTAAACTCGTTGGTAATAAATATGGGTTGAGAAACAGCGAAATAAGTACGTCAATCCAATATCAAAACTGACACGTCAGCCTGCCACATCTGCCTGCTACGTCAGCCTGCCACGAAGCATCTCTTCAGAAGCGAAATGTATCCCTCTCATATAAGTGAGTAAAAATCCTAATTTTTGGAAATACGGTGTAAGTTTTGATATTAGCCTAGTTTGCTAATCAAGTATTTCATCAATAAAAATTAACGTTAAAATAAACGAAACGGATAAATACATCACTTTCTTGTAATACTAATATTTATATATAATATATTAATATTATATAAGTAGCCAACGATTGATAAGTAATAATTATTAATGAAAGGTATTCATATATATATATATATATATATATATATATATATATATATACAGTATATATATATATAATTATATAAATTTTGTGTGCATGAGTATGTCACTGAACTCCTCCTAAACGGCAGGACCGATTTTGGAGAAATTTTTTGTGTATGTTCAAGTGGATTCGACAATGGTTTTGAGTGGTTTATGGACAAAAGGACAAACATATGCACAAAATTTATATAATAAAGATATAATATTAATATCTTATAAGTAGGCTACTCTTATTAAGAAATAATTAATTGAGCTATTTGTTTAACAGTTAATAATTAATTATTAATAACTTATATTATAATAATTGAGAGTAATAATAAGAACTCTTTAATAAGTAATATTATATAAACAGTTAATATATAAAGTACTAAAATCATAAACTTATGTTGGAGCACTTCCTCATAAACACTAGGATTACTGGAAAAACTAAGTGAGAGATGAAAAACTGGATTTCATTGAATTTATTATTTGATCTAGATGTTTGGATCCGGGATTTCGTCTCTATAATAGTGTTGTTTGCTAAAAGCCCTTTCTGGTCTGAGGGTATTGAGTAAACAAAGACTCTTTCTCTATTTTCCTTCTTTTTTCCTCTTTAGTCATCTTGAGGTCTCACCCACCAAATCGTCTATTCCATTCTTACTTGTCCTCCTTCTCCCCTTCTCCTTCTGGGAAACCATAGTTGTGTTGGTCTAGGTATTCTCCCTTTCCCATCCCCCCCCCCCCACCATAGAACCAGTTTTTATTTCCTGCTTTTTTCTTGTTTATTTTCTTTCAACTGTAAATTATTTTTGTATGTGTGTTTGAAATAAATGAATAAATATTGAATTAACAGGGCATTTTAAAATGATCTTCACAGTTACAAATATTCAGAGCCAAAAATTAGTAATTTAAATTTTTAATGGAAATTGTGACTCACGTTATGGCGTGACGGCCGTTTCACTCAGTTATTAAGAGCACCCACAATACACTGATTTAAGGCATGTGTTTGAGCTGAAATCATGCCATAAGCAGTTAAATCACAATTGTAGGATAACTCTTGAATTAAAATCAAAATCACTTTTCGTAATTCATTCTTTTATTTCTTTTCACAGTAGTACTTTTTCAACTTACGTGTGGAGCTTATTCTATCAAGAATAATAAGACGAAATTGTCACAACCACATTTATTAAAACTTCGAGAAACTAGTTTCGGTTGTTACACCATTATCAATCTCAATCAAACTCTTTTCTGAGTTTGATTGAGATTGATAATGGTGTAACAACCGAAACTAGTTTCTCGAAGTTTTAATAAATGTGGTTGTGACAATTTCGTCTTATTATTCATTATGGATACCTTCCACAATATCACCTTCGCCATTACTAAGAAAGTTATTCTATCAAACTAAACTGTTTATTATTTCAGTTTCCAATGGCATCTAATGAAACTAACTCATATGTAATAACACAATCACATGTTTGAATGTTTACTGAAATGACCTACCCTACATTCTGCCATTCTGACAAGTGGGTTGTCCTCAAGCCGTGAAAATAACAAGAAAAATAAGAATAAAAACGTACGAAACAAGTTCAAAACTGTTTGTAGCTTGTCAACATGTTGATACCATTTTGTTGGATCTTCTACTGCAAGTTTACCTAAAACTGGTATAATCGTTCTATTTAAGCGTTCGATTTGTCCATTTGCTCTTGGCAGACCTGTGGTAATTGTACAATGTTGAATTTTCTCTGTTTCACAATATGATTGGAATTCACCGGAAGTGAATGCTGGACCTTTATCAGAAATAATCCATAATGGACTACGGTACCAAAAGTTTTCTTTTGTATTTCCAATTTTTCAATGACTTCTTTCGCGGTTGTTGATTTAGTGGGATATAGCCAAGCAAATTTGGTGAATCCATCAATTACTGCAAATATGCATTTATAGTTCTTGTTTGTGGATTCTAAAGGACCCAAATGATCAATATGATAAGTCATGAGTGGCAAATCATCCTTTGGTATGGGATGTAGAAAACTTTCTTGCTTCCCAGCTTTCCTATTCACCAAAATACATGGTATACAATGACGACTTATGTAGTTTTGAACTTTAGCTTCAAGATCTGGAATGTAGTATTCTTGTCTAATCGATTCTACGGTCTTTCTTGTTGCATAGTGCTTTTTCGATAATTTCACATTGCATCCGTTCTGGTAAGACTAGCAGGTTGCTTCCATTCTCTGATTTGTAGAGAATTCCTTTAACAATAAAGTAGTCTTTGTAGGGTTGATGTTTGAGAACCTCTGATTTGTTATCGCTTTTATTTCTCCATCTTTCTCTTGAGCTTCTTGAATCTTCAGGATGACGTGTACTTTTCAGCTATAGTCATCACTGGATATCTGCTCATTGCATCAACATGGCATCTGAATGCCTGGGCGATATTTGATGGAATCCTTCACTTTATTTTCTGCATTAATGCTTTGAGAAGAATAATTTAATTTTGCTGAATTTGTATTTATGTGACTTATATATCTCACTTGGTGAATGTTCTCGTTTTCAGAATCTTGCCTCTGCTTAGACAACTTAATGTCCAATTGTCCAATAACATCTGAACCAACTATTATCTCTTCTCTAGAGTTTTCAAGAACAAACACTTAGACAGGAATTGTGTTAGCATTCCCATCGAATAATATTTCGGTGATAAAATAGCCAATAGGCGACTGTTCCTCATTGTTATGTTTATGATGATAATGCATATGATGTATATGATATCACTATATGTATATGCACATAATGTATATGATATCAATGCATCATAAACAAGACACAAAAGTCAGATAGACACGTCAGTCCCCCTAGTTCTTGAGCCGCCATCCTCTGACACTGCTGCCAACTACCAAAACTAATCAATACTCCAGTTATCATAACATCTCCCTTTTTCAGGGAAGTGAAATAAGCTAAACAATTTGTCCATAATTAGTTAATCAATCAAATGCAAGCTCATATCAAAACATTCATATACAAACATAGAAAAATAATAAAGTAGCATAGAGCATTAAACTAACAACAAAACAAAATACAGAAAATTATAGTCATAAAAGAATAATCATATTAACATAGCCTTACAAGCAAAATATTTTATTCATAATCATTCAAATACCTAGGTTTCCTAACTTCTCTTCCTGATCTAGTAATATTAGGTTCCTTTGTCACCCTATTATCATCTATCTCAACTATTTCCTGATCATCACTAGCATTTTCTGGATTTATTAACTCTGTGTCAAAACCGCTCTCCTGGTCCTTTACAAATTTATTATTGGGTGATCCTCTGTAAATATTATATCTATTCCTATCAACAATTTTTCCATTTTGTAACATCACAGAATATGACCTTGGCCTACTGCCTTTACCAAGTAAATAACCTTCAGACATTTGATGTTTTTCATCTTTAACAAACACATTTTTAGTATGATCTAGACTGGGTAGTTCTTTTTGATGGGTCTTGTCATGATGAGATTTATACAAAAACTGATTTTTCTCTAAGGACTGCTTAACATTTTTGTAATCATTCACATGAGCTCTGGTTGGTAGAAACCCCCTTACTTGTCTTCCAAACATCAATTCATTTGGAGATTTATTCATCAAAGCTGTTACAGGAGTGTTACGGTATTCCAAAAGAGCAATGTATGGGTCTTTATTATCTAATCTGGCTTTATTCAACATTTTCTTTATAGTTTGTATGTGTCGCTCAACCATACCATTCGACCTTGCATAATATGGACTTGATGTTTCATGATCAAAATTCCATATTGTTCTAAATTCCTTGAATTTACTGGATACAAATTGTGGACCACCATCACTATACAGCATGTGTGGTATCCCAAACCTAGCAAACATAGACTTCAGTGCTACAATAACTTCATCAGTTGACATGTTATTCAGTTTTCTTATTTCTACAAATTTGCTGAAATAGTCAATTACAAGTAAATAATCGAAATTATTAAAATGAAAAATGTCTGCACCAACAACTATCCATGGTGCATCAGGAATCTCTCTTAGAATCATAGGCTCATGTCTATTATTATTTTGAAATTTTAAACAAGTTTGACAATTGGAAACCATATCTTCAATTTCCTTGTTCATGAATGGCCAAAACATTATGCCTCTAGCTCGAGCCTTACACTTTTCAATGCCAAGATGATTATAATGAATCATATTCAACATTTCCTTCTTCAATGATTTTGGAACTACCAATAAGTCATTTTTGAATAGTAACCCATGAGCACTGAATAAGCAATCTTTGATTGAATAATAGTACTTTAAATTATTTGGAACTTGCTCTTTCCTAGGCCACCCATTCAAAACAAAACCCAACACAACTGATAGCTCTGCATCATCTGCAGTGTTCTGTTTAAATCTTTCAAGCAAAGCTGGGGATATAGACAAATTTTGAATAATCATGCACACCTGCAATTCCACTTCTTCATCCACCTTATCATCTAAGTTCTGTGACTCTTCTTTAACATAAGACCTTGACAAAGCATCTGCCAGTAATAACTCTTTACCTGGCTTATAAGTAATATTTACATCATATTTTTGAAGCCTTAATCTCAATCTCTGTAATCTTAAAGGAGTTTCATTCAATGATTTCTGAAATATAAATTGCAAAGGTTTGTGGTCAGATTCAACCAGCACTGTCTTACCAAAAATGTATTGATGAAACCGTTCACAACCAAACACAATAGCCAATAACTCTTTTTCAATTTGAGCCCACTTTTTCTCACTATCAGTCAATGCTCGTGAACCATAGGCTACAGGAAGCCCATCTTGCAATAAAACTGCACCTAAACCAAAACTACTACTGTCTACTGATATTACTACCGGTTTCTGAACATCATAATATTTCAATACTGGAGTCTTGACTAATAAAGACTTCAGCTCCTTGAAATCGTTTTCCTGCTTATCACCCCAAATAAATTCCCTGTCTTTCTTTAACAGTTCCCTCAGTGAATTAGTAACTAGTGAAACATTTGGAATAAACTTACTCACATAGGTTACTATCCCAAGCATGGTTTGTAACTCTTTTTTGGTTTGTGGTGAGTTCATGTCAACAATGGCTTGAACTTTTTTAGGATCAGCTTTAAGACCCTCAGCACTAAAAACATGACCTACATAGTTCACTTCAGGTAATGAAAATTTGCATTTATCAGGATTAAATCTAACATTTCTCTCCAGAGCTCTAACTAATACATTGTTCAGTCTTTCATTATGTTGTTCAATTGTTTCACCCCATACAATTATGTCATCAATGTATATTTCCACACCTTCTAAACCCTCAAAAATTTGTGAGAAATTTCTATGGAACACTTCAGGAGCAGATGCAATTCCAAAAGGGAGGCGCAAATAGCAATACCTACCAAATGGGCCAGCATTAAATGTTGTTAACAACTGGCACTCTTCTGTCAATTTAATAGCATAGAATCCTTTATTTGCATCAAGAGTTGAAAACCATTTTGCATTCGGCATTTTACTAACTATTTCTTCAAATGTGGGAATTTTAAAACGTTCTCTAACAATACATTTATTCAAGTTTTGTGGGTCTAAACATAGTCTGAGAGAATCGTCAGGCTTTTTAACAACTACTAATGAGCTAACCCATTCAGTTGGCTCTGAGACTTTTCTGATAATCTTTGACTTTTCCATTCTGTCCAGCTCCTCCTTGACACCATCAAGTAAATTAAAAGCAATCTTCCTAGGAGCTTCTGCAACCGGTATACTATCTGCTCTAATTTTTATATTATATTCACAATCAATCTCACCAATTCCTTTAAATAAACAAGAAAATTCATTCAATAAACCTTCCCTACCAATTTTTTGTTTTGATATCTCCTGAACTGGGGTTACTCTAGCTAACAAGCCTAATTTTTGAATTGATGGTAATCCTAATATACAGCAAGCCTTTACTTTGACAACAAGAAAATTTATTTTTTGTTGAACACCTTGCACAAAGCAGTTCAAGCTAACTTCACCAATTGTTTCAATGGGTGAGCCACTGTAGTTTTTTATTCTTATTTTGGTGGGAGAAACAACAATTCTCAGCTTATTAAGTACCTCTACATTCAATATATTGACTTGAGACCCTGTATCTAGCTTACACAATATTTCAACATTATTAGCATAAATTTTTTCAAACCATTCACCTGAATTGACTAATCCTTTATTTGGCTTATTAATAGCACCCACAAATGCCTCTTCAAAAATAACTCCTACATCCTTCTCCCCCTCTATTTCAATTTCATTACAATTCCTCTTAGCTTTGCACATTCTAGCAAAGTGATTATATCTTTTGCATAAATTACACATTTTCTTGAAAGCTGGACACTTACCTCTAAAATGCTTATTACCACACCTATCACAAAGAAATGTGGAACCTTGGGAAGTGTTATTACTATACTTGGGCTTTTCATCAGGTCCCTTAGCAGGAATGGATATACTCTCCTTTTGTTGAGAGTTCCTCGATTTGGATGTAATACGATGAACAACCTGGTCTCCAGTGATTGTACTGGCATGCACCTCAGCGATTTCAGCAGCCCTGCATACGTTTACACATTTATTCAGGTCCAAATTTGGCTCCCGCAATAGTCTGTCCCGTACCTTGATATCCATAATGCCACAAATAATCCGATCCCGAATCAAACTATCACGCAGGTCGGCAAAATTACAGTCCTTACTCAATTTCCGCAAGTCCGTAACAAATGAGTCAAATGCTTCCCCTTCCTTTTGACATCTCGTGAAGAAAACATACCTATTGACAGTTTCATTTGTAGTGGGAACAAAATACTGTTCAAACTTATCCAATATCACCGTAAAGTCTTTCTTCTCATCAGCTGAAAGATCCAACGTATTATAAATTTCAATAGCCTCACCACCAATTACATGTAACAACAGAGCCACCTTTTGTTCAGCAGGCACTTTCGAGTCACTACCAATTCCAGAAGCATGAATGTAGATCTCAAATAGCTGTCGCCATCTCTTGAAATTTTCTCCTGTATCCCCCACAACTGACAAGGGGTCCGGAGGCTTTAAATGCTGCATCATAAACAAGACACAAAAGTCAGATAGACACTAAAGTCCTTCAAATGCAAGACTAATCGACGTAGCCAGTTTATAGGTTAGTCCACAACATTCCCACTCACGTAACTTACCACGAACAGGTCGAAATTCCGCAGCGCCATGTTATGTTTATGATGATAAATAATGATGTGTAGACTTCAACAATTTGATACATTTATTGAAGCATTATTTCAAATACACATAGTATAGTTTTACATGTTATGTGGACACGTCAGTCCCCCTAGTTCTTGAGCCGCCATCCTCTGACACTGCTGCCAACTACCAAAACTAATCAATACTCCAGTTATCATAACACTCATCTCCAAGACCCAGTAATGATGTAGAGTCTGAATTCAAAGCAGGTGAACCAAGATACTCATAGAATTTCTTGTTAATAAGGGTAACAGTAGTACTCCCAGTGTCCAAGATAGCATCTGTACTTTTCCCATGAATCTTGACATTGAAATAAAATTTTCTATCATGACTAACCGAACTTTTAATTTCAATTTTATTAATGTTTCTTTGATTTCCAGAGTTTCTTGTGCCTTCTTTCTTTAGTCGACATTCCGTTGACTTATGTCCAATTTCATTACAATTAAAACATTTGAAACTTGATCTGGGGAAACTTTGTTGGTTTTGTGCCTGAGATTGATATTTGTCAGATTCCTTGAAAACGGGGTTTTTGCTTCTATTGGTACTTACTTGAAAAGGTTTGGTTAGAGAAATATCCTTCTTCGAATCCTTTCTTTTTTTTTTTTGTAGATTACGTCTTGGAGACTCCAGTTAAGGAGTATAAGACAAGTCAGATCAACAATATTATACACTAGATACCATAATTACTTCAATTAGTTGAGGTGAGGCTCTTAATTTTGATGTGAAAGGAACTCTTGTACACTATAAAAAGCTTTATCAACTAAATATTTCTTCAATTGTTTTTTAAATATTTCTATATTTTCAAGACTCTTCAAAAACTGCGGTAGCTTGTTGTAGAATTTCCTACCAATATAACTAGGTTTTTGTTTGAATAAGCTACTATTGTGACTCACCAAGTGATAATCTCCTCGGCTTCTTGTATTATAATCATGTACATCAAGATTTTGGTTAATATCATTCGTTTTTACATATAAAGTAGCTTCATACACATATAAGCAGGGTACAGTTAGGAGACCAAGTCTCTTGAACAACGGCCTACATGAATCTAATCTATTTACTCTTTCTATACACCTAACCGCTTTCTTTTGTATCTTAAACACCCTATCAAGATTTTGTTTTGATGGATTACCCCATACTAAGATAGCATACCTAATATGTGACAGTAAGAGCCCATGGTAAGCTGTAAAAAGTAACTTTTTGTCATTCAATCTAGCGAGCTGTCGCAGGACAAATACCCCAGATGAAATTTTACTACATATTTTCTCAATGTATGGAGTCCAGGTCAATCGTCTATCCAACATAACTCCTAGAAATGCAATTTTTTCTTCCTGGTCTAATTGATTATCGTTTACAAACACGTTTATAGCCCTATCTTCATTTAAATTATGTTTGTTCTAAAATTGTATCTGGATGCCTCATATTCATCCAACTTGTTCACAAGTTCATCTGTCTTTATAATTTTGGATAGGTCATAGTCATAACTATACTATAAGCTCTTTTAGGTCTTCGTAATTGAGTACTTTTAAACCTTCGATCCATTCAGTTGAAAAGTTGTTTAGATCAAGTGCAAAATCTCGCCATGTAGATAAAGTGTCTTTTTTGTGGAAAACAAATTTTAGTCGAAATTGTTCTGGGCTGAGTTTAAATCGTTTGAGAAGCACACTTTTTATATGGTCATACTAGCTTATGCATCAGGCTCTCTTGCAATCAAATTCACGATTTCTAGCGGTAATAATCCCATTAAATATGCAACCCAATTTTCTTTTGGAATATTATTCCTACCTATTTGTCTCTCAAACAAAGCTAAGTAGATACCGATATCACCATCCATATTGAAACATGTCATTAGTTTTAAAAAATCATTACTCTTAGGTATACTGTTATTGGATGGCTCACCATCCGTCCTTGTTGAAGTTTCAATCTCTAATTTTCTCAAATCAAATTCCTTTTCTAATCTGTCTCTTTCGAGTTTCTCCTCACGTTCCAACTTTTCTTTTTCAAGTATCTCTTCTCGTTCCTCTTCATGTTTACGTTCAGTGATAATATTTTCTAATAGACTCTTAGTGAACTCTTCATCATAGTCTTCAGATTCAGCAATCAACTTACATAACTGAACGACTCTAGGATTGTTAGGTAGAACAATATTCAATTCTTCAGCTAGAATCAATAAATCAGCCTTTTTTGACTTTGCTAGGTATGCCATTTTCAAAATTAGTTTTCTTCAAGTTGTTATCCTACCTAGAAACTAGGATACTTACAACTGTTTTTGGAGAATGTTCTATCAATATTCTTCAATATTCTATCAATGTTTTCTCACTTTATGAAGTCCATCCCGGACGAGCCCCCAAAATTGTAGGATAACTCTTGAATTAAAATCAAAATCACTTTTCGTAATTCATTCTTTTATTTCTTTTCACATTAGTACTTTTTCAACTTACGTGTGGAGCTTATTCTATCAAACTAAACTGTTTATTATTTCAGTTTCCAATGGTATCTAATGAAACTAATTCATATATGTAATAACACGATCACATGCATGTTTGAATGTTTACTGAAATGACCTACCCTACACAATTTCCACATAAAAGTTAGTGTTTTTTAAAAGTTTTATCATATATTAGCGGAAACAAGATGGATCTTCAACATCATAAAAAAATTAGGTATTTCATTTACAATAATATGAAACACCGAATGAAAAAGCACTTCAGTTTTTTCCCTACAGACATGGTAAATTAATTTCGAATTCTTTTTTTAAAATTCTATCAATGCAATACGAATCAATATCAATGCAATATCAATGATTTACGAATACAGTAGAGTCTCGATAATCCGAGGTGATTGAGGCTCATGGTACCTCGGATTACCAAAAACTCGGATTACATGGAAAAACAAAAAACCTGATATTTTCAAAAACATTTCACTAAAATTTTATTTAGAATTATTATTGAAGTTATTCAAATACATGAATTTTAGTAAAATTTATTTTAGAATTATTATTGAAGTTATTCAAATACATGAATTTTAGTAAAATTTCATTTAGAATTATTTATTGAAGTTCTTCAAATACAGTAGGCTACATGAATTTTAGTAAAATTTCATTTAGAATTATTATTATTGAAGTTATTCAAACACATAAATACATGTTACCTTATAATATTACCTTAAAGTGAATAAGGTGGCATTGACATCCAACGCAGTGCGCAGGAGCGCTGCAGGCCTATTTCAATACTAGTCTTGACGTTTGACTACAGTATAGAGTTAATATTTTGTATTTTCAGGTTGATGTTTATTTTTTTAGGTACCTCGGATTGCGCGGAATCTCGGAAAACAGAGGCTCGGATTAGCGCGACTCAACTGCATTGACAAGAGTTTAAAAATAGAGGGGAGTTTTTTCAGAGGATGAAACCCACATAGGTCTGAGACCTGTGCGTGGGTAATGAATCGGATGGTGGTGATTGATGAGTTGGACCTACAGTTTTAGGTGGGTTCCGAACCACCGGGAAGTGATTTTACAGCAGAGATCAGAGTCTTTTTTACTGTACAATCCAATCAGTCACCCTCACAAAGAGCGCCAAGAAGTTTCGTAGCTTATCTCTGATTGAACAGATACTTGCTATGGCGCACTCGGCTATCACTTCCCAGTTATTAGGTTAGATTCATGCAGGCCGTTGTTCAAAAGACTTGAAGTCTCCAAATTGATGATTCATATAAATGTTATTGAAAAAACAACAATAAGTACTTGTCCCAAGTAACTCAACATGAGACAATGTCTTGTCTCCTAACTGTACCTTGCTCGTATGTGTATGATACTACAGCACTTTATAGCCTATGTAAAAAAACAGGTCGAATATAGAACCTTGTTCTTTTTGGAAGTCGGTTAAAAAGAGTTTACGGTTCATGAAGCTGATGAGATTATCACTTGGTGAGTCACAATAGTAGCTCATTCAAACAAAAACCTAGTGTTGTTATATTGGCAGGAAATTCTACAAAAAGCTACAGCAGTTTTTAAAATATAGAAATACTGTATTAAAAACAATTGAAAAAATATTTAGTTGATACAGCTTTTTATAGTGCACAAGAGTTCCTCTCAGATCAAAAATTACATCAACTAATTGATTCCTGGATTTCTTGTTCCATGACGAACTGCGTTGTTAATAACTTTTCAAGTGAATTCAATGAATTGCAGTTAAATTTTTTTAAGAATAAGTAGAATTTACTTACTCTTCAGGCCAGACGTTTTCGAATCTTGAAGATCCATTTTCAGAGGCGTCCTTCTTGATCATCGATGTTAGTTTTTTGGTTAGAAGAATTGTGGTTTTTGTAGATGTTATCAAAAAGTTTGTGCAATTTAAAATTTAGTTGTTCGTTGAAGATGTATTGTTTATTGTGTGTGGTGTGTTTGTATATTCCAAATTGTTCCAAGTTGTTGAGTTCATGTCCTTTAGATTTTATATGTAGAATTTGTAGGTTGGTAGTGATGTCAGTAAAACTGTGTCTAGTTTGAATGATATGGTTGGCGAAATTCGATTCAGCCGTTGCCTTTGAGGAATATTCCTCGAAGGCAACGATTCAGCTACTGATGTTAAGGCTTGAAAATGTTCCTTGTAACGTTGTTTGAATGTGTTTGGCCTGTTTGTCCTATGTAGAATTTGTTACAATCAGTGCAGTTCAGTTTGTAGATCCGTGGGAGATCGTATTTGTTTGTGTTCAGTGTGGTGTATTCAGTGAGTTCAGTGTGAGTGCAAGTGTATTTTTTATTTTGTTTTTGTTCTGTATGAGATGGTGTGGCCAGCTTTTTTGAAGATTTTTGCTAGTCTTTTTGATTGTGGATTAATGTATGTCATTGTGATGTATTTTTTGTCAGTGGTGTTGATGTTTTGTTTTTTGGTTGTTATTTTATGATTGAGTTTGTCAATTAGGTCGAGTTTGTAGCCGTTTTCTTGTGCTAGGTATTTTATTGTATTTAGTTGAGTGTTGTGATTGTCGGTGGATAGTGGTGTGCTGTTGAGTCTGTGTAGCATTGACCAGAATGCTGAGTGTTTGTGTTGTGTTGGATGATTGGAGGTGCTGTGTATTAGGGTATTTGTCATTGTTGGTTTTCTGTAGATGTTGAAGGTTTGTTGTTGGTTTGTGTTCTTTGTAATTAAGAGGTCTAGGAAGTTGATTGAATTGTTTTGCTCATAATCAGCTGTGTATTGAATGTTCTTATGTATTTTGTCTATGTATGATCGGAGTTGTTCACATTGTCTTTTGTTTCCTCTGTATAGCAATAGAACATTAGCCTATCTACATATTTGTGCCAGTATATTATGTTCTGTGAAAATTTGTTATTAGAGTAGGCTATACCGGTATGAGTGTTTTTGCAGTGTTAGAGATAGATCTCAGCAAATACGCTTGAAATTGGTGTGCCCATTGGCAGTCCATCAGGTTGTGATTAAAATAATTTTGTTGAAGGTGAAGTAATTTTCTTTGTAGTGGCGAAGGTGATATTGTGGAAGGTATCCAAAAGGAAAAAAATACGAAATTGTCACAGCCACATTTATTAAAACTTAGAGAAACTAGTTTCGGTTGTTACACCATTATTAATCTCTATCAAACTAAAAACTTAAGTACAGAGAAGCTTAATATATATATATACTGAACATGGAATGATAGGCTACTATTGGCTAAGCGGGAAAGAGGCTGACCTTCATCGGACATTGTGATTGGCTGTCAAGTCACGCCCACTGGTGGGAGGAGTAACAAGCAAAAATACAAGTCAAATCAATAACTAAACACTGTGAACATCAAGAATGTAACAAAGAAGAGAAAAAATACTAATAATACTAGAATTTAATCAAATTAAAACTAAAAAATTAGAAGCTCACTGAGATGCAATCAAGGTAAACTGAGAAATACACATAAGAACTGTTTTTTAAATGTAGGCTGGAATTATGATGAAACCAAGTTAGTTGTAGGCCTATTGAATTGGCTAAAATAGAAGCTTTGGAGATAACTAAGTTGGTAAAAAACGATTCCAATACTACTTTAAATGACCAAATTTATTTTAACCAATTCAATACAACTAACTTGCTTTCATCATAATTCCAGCCTACATTTAAAAAACAATCACAACGTCCGATGAAGGTCAGCCTCTTTCCCGCTTAGCCAATAGTATCATTCCATGTTCAGTATATATTAAGCTTCTTTGTACTTTGGTTTTTAGTTTGATAGAGATTGATAATGGTGTAACAACCGAAACTAGTTTCTCTAAGTTTTAATAAAAGTGGTTGTGACAATTTCGTCTTATTATTCATGAAGTAATTTTGTTGAGTGATGATTTTTAGGATGCCTATTATTTCATTTATATGTTCTGTAACTGTGTTGTTGTGAATAAGGAAGTTCTTTATTATTTCTATTGTTTCATTGACAGATATGTTGGTGTATAGATTTGTTATATCGAAAGATGCAAGAGTGGAGTTGTGAGGAATTTGTGTGTATTTTATTCTTGTGATGAGATCGCTACTGTTTTTTATGTATGTGTTGTTGATGATGTTAATTAGTTTTCTCAGTGTTTGATCTATGTGTTTTGCTAGTTTATAGGCAAGGGCTTCTTGGTAGTTTACAATTGGTCTAATAGGTATGTTGGGTTTGTGAATTTTGGGGAGTGTTTGAAGTGATGGTGCAGAAGGGTGTTTTTGTTTCAGTCTTCTTTTCTGTGAATCATTGATTACCGGTACATGATTTGTCCTGTTGATTATTTGCTTGATTTTTGTTTGGTAAACATTTGTGGGATTGGTGTGTAGTTGTTTAATGTGGTTTTTGTTTATGTAGTCGAGTGTTTTTCTGTTGAGCTCTTCATTGTTCATGATAACTGTAGCTGCCGTTGTCTGCTTTGATATAGGTGAGATTGTGAGATAAAGCTTTGTGTTTCAATTCTTTTATGGTGAGGTTTTCTGAATTTATGGGTGGGTGTGGTTGTGAGTTGTTGGTTTTTATTGTGTTGTAGGTTTCTAGTCTAAGTTCGTTATGTATTTGTGGTTCTGTACATTGGATGCTTGTGTTTGCTTCAATGACAATGTTTTTTGATGTGGATTTGTTGTTTTTGTACTTCAGGTTATGTTTGAGACCTTTGTTCAATAAGTTGAGTTTGGTTTCTGTGAAATCTATGTTTGTTAGGTTAACAGTTTTACTGTAAATAATGTGAGCTGATTGAATTGTTGTTTTTGGAGGTGTTAGGTAATGTATTTTTTTGTCGTGTCTCTGTTTAATTTTGTTAAGTTTTTGTTGTATCTAAGTGTTTGTTGTTTCTGCTAACTCAAGGAAGAAACTGCTTCATATTTTTGTGTGATATATAGGTGTAGTTTGAGAAGTTCCAAATTGTGTGTGTCTTTCTGTTTATGTAGAAGTCTGATGCTCTCCTTGATGAAGGTAGTTTCTGATTTAGTTTTGGCTATTTGAGCTGGTTTCGATTTGTTGTTGGTTTTAAATTTAGTCAATATTTTTGATTTTTTTCACAATTCTTCTTACCAAAAAACTAACATCGATGATCAAGAAGGACGCCTCTGAAAATGGATCTCCAAGATTCGAAAACGTTCGGCCTAAAGAGTAAGTAAATTCTACTTATTCTTAATAAAAATTTGACTGCAAGTCGTTGAATTCACTTGAAAAGTTAAAATAATTGATATTGTAATTATGGTAACTGGCATATAGGATTGGTAATATTGTATGGGTATAATTGTTGGTCTAACTTGTCTTATGCTTCTTGAGTAGTGTCCAAGACGTAATCTTAACAAAACAAAAGTCACCTATGCAAAACTTCAATTAATGCTATTGTCCCAAAGATGTCTTCACTGCGATACGAAGTCAGGGTCTTGTTGCATTATTATGTGTTGAACTAAATGAGAATCAATTATTAATATGTTTCAGAGTTTTCCTGAAATATCAGTTGCAAAACAAACTCTTACAAGACGGGGAACCGGCTGTTTCTTCAATTGCGGAAGAAATAAAGTCGCGTCATCTAATGATGTCACCTCAAAAGTGAGTTCAGTTTGAGTTGAAGTTGATTGAGTTTGAGTTGGGTTGACTTAACGTACATGATAATAATACACTAAGCCGAGGAGATTATTACTTGGTAACAGTGTGGCTTAAATAGTTAAAAGGGATAAATCCCCCCCCCCCCCCCAGAAACCTAGAGCTAAAAGAAAATGTAGAAATTTTAGCAAATCTTGAGAGACAATTTTTGAAAATGAGTTAAAAGAAGTGTCTGGAATCGCTAAATATATGGTTTTAGAGAGACTATTTTTCAAAATATTTCCGGGAGAGTATCCCCGAGGCGCTCTTAACGAAAGAAATTTTCAAGTAAGTTACATTACTGTACTTAACCCAATCAAAGGAAGATCAAGTAGGCCTGCTTTCAAGTTTGTCTACTCAAACAATAAGTTTTTAGCACAAGAGTCTGAATCTCCCATAGGCAATGACACAAAAACAAGATAGGAATCACTTTGAACCACAATATGGCTTAAATTGATGTTGAAATGGATGAATTCATGTTTAGAGTTGCTTAATATCGCTAAATTTATATGGTTTTAAATGGATTATTTTTCAAAAAAACTCTGGGGTCCCCCCCGAACCATCCTTTTTTAATAAAGAGCTATAGACATTGTATCTCCCCCACCTCCTATTACTGCAGGATAGTGCTTGAATCCCCTCCCTCACCTCCTCCAAAGAACAACATCATTGGTAATCCCCCCCAGACTGACCCTGACCCTCTAGTTACGACAGTGCTTGGCGAGACACAATTCGAACAAAAACCTAGTTACATTGGTAGGAAATTTTTTTACATAGCTATATGGCACCGAAGTTTCTAAAGTCTTGGAAATATTTAAATATGAAAAGAATTGAGAAAATATTTAGTGGATAAAGTTTTTTATAGTGTACAAGAGTTCCTTTCAGATCAAAATTGAGCCTCGCCTCAACTAATTGATATTGTAATTTAAGGTAACTATAGTACGGGATATAAATAATTATTTCTAATTTAACAGAATTTATTA
Source organism: Conomelus anceps (assembly GCA_948455865.1). NCBI lineage: Eukaryota > Metazoa > Arthropoda > Insecta > Hemiptera > Delphacidae > Conomelus > Conomelus anceps. The sequence continues at coordinate 155,777,724 of OX418216.1, forward strand.
ATTTCGAATATTTTCAAGTGCTATTAATTTATACTGAAGACTTCCGTAATGGCGGATATTGACAACAGTATTGAATACCTGATGGAAATCGATGAATGCTCCTGCACAAAAATATCAGTCACCACCGGGAATCGAACCACGGACCTCCCAATTGCCGGGTTAAGGCGCCCGACCGCCAATTGGGAGGTCCGTAGTTCGATTCCCAGTGATGACTGACATTTTTTACAGTAGCATTCATCGATTTCCATCAGCTATTCAATGCTGTTGTCAATATCCGCCATTGTGGAAGACTTCAGTATAAATTAATAGCACTTGAAGGAATTCGAAATTAATAAATTCTATTTCTGTATATTTGTCAGTTTGTTTAATTGTCAAGTCACTTTAAACTAAATTATTTTTGTTCTGACTTGTCTTATACTCCTTAACTGAAGCCCCTCCAAAACATAATTTCAAAAGAAAAAACCAAAAAAAAACAGGAATATTGTATTTTTGCATGTAATTATTTTTACATCTCAATACAATTTTTATCTTTTGATCTATTCTATTCATTTATAATAAAGAATTATTACTTGTATTCCATTGCCTGTAGGCTAAGTAAATGCAATTTAACTATTTGTCGTATTTTTGCTATGAATGCTGTAATTTTTCTATAGATGATACTAACACTTACAAAAACGTTCAAGTGTCGTTGTAATTACCATTGTTCATAATACGTTAATATTCAACTACTTTGTATTAATAACTTTTTCTCTATTTTCCTAATTCATATTTTTCAAATTAAACCATACCGTTGTGTATTTTTGTTTTTCATACAATTTTTACAACTCATGCCCACGCTCTAACACTATGTCTTGTGGGTATTTTTTCTCTTTCCATTGTACAACTATCAATTATTAACTATAAATTGTAAGTTGCATTAACCATTGTAATTATCCATCAATATACTATTTAATTTTGAATATTTCAGATGTATTTCTATGTTTATTTGTTATGAAAGATGAATAAATTTGAATTTGGATATAAAAAAGTGTACAAGGTACTTGAAACTGATTTGAATTCTTATTGTTATGTGGATTTTAGCGGTGGTTTGCGCAATCTCTCTAATAATTTCTGTGACAGGCGAATGAGGAGGCGTCAGTGAAGAAGGAGGTGGTGAAGGAGAAGGAAGTGAAACATTCCAGCTTTGAAACTAGAAATGGCCAGAGTACTGTAAAGCTGAAAACTTTAGTCTATGTAATAATGTTCATAACAGGGACGAACAGATTGCTTAAGGATGGAAAACCCATTGAACTCGAATCTGATGGAGTTGACAATGATGTAAGTAAATCCATGGAGGTATAAGAAAGTGAAGGGAGCATAAGATATACCGCCAATGTTAAGGCTGTAGGACGGGGTTTTGGTCATAAATTTCTCAAAGTTTCCTACATTGGGTATCTATTAAGGTATTCAAATGTTAGCTATTGCCAGAAACATTATTTTGTGAAATATATGGGTTCAAGTTGATTTTTTTTTATTTGGGGGGCATTTGATCTCACCTGAGTCATTTTAAACTGTTGAGAAATTTTTACTAAAAGACTCATTGAGGAATAAAATGACATATTTTTATTCCAATCAAACAATTAATTTCTTCAAAATAAATTTTTGAAAATCTTCAAAATATTCTAGTTTTTAAAGTTTTTTTGAAAAAAAAATTGTCAGATTAAAAATAATGTGTTTCATTCTACTCCCCAACGTGTCATAGTCATAAAAAAAATCATCAAAAGTTTATAATAAATCATGGAGGAGATTGCCCAAAAACTAGAAAAAATAAATTTTGAACCAACATATTTAAAAAAAATAATTGTTTGAAAAAAATATTATTAAAAAGCAACCAGTTAATGATAAAAATGGACCAAAGTCTGATTGAGTTATAGACCATCAAAGTTTTTGAATTAATTTAATTTTATTATTGTCGATTTGTGTCTTTTTGACACCTGCTTTCTAGTTTATCATTGTTGCTTTGTTTAGGTGGGCGATTTCTTGTTACTAATGGGCGGGTCTAGAATAATCCAATGATAGGCCTTCAATGTAGAGTTCGACCAATGAGAGGCTCGCATTTTATTAACCAATAATAGACTATTCGTTTAAGAAGAGAACTCTGTATTTTATTTTCAGTTCAATGGAGAATAATAATATTTAGAGAGTGCTAACTTTCTTCTTATACAGCTTTTACTTACAATTGATAAAAACCAGAAATTATTCACAAAATGAGTTTGTGAAAAAGTAAATCCCCCTCTGTCGACCTCAGATGCTCAATTTATCAAGATGCTAGTTTGGCCTTATCAGTCGGCTCAAAAAACACCACCACCATACAGAAAAAAATTGAAAAAATCATAATATTGGATATTTGACCAAATGGAGTGAGGTCTATCCTTTAAGATGCTTGGAATTTTCTCTGTCTGTCTGTCTCACAATTAAGGACGAATGCTTAGACCAATAGTTGTTATGATTTTTCATATGGATGTTCCTTATTCCTAGGCACAGCGATGTATGCATTTTATTTTTTCAAATTCAATGTGGCCGCCAAATTGTATCAATATGAGCTTCCTTCTTATACACAGTAGAAACAATTAGTCTGGGCGCGCGGCCGTTTGGTAGTCAGCATGGGCTCGGGGTGGAGAGGGGAGTGTTTATTGCTCATTTCTAAGAACATGTGGCCCGTGCGATGCTGCAGATGTCTTCAATGTCACCATTTGAAAGCAGTGGAATGAGCGAGTCAATTTTTACAGGACGGCCAGTAGTGACAGAGCTGCTCGCACAGAGTAATTGTTTTCACTGTAATGGGGTTCCACAGTTAATGGGGTAGGGGTTGTGCGTTTCTTCGTGAAGCCAGGGTGTGAGGGGCTGTAGTGAGAAGAGGTGAGTGGGCAGTGTGAGAGCGCAGACTGAAGACTGATTCTCAGCGAACTCCCACCTCTACAAAACCGGTTCAGAGCCTCTTTCTCCAGCTACACACAGGCTTCACCAGGAAACGCACGTCCTCTAGATACTGAATTTGTATCAATATGAGCTTCCTTCTTATATATAGTACAGTGATGTATTCAAGCAATATAACGTGACCGACTTTTAATGTTTTAATTGCATTATAAGTTATTCTATCACAAATTTCTTAATCAATTAGGCCGGCCACACACATGAACAGTCAAGGCGAGGCAAGTCATGGCCAAAATTTGGCTTGGTTTCACAGCCAAGTTACGACTGTGCTTTCGCAGAGTGAACATATAGCAGTTCTAGTGTTTCACTATAGTAGTTTCAGTAGTTTCATTATAAAAGTTTCTAGTGTATCTAGTAGTGTTAATCGAGGCATGATGGATGAGGAGGAAGAGATCGTTTTAATGATGTCGAATTTCATTCAGTTGCTGGATCGCAATGTGAAAAATAGAAGAATGTGGGTACACCCTATTAATCAGGTGTGCTCACCCCCCCAAGCCTCACCCCCCTAAATTCAGCCCTCCCAATAAATTAGGCACCCCCTACAAAAAAAAACGAAAAAATAAGCCCTCATATTCTATCTAAAACTAAAAGAAGATTTGTAAGTTATAGGTATTGAAAAAATTCAAACCCAGTCAATAATATACAAAATGTATGTATATTTTTTGAGATTCTTTACATAGGTTACATTTTTTTGTAAAGGTATAAAAGAAATATCAATGAAATGGATATACAGTATGAACTTCCCCTCAATAAACTTAATTGCAAAATAGCTAAATAAGAATGTGAACCTAAATGGTTTTTAAACAATCAAATATTTCCCCCCCCCACCGCCAAACTTTTTTTGGAACCCCCAAGTATTTCAATAATGCAGTCTGCGACATAGCTCCCCCCCCTGTAGGCACCCCTGAATAAATCACAAAATGGATATGAGTGGTTTCATTGTTGAGTTGCTGTCAGATCCTCTGGCAAAGTGGACACTCGATAGAAGCTGAGTGGTGGTCACGTGACTTCGCGCATGCGCAGAACGCTCCGACTCTTGGTGACTTTGGGCGAAACGAAATTCTTGACTGTTTTGCTCTGAGACTAAAGGCGCCTTTTCGCCTCGCCTCGCCACGTCTGTTGAAGTGTATGGTGCTCCATAAGGGCCCATGGTTTCTCTGTCGCTCAAGATGCCTTTAGTTGAAATGCCTTGCCTTTAGTCGAAATGCCTCGCCTTGACTGTTCATCCACACACATGAACAGTCGAGGTGAGGCAAAATGACTTTAGTAAAGACGCTTGACTTGCCTTGTCGCAAAGCGGACACACACAATAGAAGGCAAGGCATGAAGTCATGGCCTTCTTCTCTATTCTGTGGTTGAGTTGCGGTCAGATCCTCCGGCGTAGTGGACACTCGATAGAAGCGGAGTGGTGATCACATGACTTCGCGCATGCGCAGAACGCTCTGACTCTTGGTGACTTTTGGCAAAACGAAATTCTTGACTGTTTCGCTCTGTGACAAAAGGTGCCTTTTCGCCTCGCCCCTCCGCGACTCTTGAAGTGTATGGTGCTCCGTAAGCGCCCATGCTTTCTCTGTCGCTAAAGACGCCTTTAGACGAAATGCCTCGCCAAAAGTCGAAATGCCTTGCCTCGACTGTTCATGTGTGTGGCCGGCCTTAATCTATTTTAATTTATAAGTTATACAACTTATTCTTTTAATTATACTTAAATAGTCTTATTTAGTTTTTACCGTAGATGTTTCAAAATATTTTTTAGGCCAGACAATATTATGATTAAAAAATATATATATGAAAAGAAGAACCAGACAGTATATGTTGATCATCACATGTGAAAAACCAATAATTATAATTTTAGTTGGTGAAAATTGGGAATGGAAGATGGACAAGAAAAAATAAATAAATACATTCATCATTATTTTTTTGTTGAATAATTTCTGTTTTTTATGATTAGAGATTTATTGATATAAAAAGCTGCTAAAAGTGCACGAGAACCCTTTATTAGGTTTAAGGGGTGATTTCTAGGAGGCGTCAAAAACTTTGGTCTCTTAAAATATTGATTTTTACAGTTTCTGTCATCGATAAAAGATTAAGGAATTAAAATTGAATTGAAAACGCTCTTCAACTTTTTTCAAAAATGACAACCCCTTTTGAGTGAGTGTAAAGCGAGTGTGGTCTACTGTTCACAGAACTACTAGATAAACTAATTTTGAACCCCTAAGGCTGGATTAGGATATTTATTTATTTTGAACCCCTAAGGCTGGATAAGGCTGAAATCTCTAAGGCTGGATTTATGGAATTTTTGTCAATGATCAAACCAACTGTCAAATCGTCTTGATGTTAATTTGAAACCATCCGAACCCACATATTATACACTCCAAGAATTGGGTGTAAATTGGGCCCCCTAAAATGATATGGGTGGGGGGGGGGGGAAGTGGGTGCAATTTTTGCTAAACCTTACTATATACATTGCTCGGCCTAGGAGTCGAGTTAAAACTGAGACCTCACTACGCTCGATCAATATTAGTTCACCAATCTATACAATATTATTGAAAAATGACGAAGAAATTTCTATTCTTGAATTTCTTCATCCATAACGATCTGGGTTATTGTTATATTAACTTTTTATGGTAAATTTAACGACTTGCAATCAATTTTAATTGAGAATAAATATTCACTCAAATGGGCTGAAACGTTTTTGAATCGTGAAAAAATCGAAACTATTTGAAAACGTTTCAGCCTAGGTGAGTAAATTATTGAACTTTTTGTTGTAAATTTAACGACTTGCAGTCAGTATTGAATAGTGAATATATAATAAATGTACTCACATTTGGCCAAACCTTTTCGAGTTACTGAATCTCACTTTCAAGGATCGGTGATGTTGGTTTGTTGGTTAGAAGAATTGTGGTTTCTGTATAATGTGGTCAAAACGTTTGTGTGATATACAATTTAATTGTTCATTGAGGATGTTTTGTTTATTGTGTGTGGTGTGTTTGTAAATTTCAAATTGTCCCAAGGTGTTGAGTTCATGTCCTTTAGATTTTATATGAAGAATGTGTAGGTTGGTAGTAATGTCAGTAAAAGTGTGTCCAGTTTGAATAATAATAAGCGTATGGCTTTTAATGGTGGGGAGACTCTTACGGGTTGTTCCACCTCGCCGTTTGAGCCATGTTACGGGGAACATGGTGGACCTACTATTTTAGGTGGGTTCCGAACCACCGGGTAAGTGATAATAAAGCTTATAACATCAAGTAATTGAAGCACGGTCACCCATCCAAGCGCAGTCTTGAGCGGTCGTGACTGAACATCCAGTTTGAATGATATGATCTGACACGAACTCAACATCTTGGAACAATTTTAAGTTTACCAACACACCACTCACAATAAACAAAACATTCTCAATTAACATTATTTAATTTCAAATCACACAGGCTTTTTGACCACATTATACAAAAACCACAATTCTTCTAACCAACAAACCAACATCGCCGATCTAGGATGCCTTGAAGATGAGATTCAATAGTTCAGCCAAATATGTGTACATTTATTATATATTCACAATTTAAAACTGACTGCAAGTCGTTAAATTTACAACTAAAAGTTAATATTAACAACGCAGATCGTTATGGAACAAGAAATCCAAGAAATTATTCAAGTTATTCGTTCTCAATTAAAAATGACTGCAAGTCGTTATATTTACTAGAAAATTTTAATTAAAGTTCTTAAGTTACTTCAAAAGCAGTTAATCACAAAAATGTTCTATTTTAGATTCTTATTGACATTAAACATATTGATGAAAAAATGCTTAAAAATCAGCTTACTTCGATTATGGAAAAAATTCCGAATGTAGAGAGCAAAGAGGAAGAAGCGGTAGATGAAATCGAAGCAAAACCAAAAGATGAAAAAGAAGCAAAGCTGGATGAACTAGTGAGTTATAAATTTACGTTTTTGATAATGTTTCCAGTTTTTCTACTTGAAATAAGAGTAAATCGATGAGTAGGCTACACCATTACTGGTATAGATGCCAGGTGTAGGTGGTACTGGTGTAGGCTTTATTACTTGGATGCAGATCAACTAAAAAACCAAGCTCTGCTCTGAAGTTAATTGAGGAAGTAATATAGTAGATGCTAATATAAATAAGCTAATAATAACCTCTCAACTAATTCAATATTTTCGGCATCGAGATCTTTGGTGGGTCCACATATATTTTCTACCTGTAGTGGACAGGGCAACAGGTTGTTGGGTTGTGGAAAAGTACAGATATTGTTCCTAAATCTATGAATGGGCATTGTTGGTGACTAGTAGGAGAACTGGACCCAGGGGTGATTTGCTATCTGAAGAGAGCACGATTTGGAGTAATGTGGAATACTGGGCTACATATGCAGAGTAACAAAATCTCAATAAAATGAAGAGTTGACAATATAATACATTTTTAAAGAGAAATGTTTTGTGGTGGTGTCGGATTTATTGATTGATTGATTTTTTTCTTCATTCTATTGTCTTCAAACTTACTTTCAGCTATTTTGCAACTTTCAGAGGACAATGCTTGTTCCTAAGAGATAGGTAATACAGTAATAAGATGTTAAAAAGGAGAAGTAAATAATTACTTCTGGCAAAGTAACAATCACAAACTTATGCTATCAATTGATAGAATCTCATTTTCAATTCTGCTACATTTCAGCTACAGTATGAGTAAGACAAAAGTAAGACTACCTCGTCCAGTGAGATATTTGACTGAGAATCTTGTTGGTGAGAAGCTTGAGAAGTTTAACTAGCTATAAAAACTCAAGGTTGATTCGAGATGAGAATTTTTGATGTAATGAAAGTTTCTAACAGTTTAATACCAGCCATACCAATTCAGTACCGGACTTTTAAATATAGATTAATAGATAAAACTTTTCTTTTTTTGTAAACTATTTTTAGTAGACAATTTTTCTTCTACCTATCCATTCCATAGAACCTGAAAGGACATTGAAGTACTCAAAAGTTACTTTGATTACACTAAAATTTTCGTCTCACAACTCCACAAAATATGTACTCCAAAATGTGCACTCTATAGTCAACACTAACAAGGAAGGCTCAAAATTAACTACTTGGTCAAACTTCTCAACTATTATAGAGCAATAGAAAAAAAATAAAAGAAGGAATATTTACACCTTTACAAACAATAGGACAACCCTTTCTGATCCCATCAACCTGTTGCTTTATCTACCTTCAGGTAGAAAACACATGAAAAGCCATTTATGGATTTTATAGGGCAGTGATAGCTGTGTCTGTAAGTCAAGACACGAGCGTCCGCACTAGAAGCAGAATGATGACCGCAAGAAGAAGATTCCGTTCTTTGCTGTAAAATCACCTCCCGGTGGTTCGGAACCCACCTAGAACTTTAGGTCCAACTAATCAATTCCTTTTTTGGTCTGTATTATACCGGATTACATAAGATTGTCCCAATTTTAAAGGGCCTTAGTTACAAAATGCAGATTATTTCAAGAGACTGGACCATTTGTATGAAAAAACGCAAAATTATTGTAAATAATAAAAACTTGAAAAAACACATAAGTGGAAATTGTGACTCATGTTATGGCGTGACGACCGTTTCACTCTGTTGTAAAGAGCATCGTCAGACGACCCACAGTACACTGGTTTAAGACATGAGTTTACTTTGCCTTAAACCTTACCTTGCCTAATGCCTTAAACCAGTGTACTGTTGGTCGTCTGACAATGCTCTTTACAACAGAGTGAAACAGCCGTCACGCCACAACGTGAGTCACAATTTCCACTTCAAAGTGTTTTTTAATGTTTTTATACTAGTGGAAACCAGATGTATCTTCAACATCATATTGTAAATGTTAAGAAGTTTACATAATTGTTGAATTTTACCAATGCAAATAACCAACTAATCTAAACTTAAAATGTATTGAGCATGCTGCCAAAAACATTAAAAATGTTGTTCATGAAATAATTATTGTTTTTAGTTGATGATAATGCAATTATTTGAAGGATTTAACAAATGTTTTAGTCAAATAAGTTTTACAAACTAGAATAACTTATTGTCAAAATGAGCCACTACATAATAAAGCTTCCCACCAAGGCTAATAGACTCAAGGTTGTTCCCTAACTTGTTCAAATTGGTCACGACGTCACTCTGTTCAGAATTACCCTTAACTAGCAAATTTGAGCTCAATTTGTAAACTTTTTCAGAACAACATAATTATTTAAATATTAAGAGCATAATTGAAACAAAACCGAAGTTGCCAAATTTCACTAAATTTAATAATTTGAGTCACAGGACTATAGTTTCGTCTTTTAGTAACACATCTTCGGCTGTACTGAAGAAGCAGGAGGCCTCTTAATAAAAAATTTGGTATCATAAAGCTACTTGATAGTTGGGAAACAAAAAATATTTATATGGGTGAATCTTACTTAAGGTTATTTACAAATATTAAATAATAATCAAATAATTGAGTGAATTATACCTTAACATAATGAAACCTAATATTCTAATTATGTTAAGGTATAATTCACTCAATTATTTGATTATTATTTAATATTTGTAAATAACCTTAAGTTAGATTTACCCATATAAATATTTTTTGCTTTCTCAACTATCAAGTAGATTTCAGATACCTTACCAAATTTGTTATTAAGACGCCTCATTCCTGCTTCTTCAGTACAGCCGAAGATGTGTTAGTAAAACACAAAACAATGGTCCTATGACTCAAATAATTAAAGTTTAGTGAAATTTGACAACATCTGTTTTGTTTCAATTATGGAGAGATTTCACAATATCAACACCTGTTCTACTAAATTTATTAAGAGCATAAAGTGCGACTTTACCGCTCAAGCTAAAACAGTTACTGCATGATGCATAGCAGCTAGAGTGCAGTAATTTTGCAAGAGCGATAAAGAAACTTTACACGCAAACTACATAGACTACAACATTTTTCCTACAACTGAAGTTCTGGATTCCAACACAATAAAAGCGTGTAGTGTGTAGCCTAACATCACAGATTTTGGCATGCGCGGATTTGGTTAGCGTGCTCCATTGTTAAGGTTATGATAATTTCATGGATTTTGTGATCTGCCAATGAGAAGACATCAAAATCAAAACAGAAGCATAAAGAAAACAGCTGGCGACCGTAATAGTAGTTTATGCAACGATTTTATTTTGACCCTTATTAAGGCACGAGTTAGATGTAAGTTATAACATGAGCGAATGCAAGTGTTATAAATATCTCACGAGTGCCTTAATGACCAAATAAAATCGTTGCATACACTATTTTATCTACGACCACTAGTATACATTTAATTAAAACAATTTCATTTTACCTGTGACTGTCAGAGATACGTAACCTCTCATCTCAAATACAAAAAGTCATAGTAAATTGTTAGGTTAAAGCAGCTGGCATAGCAGTTTGATCAAATCAGCTGATAGTTTCACAATATTGAATTACGATATTGATTCCATCAAAAATGCTTCTGATTGGTCCAGAACCCATGTTATAATGTAGAACCTGTACTATAATGAGCTCTTTATGCAATGGGCTTCAAAAAGCATTTCAAAAAGACAGCTGTTTTGGCATCAATTGTGAAACTGTAATGTATACATTATGACATGGTCGTAGATAAAATGTTTTATCCCTCGCCGAGTAGTAAAGAGGCTTTTTACAATCAGTTTTCAGTACATGAAGAACTACTTTCTGAGCAGTTGTAGGAAATTGAATTTTTTTAATCTGTATTTTGATCAGCTGTCAATAATATAATAATGGGTTAAAAATGGGCTATTGAACTGAAATACATCATACCCCCACCATTTTTCTAGTTCTAAAAATCGAAACAACCTTGTTTCTAACAACCCTGGCCTTCCACTACTAATGTTATTTCATTTTTGTAACTTACAAGAACTGTTACTCAAGGATATCACACATCTATAAAAATTGTTGGTTAAAAAACAATAAAATATTGTTTGTAGTTTATTAAGTAAAATTTATCAATTATATAAACACTGTTTTATTGTTATTTTTCAGTATAAGATGCCGCCTGGTACTGGAATGGTAAAACCATTTGATAAATGTGCACAAAACAATAGACTTACCGTAGGTAAGAAAAAATAATATAGGCTATAATCAATAAAATACAACTATAGCAGATTGCATGTTTATAAATTTTAAACGACCTTGAGACCATTCTTTGTCCCTTCACTTAGGCCACGTCCCCCCGTGCACTGAGTGTTTCATCACATAATAGTTTTTTTTTTTTTTTTTTTTTTTGTAGGTTACATCTTGGAGACTCCAGTTAAGGAGTATAAGACAAGTCAGATCAACAATATTATACACTAGATACCATAATTACTTCAATTAGTTGAGGTGAGGCTCTTAATTTTGATGTAAAAGGAACTCTTGTACACTATAAAAAGCTTTATCAACTAAATATTTCTTCAATTGTTTTTTAAATATTTCTATATTTTCAAGACTCTTCAAAAACTGCGGTAGCTTGTTGTAGAATTTCCTACCAATATAACTAGGTTTTTGTTTGAATAAGCTACTATTGTGACTCACCAAGTGATAATCTCCTCGACTTCTTGTATTATAATCATGTACATCAAGATTTTGGTTAATATCATTCGTTTTTACATATAAAGTAGCTTCATACACATATAAGCAGGGTACAGTTAGGAGACCAAGTCTCTTGAACAACGGCCCACATGAATCTAATCTATTTACTCTTTCTATACACCTAAACGCTTTCTTTTGGATCTTAAACATCCTATCAAGATTTTGTTTTGATGAATTACCCCATACTAAGATAGCATACCTAATATGTGACATTAAGAGCCCATGGTAAGCTGTAAAAAGTAACTTTTTGTCATTCAATCTAGCGAGCTGTCGCAGGACAAATACCCCAGATGAAATTTTACTACATATTTTCTCAATGTATGGAGTCCAGGTCAATCGTCTATCCAACATAACTCTTAGAAATGCAATTTTTTCTTCCTGGTCTAATTGATTATCGTTTACAAACACGTTTATAGCCCTATCTTCATTTAAATTATGTTTGTTTTTGAATTGAAGGTATTGGCATTTTTTACTATTTATAGTTAATTTCAACTGATTTAAAAACTGGACAATGGACTGCACACCTATATGGGTACTTATTTCTAAATTATCTAGAATGGAATTGCTGAAAATGAGTGATGTATCATCAGCAAATAAGAGGGCTCTACCACTAATTAATTCTTTAGGTAAACGGTTGACATATAACAAAAAAAGCTCTAGTGTACCTATTCAAGATACAGGCATGTGTCACCATTGGTTTCAATGTTGGAGTTGAAAGATATAAGTTTTATTTCTCAAATCAGATTCATCAAATATTTTTAGTGAAATGTTTTCTTTTGAATCAATAGATGTTGATTGGATCAGACGTATTTTAATACCAATGATAAATTTATTTGCCAATCTAATATAAAAACTAGCACTGTATTTCTATTTGAATTGTGATTTTTACTCACTTATACTGGAGGGTTGCATTTTGCTTCTAAAGAGAAGCTTCATCAGTTGCCGTTTGCACTGGTAAGGTATGGAGTTGAATAACCTTTCCGACTTTGGTTACCCACGTAGGCTGTAACGTAGCCAGGGGGGGGGGGGTCCGGACCCCCCTTCCGGTCCTAAATTTTATATAATTTTCCATTAAATTAAATGTAAAATTATATAACTATACTGTTCCTTATTTCTTATTATTAAAATTACAAGTTAGTAGGCCAATAATTGGTTATTCAGAATCATATTTACCAACTACTAACTTATCTATGGTTTGGTATGAAAATGCAGAAGTGCACAATCTGGCAACGTTTTTCATTTAATTAACTAAACATATTAGAAAGACGCCTGGACATACTAAGACAAAGCACTGACGTTGGTGTTAATTTTCAATGCCAGGAGAGCTAAAAAAGACTGTTCCAGGGCCTCTAATTTACAAAAAATTTCCGGGGAAGTAACCCTGGGCAATCGACCCCCCCCCCCCATTTCAAAATCTTGGCTACGTCACTGACGTAGGTATACTAGGAATAGGTCATTCATTTTTGGAAAAGAAGGGGAGTGAAGGAGGAGAAGTAGAAGAGGATAAAAAAATTAATTATTGAAGATTAAGTTGAAAGTCGAAATAATCCAAAGGCAAATAATCTCTACAAACAAGCACATAATCAGAAACAACCTGTTTCAAAAAATCGTTTACAGATCTGTAAAATAGTTGCTCTTAATCCAAATACTGATATCATATGATAATGCACTGTTAATGATTTATGAACTTTTGTAAATAAGCTGCCTCCTGATAAATTCAATGATGAAATTTATTTGATGAGGATCTTAAACTACATGTTATTGACTGATGACAATGTTATTAGTGTTAGGAAAAGTGGTTATGCAATTATATAAGTTACTTTACGACATTTATCACATACAACCGTCTGACAGTCATGAAATTAAATTCCATAAATGTCATATTAGTTGGAAAAAGTTTCGGTTTATTTTAAATTGATTTGATTATATTGGCTTCTGCATAATGAAAAGTTCCTCAAGATGACAGTCATGACGCCTGTGACGCTTAGCGAACGCTCCATGTGCGGACTTTTTCTATTAAGCAGAACAGATTATTGTCCAATGAATATGATCCAAGTAAAGTGACAGAAGATAGAAAATTAATATAAAATTGCAGTATACTCCTGCTTAGTAAAAAGTTTTTCAATATGACAATTGTAGCAGCCTCCTCAAACAGTTTATTATTTAAAATATGTAGAGAAATTTGCTGTAGAAATGGATTTGGAAGTTACTGGTTTGAGCAGCGGCAGCTTCTTATAATGTTCACAAGTGCATGTGCACCCCCATAAATTTGAATATACAAAAAAATATTAGCTTATTTATTACTTATTTAACCACAAAAGAGTACAAAACCTTACTGATACAACTTATTTAACTATATCAAATAGAAATACAGTGTCAGTTTTGATATTAGACTTATTTTAAATTCACTGCTAATCTATTCGCAGCGTAAGCAATCATTCTCTGTGGACGAGTACACAATCGCTATGTGCTCCTTTTGGATCCTTTCTGCGCATGCGCGGCAAATGTGATGACATGTAGTACGGACTTTTAACATGGGGGGAAAAGCTGCCATCCGTTAACAGCTAGTTGTGTGTTCCGCTACTAGAGTCGTTGGCAGCAGTACCGTATCCAAAGAAGTTATAATAATATTCACCGTATCAGAAAAGCATCGATGATACTGGGCTGTAGCATGAGCGGTCTGTAACGTTTCTACTCGCTACTCGCGTAGCTACTAACTTGCCCAGTGTCATCGACGCTAAAGACTAAAGAGAAGCATGGAATGGGGAAACCCCTTCTCCTTTGACTAGCATCTACCCATAATTCCTCGCTATGCCTTCCAATTGTTTTCATGGTTATTGAAACATAGTTTCATACTTAAAACTAATTTTTTATTCTATTATAAAATATAATATATTTGGTTTTGGTATATTTTATTGATCATAATTGCTATGGAGTTTTCCTAGTAGCCTAGTCCACATGATTTCGACAAGAGGAATAATTTTTAGAGACGTAGAGAGGTCAGTCTGAAGGAAAGAAGATTCACGGAAGGATAAATGTAATTAATAGTGAGTTTACCGAAAGACATTGGTTTTTCTAATTTTTTTTAAACAAAATACATCATCAGTGGAGTGGAAAATACATCATGTTTGGGAGTGGAAATCAAAAAACTATATAAATAAGACTGGAATTAATTTTTTTATATATACTAAAACCAAACGTAAACTGTTAGTTTTTCTTAATTTAAAAAACAAAACAAAAACATTAGTGAGTATGTTTGGGAGTGGAAATCAAAAAACTATATAAATAAGACCGGAATTTATTTTTTATTCTAAAACCGAATGTAAACTATTGGTTTTTCTTAAATTTTTCAAAAACAAAAAAAATCATCAGTGAACCATTAAGCAAGTCCAGGCTGCCACAAAAAATATGTAATATCTAAATCATAATCAATTGACATAGAAAAATAACTTAAATAAAGAAAAAAAGAGATCAATGAATTCAATCAATGAATCACAAACAAAAATGAAAAAATCAAATTGTTAAGCAAGCTCAATTAATTTACTGGAAAGCCAACATAAGTGTTGAGCCTCCACAATTTTTTAAATCTTCAATTAATCAGCGAATGGGTGAAAAGTAAAGAATAATGATAATTTGAGATATCCAGATGAGAAAGTGATTAGAAAATATTGCATACTTGTAGAAGATAAATAAAAGGTCTCCTTAGGTATAGAAATGTAATGACACTGAATCGTTATCTCCCTTATCTTTTCTCTCCCTTAAACTACCTATTGAGTTAATCACACTTATAAAAAAATAATAATAACCGTCTGAATCCGAATCTCCAAACTGATACACATGGATAGATCAATAAAAAGAATTTATGAATTTGTTGAACCGAACTGAACAGAATATTAAACTAGTTTGATAATGACTTGGATTGATAAAGATTTGACGACTATAGTGATAACAGGAATATTAGTTGATCTCGGTTCAAAGACGAGCATGAGTTCCAGTACCACTGAACAATACATGAGCAAGAAGCATACGAACACAATTTCAATCGCAATTAACAACATAATCAATTAATTTTAAACTTTCAGAATTAATTGGTAGGACGATAACATTAAATTCGAAATTCTGATGCATTAATAATTAAAAACAAAATTCAGTGTTCAAGTTGGAGAGTGGCAAGAACAAACAAAATAAAAAATTAATAAGTTAAACCGAAACTCTTGATGAGAATTTCTCACCTTGTAGCCTGGGCTATTACTAACACACACTCATTGAAATTGACTACCATGCATAAAACGATCACGGTCGAATTGAGAGAATTTAGAGCGGAGGTTGGTGTTTACCCCCCCTCCCCCCCCCATGGGAAATTGAATGAATGAATGAATGAATGAATTTTTATTTCCAAATAAATTATAAAATTGTAGCTAAAATAAAACAACAACAAATCCTTTGTTACAGAATGCACAAATATTTACTACACAGTAGCAATTCAAATAAAATTAAAGAATAAGACTAAACACAAATGTAACAAAAAACAAACAAAAAAATATATATAGTGTCCTAAGGAAATTAGCTTGCATGGGCCATGGCCTGTGCGCAAGCTAGAGTTGAAATTTATTACCAGAGCTATGGACTCATATCAAGATTCATCCGACTTTACTCTACTGAATTTAGTAAAGCGTATTATAAAAAAGAAAATTATTGAAAAATGGAAATATGAAAAAGAATGCATTGCAAAAACCTTACACAGACAAAAATAATAACAAATTTAAGAGAATTCCAGACATATAATTTGAAGCTTTGGTGTTCAAAACCAGACGCCAGCCTGAGATGGGAGAGGAAGTCAAAGATCAGAAAAAAAAAATTAAAAAATAGAAAAAAGTACAATTCAGGTTAACAGGGTCCGCCCGTAGCCAGTTGACAGGAGCGTCTCAGTGCTCTCCAAAGGCAACGAAGACAGCCACTGGTCAACTTCCCTTTTAAAACAACTGACAGATGTTGTTGAGAAAAAGCTATTTTGTGGATACTGCTTACTAATATTTATTAAAAGTTGATGGGCTAAATAATAGGAATTTGTAGTAGAAAAGGTTTTATATAGTTGAAGTGAAGTAATTTCTGTATTTCTAGAATAACGTGTAAAATAATTATGCTGAATTCTATTGAAAATATCATCGAAATGTTTAAACATGTGCAATAGTAGAAACTTAGTGAATAATTTACGTATAGAAAGTATTTTGGTTTCTTGAAATAGAATGGATGTTGGATATCTCCTACTCTTTTTGAAGGCAACCTTTAAAATTGATTTCTGAATTATAAATAAAGGTTCTATAATACTTTTAAAGGCGCCTCCCCAAGCTAAGATTCCAAACGCAAGGAGTGACTGAACATAAGCAAAATAAGCAATTTTCAATTCTCTCTCATCCAGAATTTCACCTAGATTTTTAAAAGCAAATATATATTTACGCAGTTTGCCTTTAAGGTATTCAATATGGTCTGACCATTTCAAGCGAGAATCAAACATCACACCAAGGTACTTATAGGAACTAACTTTCTCGATCGCCTCACATGCACACATGTTACTTAAGTGGTTTCCACAACTATGAATTACCAAATCAGGAAGATTGAAATCTGAATGTGGATTTAAAGAGATTGGCATAAATTTAGTTTTAGAAATATTTAAGGAAAGGACATTTTGATCAAACCACTTCTTCAATACCATTAGATCGTGCAGAGCATCTTTCCTTACATCATCCCATGAGTTACCATTCAAAAAAACAAGTGTGTCATCAGCAAATAATTTCAGTTGTCCCTTCAGTTTCAATTTTGAAATGTTGTTGATATAAATCAAGAACAAGATTGGGCCAAGAGTACTTCCCTGGATCACTCCAAAGTCCACATTACTAATGCCACTTATGGTGTTGTGTATTGATACACTCTGTCGCCTATTCTCTAGATAGCTCTTGAACCAAGCAAGGGCAGTGCCTCTGACTCCTGTGTGTTCTAACTTTTTCAACAGCTTGCTCCTATCAACTGAATCAAAAGCTTTCTTCAGATCTAGAAACACTAACATTGAACGTTTACTGTCTGAAATTGCACTATTTAGTTCTCTACTAATGTCAAAAAGTGCATCAGAAATATTTCGATCCTCTCTGAAACCGTACTGTGACTCAGTAAGGATCCCATTGTCTGTCAGGAATTTAGCAAGTTGCTCTTTGACTATTCTTTCTAGAATCTTGGAGAAGACACTCAAGAGAGATATAGGACGAAAATTATTCTTGTCAGTGTAAGCATTTGATTTATAGAGAGGAAAGACTTTGGCCAATTTGAAATGGTCGGGGAAGACACCCTGTGTTATACTTAAGTTTAAGAGATGCACCAGTGGTCTTAGGAGTATATTCAAGTTTTCCTTGAGAAACTGGGCTGTGAAGCCATCATGGCCTGGGGCGGAACCCCCCCGAAGACTAGTCACGTGACGTATAACATCGCGTTCGGTTACTGTATGAATAGTAAATGTTGCATCTTGAGCATAGTCACTGTCTTCAACTAATGGATTGCCCCCCGAGTCTATTGCACCTGCCAAGTCCTGCCCAACCAAAGCAAAAAAATTATTGAAATCATCAGCCACATTCTTGATTACATCACTGTTAATGTTTGTCTCATCTGGAAGAAACTTATCCAATGGAAATGAATCTTTAGATTTGATCCTTCCCGCCAATTCATTTATTACTCCCCAAAACATTTTTGGATTCTTTTTAGTCTCTACAATTTTTGAGCGGTAATAATCTTTTTTAGCTTGCTTTAAGGAATTTCCTAGAACTTGTCTATAACTATGAAATTGATTTCTTAATATTAAATTGAAGGGTTGTTTTTTCAATTTTCTACTGAGTCTGTCTCGTTCTCGAATCGAATTTATTAAACCAGCAGATATCCAGGGTTTCAGTTTCCTGCATCTGCCAGAAGTGGGTCTTTTTAGTTTTGATGAATTATTCAAAGAGTGTGCAACTATTTCATTGAAAATGCTAGAACAGACATCAACCTGCTGAGAACTAAGAACCGCCCCCCAGTCAGATTGAGCAAGACTTGTGGCAAGCAAATTGCGGTCTATGTAAGTGTCAGTATCAGTCGAAGTAGTAGTATTCGTTGTCCCAGCTGCCATAATTGTCAAAGCAGTAAAGTAATGGTCGGTCAGGCTTGTCTGGATCACAGCGCTTCTCACTCTATTCATATCATTGTGCTTAACAAAAACGTGATCCAAACATGAAGAACTGTTCCCTGCTTCTCTTGTAGGTTTGTCAATACACATTATAAGTCCCGCCCCAAGTAAGCAATTCAAGTATTTGTCAGTTGTCGCATTCAGTTTAAGTAGATCAATGTTAATATCCCCCATCAAAATACAGCTTCTGTTTCTATGAATTCCATTATAATAAAAATTGCCTAGTTCTTCTATAAAATTGTCAATGTCGCTATCAAATGTTCTATAAATTGCTAAGAGGTTAAATTTTTCGTTATGGTAAGTAAAGTCCAAACTAATGCCATAAACGTCACCCAGTGTTATCGTTGTCGCAGTAGAAGTAAGTCGTTTGTTAGCATATACCAAAGTTCCGTCATTTTTGTTGCGTTGTTTGTCAGTCATGTAAACGTTGAAGCCGTCAATATTCAGCCCCTCCTCTCCATCACCAAGCCAGCATTCAGTCAAAACTATTATGTCCAATGTTAAGTTCAAATCATTTAAATAGACAAGTAATTCGTCAATATTCTTTGAAAAACTTCTTATATTACAATGCAATACTTTCAACCTCTCATTCCCCCCACCATTATCAACATAAAAATTAAAAGATTGTGAAAAAGTTGGAATTATTAAACATGGATTCAAAACAGTCATAGCATTGTCAACGTCCCGCTCTAATGGATCCATAGCTCACAAAAACCAACCCGCCCAGCAAAGCTAAATATCGTAATGAAATAATAATAATAAGCCTAACTATCATGAAACAAAACATCACAAAACATAAATAAAATAAGATTATAAGCTCTAATGCATTGTAAAAACGCTTAACAATAATAAGCACACTTTCACAAACTCAGTGATAAAAAATCAAAATGCAACTATTAATAATGAGTACTCTATTATGAGCAATGTAGAGATGTTCTACTGAAACTGATATATTATTACCGCATCTAACATTGATGTTCTATTGGATAGTGTAAAACAGGAGATAAAAATAAAAATTATTCACGACGTGGTGTAAATTAATAATGGAATTCAGAAGGAGTAGAGAGAAATTAATCATCTATTAACAGTGTTAAGATTCAATAAGAAAAAATTCGAGCGTTGTGCAGTAGTATCTACCATATAGAGGAAAAATTAAATAAATAAAACAAATATTGCTCCTAAGAATGTCGAATAATATGATATGAAAATCATCCTAATATAAATATTTCAATAAAAGATATAAATTTCATGAAAATAAATTAATAACTGCAATTGAATAGAACTCTAAATTCTCAATAATTATTATCGATGTTGATAAAGAAATGTAAAAACGATGCGAAATTGGTATAATATAATATGGATTCATTAATGACCAATTTGCTGCTAGTGGCCGATACTCCATATGCGTAGTTTTAATATTATAAACAGTGCCTGATAAAAGTTCATCATATTTTAATGCAAATATAATAGAAGTATTGCAATATTTAAGTATTTCCTTCACAAAACAAGTCACAATTGTCCAATAAAAATTTCAATCAGCTTGAATTCCTTTTTTTTTTCATCCATAAATTCTCTTACCAATATTCAAAACTTACAATATTCATATTATCCACTATTTATTACTTACAATACAGATCATCTATTATTAATTTTTGCTTGTTATCTATCAACATTCCATGCTAGTTATCAACATAGTTTACTATTTTCTGATTGTCATAATATAAAATCGATCACAAAATTCATATTCTAATCATTATAAAATACTTTTAGTCATGTCTTGTTAATAAAATGGAAGTAACCTGAATAATGAATGAGGAATTATTGTAATATAAAGAATTGATTAATAAAGTTCATAACATGAAACGTGAAATTTCATGTAAATATTAAAAATATTATTTCAATGATATTCAAGGTTAGCATAGCGTTGCGTTATAGTTATTATTACTAAAAGTTTCGATTAATTTACTGTAATTGAACAATAAGAAATTATTTATGAACATTGATCGTTATTGTGGTGATATAAGTGGTGATTAATTATCAGTACCGACATCTTACATCTTATCTGAATGAAGGAATTTAATCTATGTATAGAATTATCTGTGAAAAAACTATAAAATCTTTATTGCTCCTATCAATATTATTTTCTCTATTAATGCTAGAGTAGTAGATGAAATCCCTCAAGCTAAATAAGTGAATTAAATTATTAGTAAACTGTTTTCTTTATTTGTTATAAATTATTCATGAACCAGTATTTTTCATTAGATTTTCCTTAATAAAATTCAACATAATATAAGTTAATGATATAATAATTCAATATAATAATCATTTTCAGTCTGAACGTTTTGTGTTAATTTATTAAAAGGTAATTAATGTTATAGCAGTTGCGCTGATATATATCTTTATTTCTACTTATCAGGAGTCGTATTTGTCCAGGTCCTCTTTGAACAGCACCCTTTGAGTGTCATCGCCTTCCTTGCCCTTGACAAGAATCTTGCCGTTGTTGTAGGCAGCAAAGTGAATTTTTTTCTCGCGCAGCAATCGCCTGGCGTGGCCCAGCAACGCCTTGTTGTTGGCCGTCAGGTGTTCGTTTATGTACACTGGGCCGCTTGGCATGTACGTTGACACCTCCGATGCGTTCAGACCTTTTCTTTTCCTGGCGGCAGTCAACCATTGCTCCCTAACAGATCGCGAGACAAACTGAACTATTGTAGGAGGATACGAATGTTTATTTGAATAGAGTCGCAATCGGTGAGCTATAGAAATGTCATTTCTTGGGCAGGGTAAGCCAAGTTTCTCAGATATTTTCATGATAAGAAAGTAAATGTCCTCTTTTGGGGTGGAGGGTAGTCCCTGTATTTCAATATTATGGCAGCGTGAGTGCTGCTCCAAATCAAGAACTCGCTGTTTTAGTTCGCGCACCTCAGACTTAGAGCTTTCTGTGACACCCTCCAGCACGTTGCACCGCACATTCAATTCTTGTTGGATTTTTTCCAAAACTACATATTTATTGTTCAAAGTCTTAAACTCTTCGGTCATAGAGTCTATAGCGCACTGTACATTACCTATCTTGCTATCTATACAGTTTATCAATTCACTTTTCATCGAAGCCAGCGCTGCTAAAATAATTGGTCTATCCTCTGAGATTTCGTCGCAGTTCACAGTCGATGCATTTTCATCTTTGCAAGAATCGCATTTCCACATAATTTTCTTGGCTTTCGTGAAGTTTTTAACTGTACCGAGGTGTGTGCAAGCGGGGTGGAAGCTTTCTTTGCAGTCAGTACATTTCGCGATGGTTTCAGCGGCTTGGAACACTGTCTCACATTTTCCACACTTTAAAGACATACTGGGAAATAGATTCAAAGCACTCACTGGCGTAGAATAGAAATTTAAACTATAAAACCCTGGTGACAACAGTAAATTTATAGGCTAGATCAAGCTATTTTTGCAATAATTTACAGGCACATTCAGATTACAGCTTTGCAGGCAGGTCGGCTAGGAAAACTAGATAACGGAGCGAACCGATAACAAGAGCTCCTTTCTCATCGGACGCCCGACTACAACTGAATTTTCGACACATACATTTTTTTGTTTGTATTGAGATGTACTTTAAGAATTTTGGTGTTTGCCCTGTTTAAATTACAGCATGTCTCCCCCATTGGGCGAAAACCCCCCCAAATTCGGCTCATTTTCAGTTTTTGGCTAATAACTCGAAAACTATTCGCCAGATCGAAGAAATTGTTCTTATCAAACTAGCCAATAAAATTCCCTACAAAATGAGTGGTCAACGTTGATTTTTAACCCAGCGGTTCTGGAGCTAGAGCTTGGCCAAAAAAGGGTATTTTTTGGACATTTTCCAAAATTGATAAAACCTCCTGATTTATAAAATAAATGCATTTTATCGTGGAAACTCTTATATCATGTGAAAGTACAATCAATTTTGAAGAAGTCGTATCTTTGTTTTCACAATTATTCATAAGGGGAGGGGGATAATTGCAAAAAACCAATTTCATGTTCTACAGCCGCTTCGACCCCCCTTATTATAACATCTTTTCAAGGCATTCCTAAGCAACTTTTAGCAGATAATTTTAGCAATTCAGCAATAATTCTTGAAGAATAGCTACAGAGCCCTA
Organism: Conomelus anceps; assembly: GCA_948455865.1. Lineage (NCBI taxonomy): Eukaryota > Metazoa > Arthropoda > Insecta > Hemiptera > Delphacidae > Conomelus > Conomelus anceps. Next base: position 155,800,643 of record OX418216.1, read on the forward strand.
AATAGGGATGTACTAATGGGATGAAATACCCCTCTTACCCTCTCCCCAACCATCACTTTAAATCCACTATTAACATAATATGACTATATGCAATAAAGTCAACAAGTATCTCTTTTATGCACAAACAATTTCATCCGTATAATATTATTTTTTTAGTGTGAGGAGGTTCATCAACCCCCCCACCACCGTCTTAACACTATCATAATCCTTCCTCAACCAGGTTGGCGGGGGGGGGGGGGGGAGCATGTTTATCGTTGTTCATAATATTATCATGAATAATAATTATTTGTCTACTTTATAAAGATTTCAACCATTATTTATATTCACATTGCATTTATAATCACATTTTCTTATTCACTTTTATAAGTTGGGGGGGGGGGGGGGGGCAACATTACCAACCAATCTCACATGATAGTAATCTTTACTTGTCACATGGTAATAAAAGCACTTGCTTTACTAGTGAAGACGTATATAATCAAACATACAACACAAGAAGACCTAAGCTCTTCAGAAGAGGAAGCAGATACAAAAATAATACTACACTGTTTCTATGCTTCAAAATATTGTCAAGACAATTCACCAATTGGAGTTAGATCTCCGGACACAGATGTATTTATGCTATTAATAAGATATGTCAGCAACATTGAAAACGTGATATTCTTTGATACAGTAACTGGAAACAAACGAAGGGCCATAAATGTCATCGTCATTTCTCATAATTTAGATGTAGAAATGAGCCCTGCTATGTTGAATGTGCATGCCCTGTCCGGATGTGACAGCACTAGTTATTTTGTTCGTCATGGAAAGTTGTCTGTGAAATCTAAATTGGAAAAGTTTTCAAAGTTTTTGCCTATCCTTACATCATTATCAGGATCACCGACAATAGTTACAGACACGTTACTGACTGGCATGGAGGAATTCGTCTGTTTCTTGTACAGTAATAAGGAATACAATATAAACAAACTACAGTTTGATTTTTTTTTCACAAAAGTATTCTCCCACAACTTAATTTTCTCTGCCCAACAATCAAGGTGTGCATTTAAGTCTACTGCCCCCATGAAAAACGTCGTTATAAAAAAAAAAACACATGAAACGTGTAAACTACCAATGTTAGGTACCGGTATGGAATAACCATAAACTCTCCACACCAACTCCAGTGGGACATGGTTGGAAATTGGAGAATGGCGAACTTAAGTTTGATTGGGTTAAAGGAGATCCATTGCCACCCAAACTGCTTGACATTCCAGAAAGCTTTGAACAAGATCAATTTGAAGATAAAGATGAACCAGAATTACTAAACTTAGTTGACATAATACACGAGGATGAAGAAAATGATTGTTGATTACAAAATTTAAATAGTATATAATATAAAAGCGAAATGATTCATTCATTCACTCATTCATCACCAGATCTAAAAATTTACCCAACTAAAAACTTTTAAATTTGTAAGGCATGTTCAGTTGGAACCCTAGACGTGCACTAAAAACGGATTTGGAAATTTCCCAAGAGATACACCCAAAATCGATTTTTTCCATCGTTTTTTTCACGTTTTCACAACTTTTTTGAGAACGACTCGACCAAAAAAGTTTAAATTTGGTACAGAAGTTGTTATGGCACAAAAAATTATTCCCTCCACAAGTTGCAATGCTTATCTGTCAGCAAGGCCTTGCAGCAGTCGTGAAAGAGTGTGCATGTGGGAAAAAGTAATGTGCAAGTTATTATTATTGAAAAAGTATTGAAAAACAGTGTGCGCAAGTGCAGTGAATGAACACCCAAAAATCAACACAGGCTTGTGTCACCTGCAACCCAATTTCTGAACTACTACCACACCTGGACTTACAACCAAGTGGTAAAAAGAAAAGGAATGGTAACCCATGACCATTGGCCAAATACAAAGGACAATTCAATTCAATTTATTTACATCAAGTATAAACCACATGTACAAGCATAGCTTGGCAGTATTTGACAAGTCACAATTTTCAAACAGTTTGATTTGAATATAATAAAAGTTAGTTGGTCTTTAAAACACATATAACACCACTTTCAGGAAAAAGACTGTATGCACTCCTCCATGCTGTAGCGGGCAGCACTTATTAAAGTTTGTTTCAATGTACACTTGAAACGGTTAATATCAGGTATATTTCTTATTTCGGATGGTAGCACATTATATACCTTCAGCCCGCTGTAGAGTGGTCCCCTCTCGATCGTAGTTGTTCTGTGCTGTGGGTACTGAAGCTGCGCTCTTTGCCTTGTACCATATTGATGATGTTCTCGACTGTGGCTCTCAATAATCCCTGCATTCTTCCTCATGAATATTGACAGTTCCAGAAAATACAGAGCAGGCACTGTGAGTAATCTGTACTTTCTGAATGCGCTCCTACAAGATTCCCATGGCCTGAGGTTGTCAATAATACGAAGGGCTTTCATTTGTTTCTTGAATACAGAGTTCAAATAAGTCTTACCACTGCCCCAAAACATTACACTCTACTGAATTACTGGCATAAAATAGCCATGGCAGACATTCATCAAAGTGTGTGATCCCACTACTCTCCTCAGTATTTTCAATGAAAAAAGAATGCTGGAAAGCTTATTGAGAATGTTATCCACTTGGTCTGTCCATCTGAGGCTGTTCATCATCCAAAATCCCAAAAAATCAGGCATCTTCATGTAGTTGTCCTTCAAACGCTTGGCTGAGGATGCTATGGAACTCATGATTTTCTCTCAATCTGAAGTTTACAAGTTTTGTTTTTTCAACATTCAAATTGAGGCTATTTGCTTCAAACCAGATGTTCATATTATTTATTGATTCTATGGTTTTTTCAGCAACACTTTCCTGAGTACCAGTCACAACACTTGTAGTATCATCAGTGAAAAGAAAGACATTTGCCTTGATGTTGCATGGCAAATCATTTAGGTAGATGATGAACAACAATGGGCCCAAAATTGATCCTTGTGGAACACCGGATGTTATAGTTTTCCATTCAGAAAAATAGTATTTACCATTTCTATCAGCAAGTTTCATTTTCTGTCCCCACTCCAATAGATAGCTATTGAAAAATTCCAGAGATCGTTCATCCAAACCATAATACCTGAGTTTAAACAGCAACAATTTCTGATTCACCATATCAAACGCTTTTGAAAGGTCACAAAATATACCCATTGCACATTTCCGTTGGTCCAAACTTTTCAAAATTTCAGTAACAAAGACTTCAAAGAGTAAGTAAAAAACGCCCAATATTATTTACTAAAAATATTTACTCAAACCAAAAAGTCAAAGTTCCTTTTCAAAGTTGAGTTAGGGACTTGAGAGGGTGTGATAAAAGGTTTTCAAGGTTACCCTCAAGTCATGCCATAAGATACCCAACTATAGAAAGTTTCAAACTATAGAAAATTCAAGGGCATTTTTATTGCTGGTGACTTTAATGTTGATTTCCTGTGTGATTCTGTGAACAGATCTGAATTATGTGCACTTTTCTCAGCTTTTGGATTGGAGGACATCATTAAGAAACCAACAAGGGTTACTCTTCATTCTGCGACCTTACTAGATAAGTTTTTTATTTCATTATCTCTTGAATGTGTCTCTTCCTCTGTCCAAAACTTGGCTCTGTCAGATCATTATGCACAACACATAACTGTAAAGCTTCATACAAGACCAATGCAACCACAACAAGAGGGTTTTTGTTGTAAAGCGAGTGTTTTTGCAGATTAATAATTTGAAATTTACTGAACAACTCAACAAACTTGATTGGAGTCGGTACAGTAAATGAAAAATTTTCCGTTTTCTTGCAGATGTATTCCAAAGCATTTAACAAAACATTCCCTCTCAAGAAAATGAAAGTGAAAAGGAAGTTGGGAACTGTGAGATGGTCTAGCCCTTATCTCAAGTATTTGTGCTGTTGCAAAAGAGATCTTAAGTTGTTTCTGAAGGCATTTCCTAATTTTCCAGAATACAAGGAAAAGTATAGATGGATATCCATTGAGATTAAAAGTTTGATACTTTCATTGCAGAATGAGTATTCAAACAGGCTTATTAAACCAGCCAATAATAAATCAAAAGCTATATGGGACATAATTAAGAAGGAGACCAACTTTAAGTCCAAATTGAATGGCTATCCTATAAAACTGACTGGTTCTTCTCTCAAGTCATCAACTGAAATTGCTAATCTATTCAATGACCATTTTGCCAAAGATGGCTTTGCAGCAAGAGGGAACCATCAGGGATCAAATGACTATATGTCTGTTGATGAATTCCAAGCCACCAATAAGCCTGATAGATAAGCTACCTGTTGTTTCCAACAACCATGTTCATAATATAGTGAAGTTGTTGAATAATAAAATGTAAAGTGGTGTTGATGATGTTCCATGTCAAATAATGAAGGACTTTTTCTCCTGTGTAAGAGACCCACTAACCTACCTGATAAAAGATTTTTTTCTACAGGAATCTTCCCAGAACTGCTCAAGGTGGCAAGAGTAAGACCTCTTCACAAAAAGGGCTCTAAACATGATGTGGATAATTTTAGGCCTATCTCAGTGCTGTCATCTTTCTCTAAAGTTTACGAGAAGTCTATGTATGAGGATCTATACGATCATCTTATTAAAGAAGACATTCTACACACTGATCAGTATGGCTTCAGAAGGAATAAGGGAACAACTGATGCTATCAATGCCCTTTTGACTGACATTTATTGCATGCTTGATAATAGAGGAAAAGTAGCAGGTTTCTTTGTAGATCTGAAGAAGGAATTTAATTCCCTGAATCATGATATCTTTCTCGAGAAGCTACATTATTATGGGATTTGGGGTAAATTTCTCCAACTCATCAACCTATCTTGAGGACAGATCTCAGGTGGTTGAACTGGAAATTCCTCAAGATCACATACAAAATTGTCCTCATCACTCAAATCTTCAACCTCTGAGAAGAGGCGTGCCACAAGGATCAATTTCAGGCCCTCTTCTGTTCCTAGTTTATATAAATGATCTTGTCAGTAACTTCGAACTAACTTGTAAATGATCTTCCTTTTAATGTACCTCTTTGTAGAACTATTCTTTTTGCCAATGATGCTAATTTTATCTTGACCTCTGACAATTATAAAAATCTTTAAACTATAGCTGGCATGGCCTTAAAATGCGCAGAGTATACTGGTTTCATGCAAATGAACTGGAAGTAAATGTGTCCAAAACCAGTTTCATAAACTTTTCAATAAGAGAAATGCTTAATCACCCTCACTTTCAATTTATATTAAATGACTCACAAGTTGAACAGGTTACCTGCACTAAATTTTTAGGAGTCTCTATTGATTGTTGCCTGAGCTGAAGGAACCATGTAGAGGTTTTGGTGAAGAAGTTGAATTCAGCAGTGCATGCAATCTCCCAACTTACAAGAATGGCAAATGAAAAGATTCTTCTCACAGCATACTATGGGTATTTTGAACCATTGCTTTATTATGGCATTGTTGTTTGGGGAGCTTTCCCATAATCTCTTCGAGTTTTCAGAGTTCAGAAAAGGGCTATAAGAATCATATATAGAAAGCCTCCAAGGTACCCATGTAGACAGCTATTCAGGATGGCAAATATTCTGTCAGTGCCATGCCTTTTTATTTATCATACTGCTTGCCTGGCATTTCAATCCAAAAACACCTGGATTAAGGGTAGAGATATCCATATGTATGGAACAAGAGGGAGAGAAAATGCTTGACTTGATGCTCATAGGATATCATTTTATAAGTCCAAGCTATATGGCCAAGAAAATATTCAATGCCCTTCCTGTGCAGCTGAAAGAAATAGAAAGTTTCGTGCGTTTCAAGAGGGATCTGAGGAAATTGCTAATTAATGAGAGTTTTTATGAAGTACATGAATACCTTCTGAGAAGGAATACTTAAATTTAATTTAATTTTTGATTTACATGTATGAAATTCCTTCATGTATAACTGTATAACATGTATTTATTCTTGTGATAACTTTTATTCTTTTATAAAGATGGATATGAATATGAATAAATAACAGTTTTTTCAAGAACTATGAAAAACCAATTAGTTTTTTCGCATTCCCAAGAGCAACATAGCTGAAAAAGTTCAAACCAAATATACAGGTGAGCTGGCGGGTCTTTATTGGATTATCCCCTTGAGGGTCCAGGGGGCGGAGCTTCCTGGCTAGATGGTTAAGGCGAGCAAAACGAGCCTGCCAGCTAGTTATATTATAAATTAATATGCTGACAGTTGAGCTCCAGAAGCATTTTAACAGAACTTACAACTTTTTTTAATGTAATTTTTTTAAGGCAATTTTTTTAGATCTTTCCAATGTTTATTTTAAAAGTGCAATGTGATGGTCATCGATTGAGTTGATTCAAACTGAATAATAGCATTGTTGAGAGGAAAATGCAATGTCGTGCCATCTACCAGTGGTTCTTTGAACTGAAAAATGCATGGAAAGAGAGCTCCATAAATTTGCTGGACTGCAGCTGATTTTACCAGACTCCAGCCGATTTTGTTCGAGCCCAGTTTGTAAACAATGACTTTCTAGTCTGCAAAGAGACCAGAAACCAGCTTCTTACCAAGTAGTGTGGCAAAAATTCCATCTGGGGTATTTGTCCTGTGACAGCTTGCTAGATTAAATGACAAAAAGCACTTTTTACAGCTTACCATGGACTCTTAAGCCTGGTTTACACAGGTCGAGTACTTCGGGCGAGCTACTCGGCCCAGTCACTGGGCCCAGTTGTTGTTTTGTTTGAACTCGCCTCAGTACTCGACCAGATGTCCACACGCATCACATTTCAGAGCGTGACTGTTGACAGACAGCTTTAGTTTTAACGTTGTGAGTTTATATAATGGCTCGCCAAGAGTTTAAGGCCCAAGTTAGAAAGTGTTTTAAAAGAGCCTATGAGGTTATATTAGAAGAAATAGATGACGTTTTGGAAGAGGAAATTAACAAAGAACCTAGGGTATGGATTAAAGATTGGTTAAAAAGAAGAGACACTCTTGGGGCGTCCTCTCTTTTGCTACGCGAACTTGCCGTAGAAGATGTGAAAGAGTACATATCTGTGTTGAGGATGACTCCTGAAATGTTTGAGTCACTTTTAGATATGGTAACTCCTAGAATATCAAAACAAGATTCTGTTATGAGAGATGTTATCCCCTCCCAAATCAAGTTAGAAGTTACCCTCAACTTTTTGGCCACAGGCAATAGTTTTAGTTTTATTTTTTTTTAGGATGAAGCCCACATAGATCTGAGACCTGTGCGTGGGTAATGAGTTGGATGATGGTGATTAATGAGTTGGACCTACAGTTTTAGTGGGTTCCGAACCACAGTTTTCAACTGTTCTTGGTTGTAAGTTGATCTTAGGTTTTTGATTTTTTGTTTGGCTTCAGCTAATCCAAACCCTTCTTTTTTATTTTATTTATTTAATTTATTTTTATATTGTGGAATTCGCATATTCCATAAGCATTCATTGTCTTGGTATAAACCTACAAACATCACTGTCTCCTGAAGAGAGAGAACATCACTGTCTCCACTTCATTTCTAGTTTCCAGTTAAAACAGTGAACCACCAGACAAACTCTTCACCTAACCTCAAAACTGAACAGACGTTTCGCTGGGGCAAATTGTGGTGGAGGGGGTAGCTACTGGGCCGAGTAACTCGCTTCCCAACTAAACCACTCGACTCGCCCTGCAACTGACCGGTTTTTCCGACTCGCCCGCTACTCGACTCGCCGATCTGTCTACATCAAGCGAGTAGGAGGGCGAGTGTCAACTCGCATACTGACTCGCCCACTCTACTCGACCCGTGTAAACCAGGCTTTAAAGCCAACGCACACAACAACAGACGGACGTATGCAGACAGACGGATGAAAAATCGCTCCCCAGTTTATTAAATGTTGCAACGCACACAGACATCCGTCTGTCTGCAGACGTCTGCATGCAGACGTTTTAGATTCGCTCCGGGGACGATTTTCTAAACGTCTGATGCCTACATTTCATATCGCGTATGCGCTAACTCAACTTATTGACAGTCCCGCAAGAGGCGCTATTAGGTTTGTTAACCAATTTGCCTGCTTTGGGTTACACGTGTGTTGTGTTTTCTTTAGTTGATTAAGTGGTAATTTTCTTTTAATTGACATGGAACAACTAATAGGAGCAGGTTACATATGATAGTTCTTTATTTCAATCCTATATTTGCATAAATAACATAAGAAGTAGATGATAAGTAATATGAAACAGAGCAAGTCGTTGACAAGGGTCCCTGTTCCTTTTCTTCCTAGCCTGCACATATAATTTTAATATTGTAATAAGGTGAAAATCATTCTTACAATAGTACAAATTTATCACAATGAAGGCAATGTCTCATAAAGTTTTATGCATAAATACAAATGTAATAGCCAATACGTTAATTCCCAGATCTGTTAAGCTTTTTTATATTAAGAAATGTAGTTTGTAAATAGAATCACTCATTAATCTCGATTAATCGAGATAATCGACTTGCTAATCGAAATAAGATATAAAATGACTTTATAATCATGAGTTGTTTGATACATGTTAAATAAAGGAATACATTTGATAACACTAGTGCTGATGATAGAAAATACTGGTGCTTCATCGCTAAAAATAACAAAGGTAGTATATGTCATTAACCACGACTTTTAAACACTCTCCCATTGCCAAGGTACACTCCCTTGTTCTAAAAAAGTAGTCTAAACAATTCAATTGCTAGCATTAATATAATATTATGCATAATGTGTATAGGAACAAATACAATCAGCCAACATAGATTTATTTCAAACTGTTAAAATCCGAATTATTATGAAGCTAGAAAAATTATTATTTTAAAAAATATTTCTTACTAATTTAGGCAATAAATAAGGCATAAATAAGGGTTTTTAAATTATCCCTTCTACATATAATAGAATAATGATAACAATAATAATAAAATAATATTTATTATTATTATTCAATTAGTTAATCAATGAAAGCTGTGACTTCAAAAAACCTTATGGATATTATCATTAAGTTACAGTTTTTAATCGTTTCAATAAAATAAAAAATTTAATAATTTTAAAACCCCTTGCATGTAGGCACTTCCCGATCATGGAATATTTTTTGAAAAGTTTGTGCCACACCACTCAACATCATTTGACGCCATCTCACTGAAGACTAGCAGCGGACGATCCCCCATCCGTCTGCGGTTATGTGCGTTGACCAAAACGTCTGTCTGCATGATACGTCCGTCTGTTGCTGTGTGCATTGGCCTTTACTGTCACATATTAGGTATGCTATCTTAGCACGGAGTAATAATTCATGAAAAGCCTTGACAAGGTTTTTGAGATCCAAAAGAAAGCTTTTAGGTGTATGGAAAGAGTAAATAGATTAGATTCATGTAGGCCGTTGTTCAAGAGACTTGGTCTCCTAACTGTTCCCTGCTTATATGTGTATTAAGCTACTTCATAATATGTAATAAAACATATTTTAAAACAAAAAAAGAAACCGACTTCAGTGAAATGATAAAATAATCACGTACTAAAAAGTTTAAAATAAAGTATTTACTTTAAACTGAGAAAATTTTAAATTTCATACAAGTAATCTTTTGAAGTCGGCGCCAAATATTTTATGAAGTTGATAAGAAATTCTATCTAATATCAAAACTAACACTGTATTTTTTTGGAAGATGAAGCCCACATAGGTCTGAGACCTTTGCGTGGGTGATGAATTGGATGATGGAGATTGATGAGTTGGACCTACAGTTTTAGGTGGGTTCCGAACCACCAGGAAGTGATTGATCAGAAATTCTATCTAATATCAAAACTAACACTCTATTTCAATTAAATGTGATTTACACTCACTTTTACTGAAATACAGTGTCAGTTTTGATATTAGATTGTTCAATTATTTCGTCATGGAAAACATCACAGAGTACTTCTGTTATATTTTAGAAGTTTATGGGAAATTTGGCGCCGACTTCAAAAGATTACTTGTATGAAATTTAAAATTTTCTCAGTTTAAAGTAAATACTTTATTTTAAACTTTTTAGTACGTGATTATTTTATCATTTCACTGAAGTCGGTTTCTTTTTTTGTTTTAAAATATGTTTTATTTTAAGCTTTTTAGTTGAATTTTCAAACTTTGAAAACATGAGAAATTTCTTAAAGCCTACATTATGAAATATTTATCGAATTAGGAAGCCAATAATTAATTTATAATATCGAAAGTTAAGTAACTAAAAATCCACTTATAAGAAAAGATAAACTAAGGAAAATTCTACAACGTTTTATTTAATGTGGAATATTGTATTTCGGAAAATTATAATAGCGAAAGGCTTCTTAAAAGTGAAATGGCTTTTGATTCATTTTGATGTGGTCCCTTTCAGAATATACCTACACTGAAATAGTAGGCCTATATTACATTACAAGTGTGGAAAATATTGTGTTTACTGAAAATATGATAAGTGAACACAGGAGATGAAGTTGAGTGCGGTATTATCATACAAGTATGGTAAACATCTTCCCGGATGAGTTATGTACGATATTTTTTGTGATATTAGTCATATATATTTTTTTAATATAAAAAACATAAACTTTGAGCTAGTACAAAAAAATCATTAAACATAACCTCAAAATAGCCTATTGTACGCACATGTATAATGGCGAATAAATATTCTTAATCAATCACAGCAGGGAAACTAAAAATACTTCTGAGATCAGCTGTTTTTCCAAATTCTCCAACTTATTATTGAAACTGAATAGCCTTATTCCTATGACTCAATAACATCAACTAAATTATTTACAATTTTCATATGAACATATGGACAGAAATATTATATTCTTCTTATTCTCGATTCAAATTAAGTTCACGTGATTGGTCAAAACGGGACATTAAAGACTTCTTTCACACTGAACCAGCTTTGGGTAACCGATGTCGTTTACCCGGCATAATTGCATTGCATCATATGATTTCGAAAACCGTCTAGATGTAAAGCGCTCCATATGATACAATGATCAGCCTGGTAAACGACACCGGTTATCCGATTGGCGGTTATATGTGGAACTATCCTATTCAAACTTGATTGAAATGAAGACATTGAAGAATGCTCCTTTTTGTTTAATATTGGGCTAAGTATTGGGCCGATCCTTGCGAAACTTGGATGGGACCACCGCTGAGCGGTGCTCTTTCATTTAAAAAAAGATTCATCGAAATCGGTTCAATATTGTTCAAATGATTGATGTACAAACCTAAAAAAAAACAAAAAAAAAACAGGTCGAATATAGTAACCTTGTTGTTTTTGGAAGTCGGTTAAAAAAGAGTGATATCAACCTAAATCTTGACGTACACGATTATGATACAAGAAGCCAAGGAGATTATCACTTTGTGAGTCACAATAGTAGCTAATTCAAACAAAAACCTAGTTATATTGGTAGGAAACTCTACAACTAGCTACCGCAGTTTTTAAAGTCTTGAAAATATAGAAATTTTTTAAAACAATTGAGCAATTGTTTAGTTGGTAAAGCCTTTTATAGTGTACAAGAGTTCCTTTAACATCAAAATTAAGCCCCACTTCAACTAATATTGGTATAGTAATTATGTTAACTAGTGTATAAGATTGTATAATTGTTGATCTGACTTGTCTTATACTCCTTAACTGGAGCCTTCAAGACATAATCTACAAAAAAAGTTATACCATACTAAATCATGGATTGCACAAAAGCATAATATAGTATTTTTAGATGAAAAAGGATCACATAGCATTATATGAAAAATGAACAACAAATATATAGAATCCAAGAATAGTACAGTATGAATGCTTTGCTGGGATAATAATTAGCCACAATTTTAAATTCAACTAGCCTACTATAAATCAATTTCAAACAATGTTGTCATTTTATTCTAGGAGAGCATGATGAGATTGTGAATGATCTTACTTTGTCCAAAGGATTAAGGCGAAATGTAAAGGTGAGTGTGACATTCTACAATACTAATAATATTAATATACACATGGGGGCTCCACTTGGACCCAGGCCACACTTTATGTGTTAAGCTAGGAGGTAATAAGACTGTGCGTAGGGTTTCAATCATATTATTTTCAAAGTTTCTTGTATTTGATATTATTAAGATTTTATAGAAAAAATTTAAAACAAAAAAAATCGAGGATAATCAACAATTAAATACTCCTGTACTATAATGTTGAAAATAAAGTATTTACTTCAAAATAAATAAAACATATTTTAAAACAAAAAAAGAAACCGACTTCAGTGAAATGATTAAATACTCACGTACTAAAAAGTTTAAAATAAAGTACCGTATTTACTTTAAACTGAGAAAATTTTAAATTTCATACAAGTAATCTTTTGAAGTCGGCGCCAAATATTTTATGTAGTTGATAAGAAATTCTATCTAATATCAAAACTAACAATGTATTTTTTTGGAGGATGAAGCCCACATAGGTCTGAGACCTTTGCATGGGTAATGAATTGGATGATGGAGATTGTTGAGTTGGACCTACAGTTTTAGGTGGGTTCCGAACCACCGGGAAGTGATTGATAAGAGATTCTATCTAATATCAAAACTAACACTGTATTCCAATTAAATATGTGATTTACACTCACTTTTACTGAAATACATAGTAATTGATAAGAAATTCGATCTAATATCAAAACTAACACTGTATTTCAATTAAATGTGATTTACACTCACTTTTACTGAAATACAGTGTCAGTTTTGATATTAGATTGTTCAATTATTTCGTCATGGAAAACATCACAGAGTAATTCTGTTATATTTTAGAAGTTTATGGGAAATTTGGCGCCGACTTCAAAAGATTACTTGTATGAAATTTAAAATTTTCTCAGTTTAAAGTAAATACTTTATTTTAAACTTTTTAGTACGTGAGTATTTAATCATTTCACTGAAGTCGGTTTCTTTTTTTGTTTTAAAATATGTTTTATTTTAAGCTTTTTAGTTGAATTTTCAAACTTTGAAAACATGAGAAATTTCTTAAAGCCTACATTATGAAATATTTATCGAATTAGGAAGCCAATAATTAATTTATTACATGGAAAGTTAAGTAACTAAAAATCCACTTATAAGAAAAGATAAACTAAGGAAAATTCTACAACGTTTTATTTAATGTGGAATATTGTATTTCGGAAAATTATAATAGCGAAAGTCTTCTTAAAAGTCAAATGGCTTTTGATTCATTTTGATGTGGTCCCTTTCAGAATATACCTACACTGAAATAGTAGGCCTATATTACATTACAAGTGTGGAAAATATTGTGCTTACTGAAAATATGATAAGTAAACGCAGGAGATGAAGTTGAGTGCGGTATATCATACGAGTATGGTAAACATCTTCCCGGATGAGTTATGTACGATATTTTTTGTGATATTAGTCATATATATTTTTTTAATATAAAAAACATAAACTTTGAGCTAGTACAAAAGGATCATTAAACATAACCTCATAATAGCCTATTGTACGCACATGTATAATGGCGAATAAAATTAATATTCTTAATATATCACAGCAGGGAAACTAAAAATACTTCTGAGATCAGCTGTTTTTCCAAATTCTCCAACTTATGATTGAAACTAAATAACCTTATTCCTATGACTCAATATGAATCAACTAAATTATTTACAATTTTCATATGAACATATGGACAGAAATATTATATTCTTCTTATTCTCGATTCAAATTAAGTTCACGTGATTGGTCAAAACGGGACATTACAGGCTTGTTTCACACTAAACCAGCTTTGGGTAACCGATGTCGTTTACCCGGCATAATTGCCTTGCATCATATGATTTCGAAAATCGTCTAGATGTAAAGCGCTCCATATGATACAATGATTTGCCTGGTAAACGACACCGGTTATCCGATTGGCGGTTATGTGTGGAACTATCCTATTCAAACTTGATTGAAATGAAGACATCGAAGAATGCTCCTTTTTGTTTAATATTGGGCAAAGTATTGGGCCGATCCTTGCGAAACTTGGATGGGACCACCGCTGAACGATGCTCTTCCATTTAAAAAAATCATCGAAATCGGTTTGATATTGTTCAAATGATTGATGTACAAACATAAAAAAAAAAACAGGTCGAATATAGTAAAACCTTGTTGTTTTTAGAAGTCGGTTAAAAAAAAAATAATTTCGTACAAGTAACTTTTTAAAGTCGGCGCCAAATTTTTCATAAACTCCTAAAATAATACATTGAAATTTTTGAACCTTGTAAAATATTGAAAAGGTTAATTTTGTATGAAATAAAAAAAACTCTCAGATTGAAGTAAACATTTTAAACTTTCTAGTACAGTTTTTGAGTATCATTTCATTGAAGTTGGTTTCTTTTTTTTATTTGTTAAAAGTATGAAACTTTTAAGTTGAATATTCAAACTTTGAAAACATGATAAATTATTAATTTGTTGAAGTCTATTGTGAAACATTTGGCAAATTAATATGATAAATTAATATTACAAACGTTATAGATTGAAGTAGCTAGAAATCTGATAAAAAGAAAAGTTATTAAACTAAGTAAAATCCAACAAACCTTTATTAAACAGACTACTGTATAGAGTAAAATTATAATTGCAAAGGGCTTCATAAATGTGAAATGATTTTTGATTTGTTAATTTAATTCAGTCCCTTTCAAATAATACCTAAACTGGAAAATTAATAACTCTGGAATTATTAAAAAAAAAAAACATTTATTCTTGATAATTCAAATTTCCATGTGTTAGTATTCCTCTCTGATCAGCCATGGCTCTCTTATGCCTTATCAGATGATACCTTTCAATTTGTATAGTACACCTGATTGGCCAAACCGGGACATTACATAGATTCATTACAAACAAGATCAATTTGTTGAATGATTTGATAGAGAATGAAAAACCAGATGTGTTGGTAGTGACAGAGCATGGTCTTGGAGAGTACGAAATTGATTGTATCAACTTGAATAATATGTTCCTATTAACAAGTTATTGTAGGAAGCTCATGAGGAAGGGTGGCGTAGCTGTTTATGTAAGTGCTCATTTCAAACACAGTTTCAAAATTTTAGATGTTGGCAACTTGTGTAGCGAAGGTAATATTGAGGTAAGCTGTGTAAATTTTAAAATTGAAAATAAGATTTTTGTTATCGTAGGAGTGGTAATTATTGAGTATCCAAACTTTTCGATTTTTCCAACAATTTTTTTTGTGACATCTCCACACTCCATGAAGCAATAATCCGTTGAAATTTTTTGGGGTCACGTTTTTTTCACACAAAAATTTAAATTTTCGGAAAAAATTTGTTTATGAAAATTTAATTTTTCATTTGAAAAATTCATAATTTGCAAACATATTATGAACTCCAAACCATAAAACGATATAAATCAAATAAATAATAACATATCCAGAGAAAACTAAGCTTACTAACCTTTCAATACTTTGGTGGAATGAATACCAGTCAACCACTGTTGTTGTCGAAATTCCCAGCTCTTCACAAATAAATGTTTGTCGGGGTGGCTTTAGGTGCAAAAGTATTGACATCAAATAGAAATATTTTTCTATTGGGAGTCTACAATTGTCCAAGAATGAGCCCACCCTTGCCAAGCCAGTAAACCCACAAACCGCGGCCGCCTTCTTTCCCTGTCGCACTTTTTTTTTTTACAGCGAAATTGAAGATTCGACGGTAATTGTGCCGCAGATGTTAGCAAATAAAAAATCACTTGAAACCCAAATTGTAGTATTATGTCTCCTGATCACAATTATCAACTTTAAGGGGATGTTTCACAGAGACAAGATTTCACAGAGACAAGTTGTGCTTTTAAACAATAGAAGTCTCATAGGGACAAGGTTTCGTAGAAGCAAGTAGTTCTAAAAGTTGCAGTGTCACAGAAGCAAGTTCTCACAGAGACAAGGTGACAGTTTTAAAATTATATTCAGTTTCATTGGAACAAGTTCTCACAGGAGCAAGTTCGTGTGGCGTGTTGCCTACATCTGAACTTGAAGGCATTCCATCTGTTTTAGAAAATTGAATGCCTGCTGTATTTTATTTAATAGAACTTTTCTCCATGTTTGTTTTTTTAGTTAAATCTATGCATATAATTAGACAGTGAAATATATATTGTGGTGTAGCATTTTATTAAATGAGATGTGGGTACTGAATTAATTATTATCTGCAAAAATCGAAAATTTAAGCTAGACGTAGCAGCCTAGTCTTTGCTTCATACGACTAATTCACCTAGAAATAAAAGGTAATAAAAGATAAATAAATCATAATACGAACCTAATTTACTGTACAATAAGTATTTATTCAATCATCCATCGAAATAGTAAAAACTAACCAAAACTTCATTAGATTCATTGTTTACCTTTCTTATCAGTAATCTGTCAGCTGTAAATGAAACGGCTTTCAGACAAGTTTTGTCAAACAAATTATGTCATAAGGTTTTCAAGAAACGGCGATGAAAAAATCATTTGGCTTTTTTATATTTCATTTTATATTGGATACATATTAACATTATTCTTTAGGTCTAAAGGTCTAAAAGTC
The DNA here is from genome assembly GCA_948455865.1 of Conomelus anceps. Taxonomy (NCBI): domain Eukaryota; kingdom Metazoa; phylum Arthropoda; class Insecta; order Hemiptera; family Delphacidae; genus Conomelus; species Conomelus anceps. The sequence continues at coordinate 155,817,150 of OX418216.1, forward strand.
ATAAATATATGATTAAACTACAGCAGACATTCAATTTACTAAAACAAATGGAATGCCTTCAAGTTCAGATGTAGGCAACACGCCACGCAAACTTGTTCCTATGAGATCTTGTCCCAGTGAAACTGCACATAATTTTTAAAATTTCACCTTGTCTCTATGAGAACTTGCTTCTGTGACACTGCCACTTTTAGAACTACTTGCTTCTACGAAACCTTGTCCCTAAGAGACTACTATCGTTTAAAAGCACAACTTGTCTCTGTGAAATCTTGTCTCTGTGACACGTACTCGTTTTTAAGTGTCGGTCTCAATTAAATAATTAATTATTCAATATTAAAAACTCACCTTTTGAACATAAATACGGCTCTGAAAAGCCTTTATAGCATAACATCATTTCATAGACGAACAGATAGATAGAGCAATGGAGTGCCATCTACATCAGAACATCAATGGAAACTGGAATGGAACTGCATAACCAAACCTTTCCTAACCTGGCTAGATGTGACTGAACCACCTCTGTAAATATTTAAAAGGTTTAAAGTTAAATATTTAAAGGTATTTTAAAGGTGGTTCAGTCACATCTAGCCAGGTTAGGAAAGGTTTGGTTATGCAGTTCCATTCCAGTTTCCATTCCACTTCGTTCCATTAACGCAGACTATGCTTCTGCGCATGCGCGAAATGTTTGCACATGTGCAGATTTTAAAGGTCTTGGCCCAAAAGCCTAAAACCCAGGCTGTGGAGTGGCTAGCTGGCTACAGGTTATGTATAATTATGTGCGATGCATCAAGTGATGAGATTTTGGAACAAATTGAAAATGCCTTTATTATTAAGTAGATAAATTGCATGAGTAAATAATTAATAAATTGAAATGCAAATTATTGTGTTGCAAATATTCATGCATTCTAAACACACAATTAAAGTTAATTGCTGAAGATAGTCATTTTGGGGCTCTGTTCCAAAGGTAGGTTTTCAATATTGAATAATTAATTATTTAATTGAGAATGACACTTAAAAACTTGATAATTGTGATCAGGAGACATAATACTACAATTTGGTGAAGTTTCAAGTGATTTTTTATTTGCTAACATCTGCGGCACAATTACCGATTCGACTTATTAACAACTAATTCTGCACCACACTTTAAATGGTTGACATATAACAAGAAAAGCAATGGACCTAGTATTGACCCCTGGGGCACTCCAGCTTGGACCTCTAATTTATTAGATTTATTCTTTACTATACTATTCCCAACTACTGCAGTTAGTTCTACACATTGTTTTCTCCCAATAAGATATGATTCAAAACATTTCAGTTCAACCCCATTTACGCCTACATTTTGCAGTATTTCCAATAAATTTCTATGATTAACACAATCAAATGCCTTTGATAGATCTAAGAAGATTGCAGTAGCTTTATCACCTGAATCTATTATATCTATTAGTTTATCAACTAGAGAAACTATGGCTGTCTTTGTTGATCTCCCTTTCTGGAAGCCATGCTGTTCATCACAGATAAAGTTAGCTTCTTGAAGGTGCAGAAGTAACCTATTTAGAACTACTCTTTCAATGATTTTACTTATTACATTTAAAATACTAATGGGCCTATAGTTTTCCACCTTTTGTCTATCACCACTTCTGAAGATTGGCAAGATCTTCCCCTCTTTCAAATTATCTGGAACAACACCTTGTTCTAATGAATGATTGATCAGATGAATCAAAGGGTCTAACAATTGATATTTACATTCTTCCAGAATTTTACTGGATACCCCATCCATTCCTACAGTTTTCTTATTATTCAAACTATCAATGATATTTGACAACTCATCTTGCAATACTGGGTGGAATTTTAATTTGTTCTGAATCCCATCAGTATACCACATGTTTGCATCACTAATACCTGTATTAAGAGATTTTTGAAGATTCTTAGCAACCAGTTGATAATATCTGTTAAAGAAATTACAAATGTCTACACTATCATCAATATATTTGTTATTTTCGTTAATTATTCTGGGGACACTAGTATAAGCATCTACATGAGCTACTTGCCTATTTTTGTTTATTACATCCCACACTGCTGTGTTAAAGTACACAATATTAAATGTTCAAATTTCAGCTGTTTTCTTACATTTCGCTCTTTCCACTTCTTTTGTATAGTTTTTCTTTAGAGCTTTGTAATTATCTTCACTTAACATATTTCTAGATAGTTTGAATTCATTATATGCATCTTTAACCCTATTTCTTTCTGCAAGGATATCATCAGTTATCCACTCTTCAATTTTGTGTAATTTGTTTTTTACAGGGACTTTTTTAACTGGACAACTCATAGTAATATGAAACCTTAAAATATTAATGAAACTATCATATTTGTTATTCAAACTATCGCTATTGTAAACCCTACTCCAGTTTTCTTGAAGCAGATTCTGCTTCAAACAATCGATATTCCCCTGTTCACATTGTTGAATTTCTTTCATTACTCTACTCTTTTTAATTGATTTATGACCATGCAACCACACCTCTAAGATTTCATAGTCATGATCAGATAGTTCCGAGCCACCTAATCTGGTTTTGAGTAATCTATATTTGTAAGGATGTTATCAATTATTGCTTGTGATATTCTTGTGACTCTGGTATATTCATGAACGTTTATTTCCAAGTTATTCATGTATATAATATCCCTTAAATCTTCTGTCATTTTATTCTGTGTTGCAAAGTCTGTATTGAAATCTCCCGCTACAATAACGTTTGTAAAGCAAGAAGTAGTAATCTCTAAAAGCCTATTGAATAGTTCGCAAAGCCCAATAGCTTGGCTAATTCGCAAGCCGAATAGTTTAATGTGTGAGACTAACCTATCCAGACAAAATTCAAATGAAGACATCAATGAATGCTAATTTTTGCTTGAATGGGACCACCACTAAATGATGATCTTTCATTTGCATTTTTTTATTGAAATCGGTTCAATAGTGCTCAAGTAATTTATTATTGATGTGAAAACTTGAAAAACATGGGTCAAATTGATAACCTCATCCTTATTGGAAGCCGTTTAAAAATGCCATATCTATTGCCATAAGAAGAAATCAATTTTTCTGTTGTCAACAAAATTGAAATTTCTCGCAGAAATTAATCTCACCTTGATAATTAACCCTTGATAACTTTTTTATAAGTAGAAGGCACATTGCAGAACAAAATGACATATTTTTTATTTCAATCAAAAAATTAGTTTTTTTGGCATAACTTTTGGAAAAACTGAAATTTTTTCAAAATTTTTAAATAACCAATTCACATGTAAAATGGAGGCATTGAAAATTTAAAGTTTCTGATTGAGTAATTTGATTTGGGTAGCTGCTGAATTCGGCCATCTTTAAGTCTGCAACAAAGCATTTTTGCATCGTTGTCTGTATGAACTCTTTTAATTATTATTTTGGTGAAAACAATAACACAAGAAGTATGGGTAATTGTATGCTAAGTACTCTGAATAGAGATCTTTTACCAAATAAAAAATAATTATTGTTCTTATTATATTTGGTATTGAATATTCTGCTAGGTACATGAGCTCATAGCTAATTTTGTCAAGGGCCCACAAAGATGCCATTCCAGCACTGAATCTATGCACTAGCAGCATTGCAATAATCAACTAGACCAGGAAGAAAACATTGCATTTCTAGAAGTTTTGCTGGATAGACGATTGACCTGGGCTCCAAACATTGGGAAAATGTTGTTAAATTTCATCTGGGGTATTTGTCCTGTGACAGCTTGCTAGATTAAATGACAAAAAGTTACTTTTTGAAGTATACCATGGGCTCTTACTGTCACATATTAGGTATGCTATCTTAGTATGGGGTAACTCATCAAAATAAAACCTTGATAGAGTGTTTAAGATCCAAAAGAAAGCTGTTGGGTGTATTAAAAGAGTAAATAGATTAGAATGATGTAGGCCGTTGTTCAAGAGACTTGGTCTCCTAACTGTACCCTGCTTATATGTGTATGAAGCTACTCCATAATATATAATAAAGAGTTAAAAAACCAGAATCTTGACATACACGATTATAAAATTATAATACATGAAACCGAGGAGATTACCACTTGGTGAGTCACATTAGTAGTTTATTTAAATAAAAACCTAGTTATAATGGTAGGAAACTCTACAACAAGCTACCGCAGTCTTTAAAGTCTTAAAAATATAGAAAAATATTTAAAAATAATTGAAAAAATATTTAGTTGATAAAGCTTTTTATAGTGTACAAGAGTTCCTCTCACATCAAAATTAAGCCTCACCTCAACTAATTGATGTAGTAATAATTAAGTATTGTATAAAATTTTTAATATTGAATGTATATTATTGTTGATCTAACTTGTCTTATACTTCTTAATCAGAGTCTTTGAGATATAATCTACAAAAAAAATCAATCACAGAAAATAAAAAATTTTTTGCTCTCACATAAATAATTTTGTTTTTCAATTTTCAGTGTGCTTTGAACTGTGCGTTAGGAAATCTTGTAAGTATTACAGTTTTGGTTGAAAAATATTATGTCATTGAATAATTAAAATGACAAATCGACCTAAAAAAAATGCAATTGTATTATCAAAGAGACAAATTGCCCCGGAAAAACACCCATTCAGATAGATAGATAGATAGATAGTTTTATTGTCATTAAGTGCAGGAAGCACAATAGAAAAAACAAAAACAGAATAGTCATACAAAAGTAAGCCAAAGCAATACAGTTAGGTAGCAATAAAGTTAAGCAATACAAAAGTAGCCGAAAGCATTAAAAGCCCAAAGCATATGTAAACATGATGATTTGTAAAGTCCTTTTCTTCCACAGCAATAGCACACCACTTCAGTTCTTTGATAGTTGGTTGATGAATGTCCCTAATTATTTGATTGAGCTCTACTCCTATTATTTGTGATTTTCATTGAACGACTGGTGTAATTAACATCTTGAATACTTCTCATGTCCCTTGAAGTAGCTTCTAGAGTTGAAGCAATTTTTACCACCTCATTGTAAAACAAATCTTCCTGAGCTATAATTTGTTTCTTCATTTCTTCACTTGATCATTTTTCAGTCCCCACACTAGCTGATCCCATAAATTTTCTTCCAATGTATTGCCGAATTTGCACCCACTAGCAATCTTTTTAAGTCGTGCTTGATAATCCGAAATATTCTCATGGCTTTTTTGTACAGTACTGTGTTCTTGATCTTGAATTTCTCAGCCAAAAAGTTCACTTTTGGCGAAAAATGTTGAGTGGGCAAGATAACAATTTCCTCAGATTTTAAATCCTTAACTAGTTTTGGTATTGTTAAGTCTTTCAAAAGTGAATACGTTTCATTTCCGATGAGAGGTATTAATAAATGAGTATTTTGTCATCCAGAATCGAATTCACAGCAATATATGAACATAACCTCTCCACTCATACTTCGAAATTGTTCTCACACAATCGAAATTCACTGAACAACCCAATTATATTCGTCGCCATTGTAATAATTAATCACCACCGGTATTATACATGACACTATACTTTATTATATTCATAATTTCATATTCATCAATATTAAATGTCACACTTTCATAACCATCACATCAGTACATCACATACAAAATGGATACAAGGATACAACTCAAATCAGTGTTACCACACTACATATATTACAGAAAATAGTCAACCTGATTGACACATTGTGGAAGCGAATAGTCAGTGTGAAGTTAGCAGGACATTTGTTAGAAGATCACTGAAAAACAAAAGTTCTATTAGCAGGCACAATAGTTCTACAGTTCCTGATAGTTTATAACAATAGTTCCAAGAAAATAAGAAAGATAATTGAGATTGAAATAATGCGCTGCTAACTTCTACTCTGGAAACATATTTTTGTCAGCAGCACACGTAATATCACTCTAATCAACAAAAAGAGGAGAGTTCTGGGTGGATTTTGACCTGGAGAATAGTTTGACACAAGAGTTCCAGTCGATCGGGCCACTAGAAAAATATTTATGAATTTTTGAATTTTTATGACATTAGAAAAGCTATGTGATTTGGTGAGTAAAGATTGAAAAAATCACATTTTCATTTCAAGCTCACCAAGAAGATTACAGAACTGCAGAGTTCAGATTGATATGTATTCTTTAAAAAAAATTATGACTAATAAAAGAAAAAGCTAGTAAACTTAGCAGGCAATGTAATATACACTATCTTTGGGAAAACATGAGATTTCTGGGTGGGTCTTAACCCATATTTTTATTTAACACTGAGTTCTAGTTGATCAGGCCACTAGAAAAAAAATTACGAATTTTTTAATTTTTATGACATTAGAAAAGCTATTTATGTCAGCAGGACATATGATTTAGTGAGTAAAGATTGAAAAAAATCACATTTTCATTTCAAACTCCGCAAGAAGATTACAGAACTGAAGATTTCCAATTGATATGTATTGTTCAATAAAAATTATGACGCATAAAAGAAAAAATTAGTAAACTTAGCAGGTAATGTAATATACACTATTATTGAAAAAACATGAGAGTTCTCGGTAGTTCTTAACCCATATTTTGATTTGACACTGAGTTCTATCGATCGGGCCACTAGAAAAAATTTACAAATTTTTAAATGTTGTTGACAATAGAAAAGCTATTTGTGTCAGTAGGACATATTGTAGTGAAAATAGTAGTTATTGTTAATTACCCTATTCCAATATTCATATGATGAAAAATCACATTATTTGTGTATTTCTTGAAACTTAAGCAGAACTTATTTTTTATTGCCTTGTTTCTGTTTGATATAAAAATCCAGTGTTTTACATACAGTAATGTTATTTCCAGTTATTAGCATGTTGTTTCGGGAAGACGCCAAAAATAGTCGACGACAAAGGTGGTCGATGTTTATTTTACGCTGACGACAGAGTTGGTCGATTTTTATTTTACGCTGACGACAGAGGCGTCCACAATCCTGAGTAGTCCAAGTCTGACGGGTGCATGCAGCGACAGACTAGGTCTATTCTTGAAACTTCTCCTCTCGACAGAGTGGGCCTGCGACAGAGTTGACCTTTAGTGTTCGCAATATCGATACATACAAAATATCGACAGTTAAACTTCAGTTAATCGACCTCAACAACATCAAAAACTTAATTATATGAGATTGGCAGCTCTGTCCTCTCCTCTGTGAGTAGGTTTGAGGCTCTATAATAAACACTGGAATAAAGTATAATTTGATGAATGAAGTCTTCTTGGAGCCTCAAGTTTGTGCCATTATTGAGGTGTACAAGACAAGTCACATCAACAATTATACAATCTTCTACAATAGTTACCATAAATTACTGTATCAATTAGTTGTGGTTAGGCTCAATTTTTATGTGAAAGAAACTCTTATACACTATGAAACGTTTCAACTAAATATATTATTTTTATTGTTGTTATGATTCCTAAATACTATTAAATAATTTTCAGATCTTACATTAACTTCGTTTATCTTTTAGTTTAATATTTCAATTTCCTCTGACCTACATTGACTCATGAGAATTAGAATTTCAATTATATGGTCTTCCTGCTGCATTTTTACAATAACCTCCAGAGATTTTATGAAATTCACAAACCCTATCCGGTCTTCCTCAGATTTTTTTAGTGATGATTCTAATTTTTTTTTTAATTTGGTGTGATCACACAATAGTTTAGCAATTGTTCATGTCTATCATTTTTACATTTCAAGCCAGAGTTTGTTAAGTAGCTCAGTAATTCTCAACTGGCTTACAATACATTGTAAGGTGCAATTCTTTTGATGGTAGTTTTATTTTGGACAATTGATAGTTTAAAAATATGTCAGAAATAATATTTTAATAAGTTTTCTGTAAGAACAATTATAAATAACACAACCAATTACAGAAATTGCTATGGCTACTATCAAAAATACCACATTTATGTTTAATTCGAAAATAGCTAGACAAGAGCCGTAGGTCTGTGTTCATGGTTGTGAAAAAAGAACTGATGTTTAAACGACTTTTAATAAAATGATGTAAATAATATTTTTATGATAATCGTAATAAAGTATATTTGATAAGTTGTGCATGAACCGAAATTACTCTCCTCTTGACTGCTAACAACTGTTTCTGGCTGGATACCATTCAATCTTATTATTTATCTACATACGTAATTCATCTCAATTTTTTATATAGGCTATATTTTTATTTTGAAACCGATTTTACATTATAATACATCAGTAAGTATTCTATGCTCTTTAAATTTCAAGAGTTCAATGTTGTATTTGATATGCTCACTCCGCAGTGGCATATTATCCAAAATTCGAAGAGCAAATTAAGATCAAGAATCTTTATTTGCCATTAAAAAATAAAACATTGCAATAGGCTTCATCAATATATCATAATATAGTTTAAGATGTTGATTCTCAGCTAAAACAAATAAATAATAGTGTTTTCCCTCAAACTAAAATATTTCATACACTAAAATACACCAAGTTTGAACAAAAATTAAAATCATATTTTCAAGTCACTAATATCACAATACATGTATTCATCTGTGATGTTTTCCATGACGAAATACTCAATGAACAATCTAATATTAAAACTGACACTGTATTTCACCTTTAAATAATGTTTTATTCACATATATTGGAGATGCTTGAGGAATGCATTTCACTTCTGAAAAGAAGCTTCGTCAGCCTCCATGTATTCATTCAAATTATAAAATGGCTTTTTTCTTAACCATTTGTTAATTACTGATTTAAAGCCTTTTTCTGGTAACATTCTTATTTCAAGAGGAAGTTTATTAAATACGGTATTAAACATGGTATAGGCCTACATAGCTTTTATGCGTCTTTGATAATCTTATGTAAGGAGTAAGATCAGAGTTCGTTCTAATATTATAATTATGAAAATTATTATGTTGATCAAAATTGTTTAAATTATTTCCAACTGTTATCAAATTATAATAGAATGTAGGTATAACATAATATTAGGAATAACACTGCAATAAAAATCATTTATGAATGACATGAAGAAGGTAAAACAGGAACAACCATACTAATATGTGGAAATTCACAAAGAATTTTAACCTATGAGAGATACAACATCCACAAAGAAGTTGTATAAAAGAAACACCTTTTTAACACCATGAACAATACGATACAAATTTCGAGGCAAAGCCAGGTTATACCATTGATGTATACTACTAGATGCGTAACTCTAATGTTGAAGGCTTATGGCATAGTGAAGCCACTTTTTTCTGGCGGGAAAAGGCCAAATCGGGCAAAAGTTCAAATTTAACACAGGCTCTTATGGGAAAAAGTCTATTTTCATTTGAAGATTTCTCGCAACTCCCTTCATGGATTTCAATAATTCTTTTTTTGAAAGATAGCCCATGATTCTGTCTTACATATAGTAGTAATAATTTAACATTCCAGATTTTTTCTGGCTCAAGCCAATTTCAAACTCAGAGCAGTGCATAAGCAGTATCATAAGTATGTGATTTCAGGAAAAACACAGTAATTTTTTTCTCAGCGTATTCCTATGTACTTTGACGCACTGAATCCGAATCTGAACTCTCGCACCTCAAAAAACGCTCGCTTCACGAAATATTTCCAAGATGGCGGCCAAAATTTCATAAGCGAATTTTCTCAATCTTTATGAAGAAAAAATTCTAGAGTAATATTATTTGTGGTCTGTGATTCCCTGATTTCGAATATATGATTTTTATTCTGAGAAAATTCGGGAATAAAAGATATTTTAATAGAGCAAACATCAAAGTCTAGCTTTTTCAAATTTTGACTAAAATAACAATAATAGGCTATTTTGTGAAGCAGACATACAGAAATAAAAAAAAACATCATAAACTTGATTCAGCAGTAGGCCTCCAGTTGGGTCTGAGGTAGCATTACAACAATGCGAAATTGCCGTCACACAAATATGTAAATGTTAAACTCTTTAGTGAAGATTTTCTTTATTTCATTAACGTTTAAATATCAAGTGAGAAAGTAATATAATGGAACTATTATAAACTTAAAAAACACTTTTAAATGGAAATTGACTCACGTTACGGTGTACTGTGGGTCGTCTGATGATGCTCTAGACAACAGAGCGAAACGGCCGTCACGCCATAACGTGAGTCAATTTCCATTTAAAAGTGTTTTTTTAAGTTTATAATACATATTAGTGGAAACAAGATGGATCTTCAACATCATAATGGAACTGCAAGACCAAAGGAAATATAAATTTACTGTATGAATAAATAAATATAAATATATATATATATATTTAGATACAGCATGCTTCAAAATTCAGTAGGCTCCTTTTCAAATTCATATTGAGACGCCCAAGAATGCTCACCAATGCCATTGCAGTTCAAGCAAAATCGCTTGATTAAAAGAGTTATTTAATAAATTACTGTATGGTATATCACGAGTAATTAATGCTTAAAAGAACAAGATTGAAGTGGTGAATATGGTAGTACATTATTTTTAATAAAAAAACCCCATAAAAGTGAGGAAGCAGAAAACAATCTTGTAAAACTACGCTCGCACATAGACAATAAAAAGATAAAATTACTTGTTTGAAAATAAATATTTCCACCAGACTTGCACTGATTGGTACATCTATAATCACTTCATGAAATAATCATGTTAAAACATCATTTAACATCACAAAACAAGTCATTTGAGCACTGACAAATACGGGTTTTTTCCACTATACAAATTTTCGTGGTTTTGCCCGATTTAGAAGCGGGCGATGCTAGCGCTGTGACTTCACAGCGGATCCCGGAGTTACGCATCTAGTAATATATATCAATGGGTTATACAGCCAATCTTCTGGCTCGCCGAAGTCTATACCATATCGATTAGTTACAATGAATCGATAGAAGAGAATCGATATAATTACCTCATTCCTTTGTAGACCCACTCTGTCGGGTGCGTGCAGCGACAGAGGCGGTCGATTTCTATTTCTTCACCAAACGACAAAGGCGGTCGGCGACAGAGGTGACCACATTCCTGAGATGACCAACCTGTCGGGTGCGTACAGCGTCAGATGCGGTCTAAAAATCGTCTGTGTTTGTCGTCGACCACTTCTGGCGCTCTCCCGTTGTTTCTCGATTGATAGTTTCATGTTGTGTTTTTACAGAAAAGAATGATAACTATTCAAATATCCGTTTTAGTTTAAATTATTTTTTTCCTGAACATAATACAACATAAATAAAGTACGGTAGCATAATTTAATTAGTTGACTAGACATGAATTCATGACTACTAAATCTGAAAGAACGCTAATGGAATGGCGAAAAGAAAAAGACAAACGAAAATATTGTTGATATATGAAAAGAAGGATTAGTAACAGTGGTCCTCGGTGTTATCTGCTATGTAAATGTTTACTTCTTAGCAATAAATTACTCTGCTTTTGACAATTTTATGGTGTTTACTTGTTCCTTTGTAGAATGTTCTAGTTGTTTGATTATTATTTAATGGAGTCTTATCGAATATTATGGATGGTGGGAGGGTCCTTGATTGTTTATTTTAAAATTCGGTAGAATTCTTGTAATTAATATTTCTCTTGGTAATAAAAATGAGAAAGAATGCTTTGTTTTTGAAATAATGATAATATACTGATCATACTAAATACACACTATAACCATCAAAATAAAGATGTTTTGATATCCAACATGTTGAGCATTCTAAGTGCTTTATTACAGCTTTTTACCAAAATAGCCTATGTTATATAAATACAGTGATATCTTGTTTGAGATTCATAAGGTTCTGAGATTTGAATTGTCCGTTGAATTTTTTGAATAATTAAAAAGAACAATTGCAAATAATTCCAATTTTTAAACTCCAATTATTGTAAAATTGAAGCCATATTTCAATTGTTTTATCCAGAAGTTATCAACTCATACTTCTGATGAAAGTTGAGTCATCCATGAAATCAGCTATCAACTGATCGGCTGTAGCGAGAATGTTTTCCAGCGAATCTGTCAAGTTATGAACAAATTATTTTCAAACTAAAAAGAGTACTATTTCACTGGCATTTGTGTGAGTAAGGTTTGTCTTTGTGTGCGTGTGAGAAGTGAGAGTGCTAAGAGAGAAGAGACAATAGAGCAAAGAGCCATCCACCACCCCAGGAATACAAGTTTATTGCACTCTTATCTGGTGCATGTTGACCAACGAACCCATAAGATCATTGGTCTTATGTGTTCGCTGATGTTGACATTCCGGCTTTCCTTATCTAAAGATCTAAAGCTATACATCATATTGTTGCTTTACGAATAGATATTGTTTGAGACACTTTTATCCACAGAAACTTTTATATGCAATAACATTAACTTATTGAAAAATTATAATATTACACAAAAAATCATCTGAGCATTCGGATATACGGTACTTTATAACTTTTTGTAGAATGTCAATAATTTGAAACATCAGAGATACACATTGTTCAAAATTGCATCAATCGGGATAAATTGCAGGGACATAGCCAGGGAGGATATCGGGATACATCCCCTCCCCCCAAGATGTTGTAGGCCTAGTCATCTTCCACAAAACTAATAATCTACAAAATAAAATTAAAACTGTCAACACAAAAATAAACCTTAGTTTATTTTTCACGGGATAAAAATGTCACATTTGACCGATAATTTGGAATTCTACTTGAAAGAGGGATATAGGCTTTCATTATACTATATATTTGTAAAATGATTTTTTTCTCATTATAAATAGTTATAACTCGTAAACAACTGAAAAACAAATTGCAAAACTTATCACACATTGTAGATTGTAGGCACCATCGTTTTCTTTCATATCCTTAGTAGGAGAACAGCTGAAAAAACATTTTTAATCAAACTGAATAATTTTATATGTAGCAAAATCTTTTGTGGGATTTGGTAATTTTTCATGTTTTTCCAATATTACAGCCATACCATGCGTCGGACAAGAAATATACAAAATACCTTTCTCATGGATAATACGAATCCCCAAAACTTAGCACCAAGGACATTTTGTAACACGAATAGATCCTAAGTTATAATCATTCATGAGGTTAAAATCTCCAGTTTTCCATAATTTTTGAAATTTTTTTATTACAATAAGTCAAAATTAATGCCTGATTGAAAGATGCCACTGCTATCATGTTTCAGGGAATTTTATTGTCTAAAATAATGGTTTCCTATACATTTCTTGTATGGCTGTGATCTGTGATATTGGAAACCTGGAAAATTACCTGAGCTCGTGAAATTCTAGCTACATATAAAATTGTTTAGTTTGATTTAAAATGTGTTTTCAGCGGCTCTCTTACTGTGGATATAACAGAAAAGTTTGTTGACAAGCCTATTTTGAGTGGACTGAACAACAACTAGTTTGTGGAACTTACCTCTACAAAAAACCATTTAAAAACTTTAGAAATGAAGAAATACTTGAGAAAAAATTCCTTGTCATGAAAAACATTATAACGGAGAGGACCCGTTTTGTCATTTTTTGATATCTATATCACAGACAAATTGATAAGTAAACAATAAACATCACCCAAACAATATTTACCCTATTCATTATTTCTTTCTTCCTTCAGTGTTTCAGTTTTATATCTTATGAAAAAATATATATATTTCAGTCTGGGCACCTGCCATTTCTTGAAAAATATATTTTCATTCTTGGCCACCGGAATCAAGTCACTTGTTGCCTCACCACCACACCATTATAATTTTTCTTGGTGAGCTTGAAATGAGAATGTGATTTCTTCAATCTTTACTCACTAAATCATATGTCCTGCTGACAGAAATAGCGTTTCTAATGTCATAAAAATTAAAAAATTCGTAAATTTTTTTCTAATGGCCCGATCGACTAGAACTCAGTGTCAAATGAGAATATGGGTTAAGACCTACCCAGAACTCTCATGTTTTTCCAAAGATAGTGTATATTACATTGCCTGCTAAGTTTACTAATTTTTTCTTTTATTTGTCCTAGTTTTTTTCAAAGAATACATATCAATCAGAACTCTGCAGTTCTGTAATCTTCTTGGTGAGCTTGAAATGAAAATGTGATTTTTTCAATCTTTACTCACTAAATCATATGTCCTGCTGACGAAAACAGCTTTTCTATTGTTATCAACTTTCAAAAATTCATAAATATTTTTTTAGTGGCCTGTTTGACTTGAACTCTGTGTCAAATTAATCTTCAGGTCAAAATCTACCCAAAACTCTCCTCTTTTTGTTGATTAGAGTGATATTACGTGTTCTGCTGACAAAAATATGTTTCCAGAGTAGAAGTTAGCAGCGCATTATTTCAAACTCAATTATCTTTCTTATTTTCTTGGAACTATTGTTATAAACTATCAGGAACTGTAGAACTATTGTGCCTGCTGATAGAACTTTTGTTTTTTAGTGACCTTCTAACAAATGTCCTGCTTACTTCACACTGACAAGAGAATATTGAAAGTGAAGAGAAAATATGAAAGTTTAGTACTAATTTTTGGATAAATGACGTTTTATTTGAAATTATTCTATAATTATTATTATTATTATTATTAGTGCTCAAGGGTGATAATTCTTTTTTCAAATAATTTTCTATTGGAATTGGTTTTTCTTGTTTCATTTTTGAGAGTAAATGATTGGTTATGATTGGTTTATCATTAATAATCTCGTGTGAGGCCGGTTAGAGATGAATTTTACCCCAAATTTATAATCCTTTTCTTAGACATCTTGTGAGACGGATTTGGCAGTTGAAAGCTGAAATTTGGTTTTCATTCTCTTTTTTCATGCAGTTTTCGAATTTCTACTTTTTTCTTCATTTAGTTTAATCTTGGAGATCAATTCTTATTCTTTTTTCTGTTATGCCACTTAATTTTGATTTGGATGATCTTACTGATGACCTGATCTATAACACTATCAAGGTAGATAATTTTTTGAACTTTCACCTGAAAATTGGCTATTTGAATCTGATAGACCTAATTTATTAAACGTCCTTCATAAGCATATACAAAGCATTCGCAAAAACTTTGACCAATTTATTCTTTAATTACATAGGAAATAGCAAAATCAGATGTGATTGTATTGTCTGAAGATAAGATAACGGAAAGCACAACTCGGTTTTTAAAAAGATTTATTTAATGAAAAACAAACATACATAGTGGCTAGCTAACGGATAGTAATAGAATGACCAGAGAAATAATCGAACAGCGGTTTAAATACTAGTACATACTGCTTAGTCTACAGTTCCTAAATCTATTGTCTTTTATATATATAACTCCTCCCCCCTCAAGATGAAGGTGTCCTCACCTTCATAAGGGTAGTTGAGGTGTGAGAAAGATTTCTGAAGTATCTAAGTGATTTTTAACTTTATCTGATTTCTGTTCTTGAATTGCTAAATTGTTATTGAATACATGATAATGAAAAACAACATATAATATAATAAGTATCAAGCAGATCATTAATATATAAACTACATATTCGGATAAATTTCTGTTAACTACAAAATCTTCAAGAATCGTTAGTGGCTCTAAATTAGTATTTGCTCTATTTATTTCATCAAAAGTCAAATTAGTGATTATTTTATTTATATATGTCGGTACTTCAGTTGGATACATAATATTACTCTCCCAGAATGTATATGGTTTACTAAAATTGAACAATTTTTCATCTTTTTCAAGTGCTAATAGTTGAGTTGATTTTGGGTATGTTACAATATTTCTCGAACCTTGAACTATTGAACTCGTGCTAATGTTAAACATTAAATATTGATTTATAATAGGAATGTACTTAATAAAAGATTCATACCCTTTAATAACTAAAGTTCTACAACTACATATTTTCTTATCACTAACCAATTCCTCTATACATTTGTTAACTACCTTTGTTGCATTTCTACAATAATATTTATTATTTAATAACTGGCAATCGCCTTGATACAATTCTTGACCTCTAATAACTAATGATGGATTAACATGTATTGTAATTATTTCATTATCTGTTTTTACAGGATAAGACAGCATAAAAAGTGTTTCGTACAAATTAGATTCAATCGGTAATTCAATAAAATAAGAAATAAAATCGTTATGAATGGAACAATGAACATTTCCTAATTCCCATAGTACGTTAGGCTCATCGGATATCAATTGTAATTTAATGGCCTTGATGACACGTGTCATTTCGTCAAAAGTGAGAATGCTTGAATGTATTATGTTAAGTTTACAAAATTCCAGACTAGTTTCTATGTCATCTATTCTATTGTGAATAAGTGTTAGAGTGTCAAACAAAATATGATGCTGCTCATTTAGCTCTACTGAATCAAATTTACTGCTTACGGAATTAAAATAATTGTTAAGCTTCAAATTATTAGCATGAATTACATCGATTCCATTGTTAAAGCGACTAATTAAATTTTTGTTGATTGAAACCTGATTCTTAAGATCGTGTTCTAAATTAATTTCGTTTGAATGTACTTTTTGCAAAATCTCATCATATTTGGCTTTGTCGTCAGCATCCATATTTCCTGTTAACCAAGAAATAGCGGAACCTAATCCATTAATAAGACCTCTCTTTACTCTTAATTTATTCACCAAAATGTGATCGAATTTCATTGTAACTTGATCTAAATGTAATTGAAGTAACTTAGTTTTTGTTGTATCTTTTTCTCTTCTATTTATCATATCTGTTGTTCTGTTTAGGTTTAGTTGTTGTAGAACTATGCTGCAATCATTAATTAGTTTACTTCTGGCCTCGTCTAGGTTTTGAATTTGAAGTACTTGTAGGTGGGATCCTAACGTTGGATGGACTCCATGAACAAAGGTGTTTACTAGGGTTGCATTTAGTTGTTGTATTAGGTTCTTCAACAATTCTCCTGAGACTCCATCAATTTTGTATTTAGTTAGTACATGAGTACGTTTTTCTTCTAGCCTGTTTAGAAATTCAATCGGGTGCTCTCTACTGAAGGAAGTCATAACGGATATTTCAGCTATCAATTCTGGTACAGGTCTATTGTCTGCAAAGTTTTGTTTTAGACTATTTATCAATTCTACTAGGGTTGAGCAACTATTGTTATAGGCTACAGCTTCCGCTGGTCCTTCAAGATGGCACATAGCAGTTTTGAAAAGAAGCCAATGATTTCCAACTTTCTCTTTAATGTCATCTGTACAGTAAGCTTTGAATAGATCTTCACATGTTGAAATAAATTGTGGTAATTTATAGGATGTTCCATCGTATCTTGGTATGCACTTCAAAAGTTCGTGAGGTAAAGGCTTGTTAACAGTTGCCATTGTAATATTAGATAATAAAGTATCTAACCTTGATTGTCGAAGGATGATCTCTCTGTTGACGGAAGGACTTACACCAGTAGGGTCCTGATCCGGGTCTTCTTCTTCGTCCGACGCTGGGCTGCGGAAAGTTCTGCAGGCGTCGTACCGGGAAATGTCACGTCCGCTTGCCAGGATGTAGTTAGAGTTGAGCTGGTCCGGGTAGGGTTTTAAGTTGAACCACAGATGAAGAGTTAACACTCACGTTTTTCGGCACTCGAGAACATTGGTCGCGAAAAAGTTAATTGAACTTTTACCGAAAAAACTTCTGTAGTCCCTGTGCACGGGCGCCAGATAAGATAACGGAAAGCACAACTCGGTTTTTAAAAAGATTTATTTAATGAAAAACAAACATACATAGTGGCTAGCTAACGGATAGTAATAGAATGACCAGAGAAATAATCGAACAGCGGTTTAAATACTAGTACATACTGCTTAGTCTACAGTTCCTAAATCTATTGTCTTTTATATATATAACTTGAGACATGGCTTGTAAATTGCATTGATTATAATTTCAGTATAAGAGGATGGATGAGTTTATGATTGATTGTAAATGAAAGAAAAGTGCACATCTTTGAAGAAACACTTGTGTTCAAAATTTATTAGTGGACTGTGGAACACAATATGAATAAATGATAATAAGAATGATTAATTGACTGTTTTACACAATATGAAAATGATATGATTGAAAGTTCACATGATCGGTCTGAGCTCACACACTCGACTGCTCGACTGACTTCAATAGTAATGTCACTGCCACCCACAGCACCACCAATCAAGCGCTGATCATTCACAATGCTTCAACATGCCCCCCACCTTGAAGGGACACCTTCTAAATACATTTATCAAATACATAACGAAGTTAAGATGAAAGATGAAGTTAAGATGAAAAAACATAACAATACAAGAAAAATAGATTATTCAAATATAAAGAAAGGGTAAATGTGACATTATTAGTGAATAATTGGCAGTTTGCAAAGTTTATTGATTGGGCGCTTGAGTTCACCACCTTGTGTCTTCAATGTCACCACTCTCACTTGATTGTCATTGCCAGGATGAGTTGTAACCACTCTGGCAAGTGGCCACTTCAATGGTGGTAGGTTGCTGTCCTTGATTATTACCATGTCACCAAGTTTGATGTCTGGTTTTATGTGACTCCATTTCTGTCGTTGTTGGAGATTTGACAGATAATCTGTGGACCACCATGTCCAGCAGTGCTGGCGCATCTGTTGTACATGTTGCCAGTGAATCAAGTGATTTTTTGGAATGGTGCAAAGGTTAGGTTCAGGAATACTGGTAAGTACATCACCAATAAGGAAATGGGATAGTGTCAAAGCAAGAAGATCTGAAGGCTCCTTGGACATAGGAGTGATAGGTCTGGAATTTACACATGCCTCAATTTCAGTCAATAATGTCATGAATTCTACTAAAGTCAGGCAGGTTGTACCAATTACTCTTTTCAAATGAGTCTTTACCAGTTTGACAGATGACTCCCAGAAGCCACCAAAATTTGGAGCACTTGGTGGTTGAAAATGCCACTTTATTCCTTCTTGGACTATGGATGTTTGGAATTTTTCATTTTTCAACAGTGCAGTTATTTCTGTCAACTCTCTTTGAGCACCCACAAAATTTGTGCCATTGTCTGAATACATATCAGATGGTTTTCCTCTTCTAGAAATGAAATGTTGCATGACTGCAAGGAATGATTCAGAAGTCATGTCTTCTGCAATTTCAAGATGAATGGCCTTGCTACTAAAACATATGAATACACATACATAACACTTACTTCCTCTTACTCCTCTTTTACAAGATGGTTTCACCAAAAATGGTCCACAATAATCAACTCCTGTTATCATGAATGCCCTGATGGGTGTTTTCACTCTAGATTCTGGCGAATTCCCCATTAGCTGAGTCTGCAACTTTGGATTTGTTCTGAAACATTTTACACACTGATGGAATACATGGCGTACTAAATTTCTCCACTCAATGGCCAGTACTTTTGTTGAATAGAATTCAGTAGAGTTTGAGGTCCACTGTGCATGGTCAAGTGAATGTGATGAGCTATTAATTCTGTGACTATGATTTTTTGGTAATACAATTGGATGTTTCTGGTCCATTTTTAGGTCAGAGTGCTGCAATCATCCTCTTACTCAAATTAAGTTGTTCTGACCTAAATATGGATGCAATGATGAAAATTGACTTTTGTTTGTTTACTGCCTTTCCAACTTTGAGTTCTTCAAATTCCTTTTGGAATGATTCTCCCTGAGTAAGTTGAATCAATTTCACTTCTGCAAGCTGAAGCTCTGGAACTGTCAATGGTCCCTTATGACATGATGATTTGCAGTTATGAATAAATCGTAGACAGAATGCTAATACACACAATGTTTTTGTGAATGTTGAGTAGTTGCTCAGATTGATGGTGTCAGTGACTGCCAAACAAGTGATGCTTTGTGTTTTGTGATGCTCAGGAATGTCTTCATCTTGCAGGATTGATGCTTCATTGTTCAAAAAATCATGAGTGTATTCTCCACCTTTTAGAAAGTCAGGTCCTATCCAATATAAACTATTATCATGTGATCTTTGAGGCTCAAGACCACAAAATAGAAAGTCTGCAGGGTTGTTACTTCCTTGAATATGATTCCAAGATTGGATGTCACTGAGCTCTTGGATTTTTGCCACTCGATTGGCAACAAATGTAGTCCAATGTGAGGATGGAGCTCTTATCCATGCAAGAACAATTGTTGAGTCAGTATACAAATAGACCTGGTCTACTATGAAATGAAGTGAGTCAATGACAGTCTTTGCTAACTGCAAGCAAAAGAGCACCACACAGTTCCAATCGTGGTAAGGACACCTTTTTTATTGGAGCAACTCGAGATTTTGAGATGTGACAAGCTGTGACATTGAATTTTGTGATGAATCAATGCATCTCAAGTAGGTACAACCTCCATATGCAACTTCAGAGGCATCTGAAAATCCATGAATTTCATATTTGCATGCTACAACTGTGCTGATGACACATCTAGGAATCTGAAGTTGAGCTAGAATTGAAAGTGCTTGTTTAAAGGAAAGCCATTGTTTTGCAATTTCATCTGGTAGAGTGTCATCCCAACCAACCTTGTAGGTCCATAATTTTTGCATTAGTAGTTTGGCTAATAATATTACAGGTCCTATGAGGCCCAATGGATCAAAGGTTTGACCAATTTATGACAGAATTGACCTCTTTGTTAGTTTGTGATTGTGCTGTTGATTATTGAATTCAAAACGAAAAATGTCCTTTGCAGAATTCCACATGAGGCCCAAAATCTTGACACTTTGATCCTGATTCACACTCTAACCTTCCCATTCAATGTCCTCATCAGGGATGCCCTTGAGCAATTGTGGATCATTGCTGGACCACTTCCTCAGATGAAAGCCACCGTGCTTAGCCAACATTCTCAAATCATCCACAAGCTGCTCAACCTCCTGAAATGATTGTCCACCAGTTATGGCATCATCAACATAAAAATCATTCAGCATGACCTGGGAAGCCTTTGGGAATTTCTCCTTCTCATCAAGGGCCAGTTGGTTCAGAGTACATGATCGGTCTGAGCTCACACACTCGACTGCTCGACTGACTTCAATAGTCTTTAAAAGTCCATAGTAATGTCACTACCACCCACAGCGCCACCAATCAAGCGCTGATCATTCACAATGCTTCAACAGAGGATACAAGTTAATGAACAAAAATTGTAACTTCACGAAATGTGATGGTCTTCGCGTTATCATTTGTGAAGATATTAAATACGATTTAGTTGAATTGAGTATTGAAAACTGTTATTTGTTGCAATTTTTCATTTGAGAATAAAAGCTATACAATGCTATCAATTTATCCCTCTCCTTTGTTGGATAGCAGTAGTTTTATCAACAGCTTAGATTAAAATTAAGAGAGATAGGAATTGATAAGAACTTTTTGATTGTGGGTGATATCAATTTGAACCTACTTGACAGCAATAACTTATTAACAATGAATATCATAGTGCACTACAGCTTAATGGTTCCAAATATTTTATAAATAAACCCACAAGATCCAACAGTTTTACAGAAAGCTGTTTTGATCATATTCTTCTCAAAAAAAATAATCTTAATGATAGTAATATCCATTCAGCTATTATAAAGACGAGCCTAACTGATCATTACTCTACCTCTATCCATATTAATCATAACACTTCTTTGGCCACCCAGAAATCTCAACTCAAGTCAGTAGAAATTAAAAAAATTTAATTTGAATATATCTTTTGACTTGGAGACTACTCTTTGATATGGAGACTGAATCGTGGAATGATACTTATGGCATGAACAAGGAAATTGATGAAATAGTTGATAAATCTTATCAACATTAAAATATTACTTATCTCAAAATACAAGCACAATTAAAGTTCCACATAAAACTAAACCAATAAAATGTCGGATTATCTCCAGATTAATAACTTCAATAAGACATAGAGATAAGATGCACAAAAAATTACTGAAGCAACCTTTCTACCAAAACCTAAAAAAAGGATATAAAAACTACAGAAATCACTTGAATAGTCTTTTAAAAACAGCAAAGATTGAGTACTTCAATCTGAAACTTGAGCAATGCAAGGATAATAACAAAAAAACTTGGTCTTGCATAAATGAAATTTTGGATAAAACGAAAACCATTAGCAGTCCTCAAATTGAGCCAGAATTATCAAATGAATTCTTTTCCAGGGTTGATGAGGACTATGCGGATAGATTAAAAAATGCATTAAATGATGAACAAATATTTTATAAAACACAAATAATAATTCAATGCAATAGTTTTTACTTAGAATCAACCGATTCAAATGAAATAGTTGAAGTCATACATAGTCTTAAATCGAATTCAGCGCCTGGTATTGACAACTTGACTGGATCTTTTTTGAAAAACATATCATACAAGATTGCAAAACCCTCAGCCTTCATAGTAAATAGATGTTTTCTTGAGGGTTATTTTTGAGTAAATTCAAAATAGCTAAGATTAAACCACTATTCAAAACGGGTGATCCTAAAAAACCTGAAAATTATCGCCAAATTAGCCTTATTATTAATATCGCTAGGATTATGGAAAAAATTGTTGTTTTATTTTTCTCGAAATTGCTAGTTATTATGTTTGTGAAGTATAGCGTCTCTAGTTGATCTTTGTGCCTGGAATCCATATTGATTTTCATGAATTAAATTATTTGTATCAACATCTTACATCAATCTTCATAATATCACAGAAGGCTTTACGGTTTTGTTCTCCTCTTTCATAGGTATCTACAGTGTTGGTCTGATGAAAATTCTTTCTTTTTGCTTTGCTTTTTCTCTCTCTTAAATCTTATTTTCCTTTTTCGATTTGGTCTCAAAATCAACCTTCCCAGGTTTTGAAAGAAAAATATTTTTTTTTGCAAGGTCACATAGTCCATAGTCATTTAAATTTGATATCTGGTACAGATAAGTGAATTAAAATATATGACTCACTGCTAGTGCACAAGCTTATGCTTGTGCTAGCTTTATCTCATTAAGATAAGACTCTTTTTTTTACTTTTTTGTATATTGTATTATTATCTCTTAAGTTTATTGAAGATTTTAAAGATATTTAATTTTGTAAAATTGTTTAAAAATGAGAATAAATCGAGTTACGAAAAACTAGAACTACATGGAGTTACGAATTGTGACTCACATTATGGCGTGACGCCGTGATGGCCGTTTCACTCTGTTGTAAAGAGCATCGTCAGGCGACCCACCTGATGATGCTCTCTACAACAGAGTGAAAAGGCCGTTACGCCATAATGTGAGTCACAATTTCCACTCAAAAGTGTTTTTAAGCTTTTATTATATATTTGTAAACAAGAGGGATCTTCAACATCATAATAACTAATCAAGTTTATACACATTCTTTGGGGCCATTTTTGCATATTTTGTTCAATATTTCAACAATTACTGTAAAGTCTGTGAGAAAATACTTCAACATGGAATAGGCGAAGCAGACTTCCACCACCACAGATGCTCTGTATCATAGTCAGCAGGATGTGAAGAAGAGAGGAGAGTCAGATGTGCACACAGTAGAATGCACATTGACACTTTTCTGTTGTCATTGTGAGGAATGGAGTGAATATGCTGCTATTTGGTGGGTGTGAATTGTAAGGAATAGAGCACCGTACCTCTCTCTCTCTCTCTCTCTCTCTCTCTCTCTCTGCTGTCTTGGTCTGTGTTGGAAGTATTTTTTCACAGAATATAGTTACTGACTTCTGACTTGTTTTATTCGATTTCAGCTTATTTTAAATAGAAACTGATCAAATTACAAGTAAAATGAAGGCACTAAAATTTCTGAATGAGTAAATTGATGGGACTAGTTGCTAAATTTTGCCATCATGTAACAAAGCATTTTTGGACCTATATTTACTTGAACTTTTCTCATTATTTTAGTGAGTACTGTACAACAAGCCTACAAAGTATTGGTACCTACTATAGGTGTATAACATATGAAACACTCTATACATCACACTTCACATATGTTAAATCACCAAATTCTGGATATCTCAATTCAATTAAATGCCAATACTCTAGTATTTTATAAGCTGTTCTATTTATTGTTAATTTTCTCTTTCTTTCAAGGCTGATGCAGATGGACGCTTAAAGAGTGGGATCATACATCATTCTTTGGCAGCAATCTACTACTTACCTACAAGTCTGACATGGAATTTACCTGCATTTGAAGTTATTGATACTACAAAATTCGCGTCCAATATACGGGAAATAGCCAAAATATGTATAAACTTGAAGTTGACTGAAGGTTAGCTGACATATTAATATTTTATCTATTCATCAAATTTGATTCAATTTTACTCTATCCCTTGGTTGCACAAACGTTCTATCATTATGATGGTTCATAATTTAATTTATTATTAATCCATATTAGACAATAGGCATGTATTATATATAGTTAGCAACTATGTATGTTTTTATGAATAAATTTGAAAGTGTTCAAATATTGTATGTGCTATTGGTCGAATAAATTATTATTATGAAAAAAAATTCATATCATTTTTATAATTTACCAATTATACCTATACCTATACCTATACCAGATGGATATACCTATACCAGATGGATATACCTATACCAGATGGATTATACCTATACCAGATGGATAAGGGGGTCTAATAGGGCTATCTATGAATCTGATTCCAATTCCATATTATGGAGAAGCTCATTTTAAAAATTATAACTTATGTTCCTATGGATAAAAGCATGAGTGAGCATGTGACTGAACTTAAACATGTCAAAGTACTCTAAAAGACATACACTTTGTAAAGCAATCAGCTGACTTTTTTAATCAAATTTGCCCAGCTACTGGTGTGATTTTGTCTGAAATTGTAGCAAATGACTGCAACTGCAGTGGCTCTGTAAGGCTGGGGCTCCACTGGCCGTTATTTATCACACTACAAATATTGTGGTTGGTAAGTCAGATAAATGAGAAGGTAGCGAACAAACAGAGTTGGCTCCACTAGCGACAGTCTGCAGCGTGCAACATTTTATGGCGCACTGCAGAATGAAGCGTTGCGCAGAAATGGAACCTGTCCCATTTTCACGTCACACTTTGCCGCCATTAGATGGCTCTACTAGCTGTAGACAGTAGTAACGCGTCAGTCTGCAGCTGACCAGCATCCAAGGCGCAAGCCACATCGACGCTATTCTGTTTAAAGTTGTATTATGAATTGTTTCAAGTAAAGTGAATTCTATTGTGAACAATGGAGTTTGAACTTGGTTGCGAGGTTATTATATTAGAAGAGAGAACAATGACCCCATTTTATACAATAAAAGTGATGAGAATTATAAAACCAGAAATTCTAGTTGTAACAAGTTATCAAAGGAGTTCTGAGACATGCAATAAAATTTAAAAATCTTGTCTGAATGCTTTCTTAATTTGCGATGCAACGTACAGAACAAGTCGTCAGACTTCCTGTAACTCATTATTGGGTGAATCCACCATTTTCTCTTGTATAACCGGCGTCGTCTATAAACTAAAAGTACACTGAGTACAACACTACGAATATCAACTTGCAGCATGATCGGTCCCGGGTCACGTCACGTCTATCACTACAATGAACTGCTAGTGAAGCCACGGCGAGCGAGACGATGCTATAGATTGCAGTTCGTTTTCTGTTGCCTGTGAAGCCACCTTACTGTCGCGCGTAGCGCCCGCAAATTGCAGCGCGATAAACTACGGCCAGTGGAGCCCCAGCCTAAGGGTCATAGTCGTATCCAGGATGGCAGAAAGAGGGGCTTACCATAACCAATACCGTACTTTAATACTTTTTTGTTTCTTTTGATTTTATTTATTTACAAGTGGTTTGGAGGTATGGAATAGTGGCTTCTTGTAAGAATGCAAAATATGATGCTTGTTGAACTCAAACTTATTGATTGTGTCTAGCTTGGTGTTATAAGCTTTATTATTACTTACTCGGTGGTTTGGAACCCACCTAAAATAGTAGGTTCACTACGTTTGCCATAATAGCAAGGTGTACCTACCCATGAGGGTCTCCCTACCAAATTTATTAATTGTGTGTTTGTTCAATTTCAGGAGATGATAAATGTGAAAAAGCATACTTATATGCCACTTGTATCACATCTCATGAGCTCTGGGTAAGTAGTGACATCAAATTAATCACTTGACATTGTTTCGAGTAACCAAACTGATAAAAATATGGTTGAGTACGATATCAATCAATCAATCAATCAACAAATTTATAGTACCTAAATCAAAGTTCAACTATTGGTAAACTTAGGCCATTCTGATTTTATTTTGTTCAAGATCAGGTGTTTAAAATACAATTCAATCTTCAGCTATGGGAATGAGCGGTAAAGGTTCAGATGTAGAATTTGTATCCAGTGGAAATATTAAATGAGATGAATTAAAAAACTACTCTAAAAAGCTAAAGCACCCTCAATAACTAAACCTATGTGTAGAGTGTGGACCTGGACAAGGCTGAAAGTTTATTGGGTAGGCTAGTAACCAAATTAATTTTGACCAAAGGAATTTCTTTTTGAAAGACATAAAAACATTTGAAAAATAGGCTTCTTTTGAAAAGATAACAAATTGGAAATATTTTAAAACATTATGAGCAAGAATCGAAGTCAAAGGCATGTGGAATTGAGTATAGGAACGGTGTTTTCTTACATTATTACATATAAGGGCTGGCTTATATTGAAAAGTTGATAAAATTATACAAAACTCACTTACCTGACAGAAGTTGGCGAAAATAACTTTAATGATAACTTTAAAGATAAACAGTTTTATGACTAAAACAATGTATTGAGTGTATACAAGTATTTCAAATACATAAACAACAACAGCTCAACACAATGGTGCAAATGGACTGAAACAGTGTATTGAGTGTAAATGAGTAAGTTTATACCAAACAAAAACCAACAACAGTTCCACATTTCTATTACAAAATGGCACGAATCGACGAATATGACGTTGTGTGTGACATTGTGACGGATATCACGTTGGTCACTTATTTCTAGCGCTGCAGCAGAGAATCGGGAGAGTTTCATCTAGATCTATTCTAGATCCTCAAAAACTGTCGGGTAGCTTGTCCCAGCTCTATAAATGGCAAGCGTTCGACGACAAGCTATCCACAAACTTGTGGCAGACTTTCCATGGCATACTTTCCAAGGAATGCTTGCCTCACATGTTTCGCAAGTTTGGTTAAAAAAGTTTTTCCTACCAAACGAAGGGCAAGGCTTTCTGTAAGCTTACTTGCTACCTGGGTCCTTTTCCTACACCTCCTTGTCACGGTTACAGACACACAGCATGCCCCTTGTGCGGTTCCAGACTGCATATATCCTTTCCTCCATCTTCTTGTCACGGTTTCTGACATGCAATGAGTACCTTTTGTGGTTGCAGACTGCACCTACCCATTTCTCAACCTTCTTGTCACACTTACAGACACGCATCAAGCCCCTTGCGTGGTTCCAGACTGATTATATCCTTTCCTCCATCCTCTTGTTGCAGTTTGATTCCTCCAACAGCTTGTTGTAGTTGGAGAGTTGTGGCCAAGCAGCTATAGTGGATGGTCGTGTTTTTGAGGAGCTCTGATAAGATAACCGTTTTGCTTCTACTTGCCTGCTATACCTACTTGCTACTTGCGTAGTTATACCTGTAACTTAACCTAACCAAATTTTATTAATCTGTTTCATTCACATTATCTATACTGATTGTTAATAACTTATGATGTGTGATAGACTGAATAACAGACTATTAAACTCAAGTAATTAATAATAAAATCCTCCATAAATTGACTAATAAACCTAGTTATTGATCCACTAATACTATCAGCATTTACTTTGTTACAAATACATTTAATAATATTCCCTTTTTATAAATTCATTTATTTTCAGAAAGAATAATAGTTTCAATAGATACCACACATGTGAAGTAAATCTTACTTCCAAAGGAAATCTCCATGTACTTCTAAATACACCTTTAACAGAATCTTCAAAAAAATAATTTTCGTAGAAAATTAATAATTGTTATTCAAAAAAGTACCTAACTTTTTGGTACCTAACTTTAAAGTACCTAACCTTAAGGTTAGGTTAGGTTAGGTTAAGAGTTATTAATTACCACGCAGGTGGTAATTAATAACTACTATAATTAATCAAATAGAAATCAAATAATCAATCATAAAATAAATTAATTGCCTATTCAAATATTATCAAATCGAATTATTCATTAAATAAATTATCAAATTTCAGTTTATCATTTAAATCTAATAATGGATTAATATCAGATAATTACATATAATAAATCATTTTTGTGTTATAAACACTCATTTTTTGTTTGTCAGTAAAGTTGGAGTGGATTTATTTGGTTTCAGTACAATAGGCAGAAATGGATGCTCACTAGCAAGCTGCTTTGTAGAAAATATTGTAAACATTGCATCTTGCAGCAGTTGCTCTTGGCCGGGTCTGGACAGGGCATGACCAATAGAAATCTATTTCGTTGAATTTTTTTGCCTTTTCAATTGCAGAGTATTCTCAATTAACTTTTGTCTAGACAATATTATTCTTGCCCGGCCCCTTATCTCCTAATTAACTTTATTGATGTCTTTTTAGTTCAATATCCCAGTCTATTCTCTTGTTCACTACCATAACTAGGCGAATTTCCATATACTTGAATTTATTCATTCCCTTGCTAGCAAGTTGGCATAGGTTTATCTTTTTTGCTTTTCTTATCTTTTCTTAGAGATAGTTTCTGCTTTATTTAAAGGAATCCCCAAAATCATACATATAATCAAAAGAAAGATAAACATAGATATAAAGCATAAGCATCCCATTAATCGGTGTTTGATTCATTGAGTAGCCTTATTTCAATCCTATAGGTAAGTCTGTATGTGTATAGTTTGTGGTGTAATTTTTTAAACATGTTTTGTGGTAATCTGTGGGCTACCAATTTGAATTATTTGTTAAATTTGATTCGACTCTAGTTATTATTCTCCATATTATAGTAATGTCACAATTAAATGTCATGCAAACTGTGTGAGGAAATCTCACTCTAAACATAGAAGGGTACAAGTTTAGAGAGGGTATACCCTTAAGTAATGGGAGTATCCCCTGGCGTTGCTGTAGAAATGGATGTCAAGCAACACTGAAAACGAATAAAGCAATCACTGATATAATAGAAAAAAAGGGTACTCATAACCATCCTCTTGCTGAACCTGATAAGTCATTAATAATTGGAGAATCAGGTGCTTCTCCAAGGAAGCATGACAATCATACTCCAGCTGTCACTTCCTGTGAATCTCTATCATCATCATCTTCTGCATGTTGTAATGACATGGACAATGGTAAGTCTTTTTGGAGCACGGGATATGGCAGTGAGTACACCCACTCTTAGAGGACCTGCTGAGAATATGAATTCTCTGGATATTAGAGCCATTGAACTTCTGCAGCAAAAGGATGACCTTATTGACTACTGCAAATCCCTAAGCTCTGGAATAGATGAGCTGAAATTGAAGATGGAACAACAGAATGGGGAACTCTCTGACACTATTGGTTCTCTAAGAACTGAAAGAGTAACATTCTTGGAACAATTGGAATCAATGGGGACATCCATTGCAGTACTGGAAGCAGACAACACAACATTATGTAACGAAAATTCACAGCTTGTGGTTGGAAACAAGAATTATAAAATTCTAAATGACAACTCAATTACAATTATGTCTACAGGTGGTAATAAAGAAGTACAGGGTAGGAGTCGGGGACGCTTGAGGGGGGTGAAATGATTGTGAACCTTTTAATGATAATTAAAGGCTTTAATGAACAATGAATGATTCTACTAACAAGATGAGAGACAAACTATATAACAAGATAAATTAATGACTGTTCCAATAGGTAGGCCTACTAAATAGCTACAGCTGGAAGTCACAAACTAATATATCATATGTTAAACATCATCACATTCACTCCACCTAAGAAGAGAATGAAGTGAGTGTTCATAATCGGCAAGGTAAGAAGGAAGTCGTTTGTTTCTTCTGCTTCTCCGTTGTTCATTTTGAGATATATTGGGAATACAATTATTTTCTTCCAGAGATTGAGAGGGTTGAATTCGATCTTTTTGATCTTCAGCTTGATCCACTATATCTTGAGGTTCATCAGCATCTTGTATGACTTCTGATTCTTGAAGTTCAGTGGAGGGTTCCTCTAAACTAGCTACAGGAACAGTTGGTGCTAAGTCTCTTGTTGACACTGTAGTTTCTCTTCCATCTGGAAATTTTATATGAGCATATTCACCATTTCCTTCAAGTAAATCAACTTCTTCAATCAAGTGATCATATTTTGATGCTCTTACTTGTTTCTTGAGTAGCACAGGTCCTGGTGAGATAAGCCAAGAAGGAGTAGAGCCACCATTTCCAGTACGTCTGATGAAATGGAACATTCTTTCGAAAATATAAAGGAAACAGATCTTTGATCTGTGATAAGTTGAAAATGTCGCATTAGAAGAAAGTGGCGCCACTTACGGATAGCCTCAACTATAGCAGAAGCTTCTTTTTCTATTGCTGGATGATGTCGTTCTGTTCGTGATAGTGAGCGGGAGAAGAAAGCAACTGGTTTGCCCGATTGTGATAATGTAGCAGCAATAGCAACATTTGATGCATCGGTTTCCACCACAAATGGAGCTTCTGGATCAATGACAACCACCATTGCATCAATGATAGATTGTTTCATTGCTTCAAATGTTAAAATATCAGATGTGGTCAATGGAAATTTAGCTTGAACTAAAGGATGTATTTTATCAGAGAAGTTGGGAATAAATTTTGAATAGTGTGAGAACATTCCAAGAACTCTTTTCATAGATGCAGCATTTGCTGGAGGGGGAAATGATCGTAATGATTTTAATCTGCTTGGGTCAGGTCTGATAGTCTTGTCTTTGATGATATAACCAAGAAGGTTGATTTCAGATTTTGCAAACAAGCTCTTTTCCAAATTAATAGTCAATTTGTACTTTTGTACAATGTTCATGAATTTTTTCAAGTTTCTATCATGTTCTTCCATGGTAGTTCCACAAATTGTAACATCATCAAGATATGCAAATGTACTTTTTAGATCTTCTTTTCGAATTATATCATCAATTACTCTTTGAAAGGCAGCTACTCCATTTGTCACTCTAAAAGGAATTCGCTTGAACTGATATAGTTGACCCACTGCTTCAAAAGCTGTATATAATTTATCACAACTCCTTATTGGTATTTGATGATAGGCACTTTTAAGGTCGATTGTACTGAAGACAGAATATCTAGCTACTTTATCGACTAGTTCTTTCAGATTTGGCAGAGGATACGCATCAAGTAGGGTAAATCTGTTGATTGTCTGAGAGTAATCTATCACCATACGTTTTTTATGGTTGGTGTTGGAAGTTACAAGTACTTGTGCTCTCCAGGGAGAGTCACTTGTTTCAATAATATCTTCTTTTATGAGTTTATCTATTTCTTGATTAATGAATTCCATGTCAGATTGATTATGACGTCGAGATTTTATTGCTATTGGCTTAACATCTTGAGAAATATGTTGAACAATGAGGCAGGTTTGACTTGAGCAGCAGTTAGACCACACACTTTGAGTGGATCTTTTGACCCATTAA
This sequence comes from Conomelus anceps, assembly GCA_948455865.1. Taxonomy (NCBI): domain Eukaryota; kingdom Metazoa; phylum Arthropoda; class Insecta; order Hemiptera; family Delphacidae; genus Conomelus; species Conomelus anceps. Next base: position 155,848,573 of record OX418216.1, read on the forward strand.
AGGACATATAGAGACCTGAATGATTAGATAATATATCATGTCCTAGTAAAACGTCACAGCAGAGATCTTGAAGAACAAGAAGAATTATGTTATTGTACTTATGACCAAGAATTGTGAGGTTAACCGAGCACTGGCCAACAACTGACGAACGGTGAGAAGTGGAGGCCATATGAATTTCGTCATTAGAAGGATAAATTCTTAATTTTAGATCTTTTGCCAGTTGTTTATTAACAAAGCTGCTTGAGCTACCAGTGTCAATCAATGCTGCTACTTTGAAGTTATTCAATATTGCAGGTACAGTTGCTTTGCTGAGTCCAGGAGGTGACAAACTATAAACTTCAACAGCAGATACTTTATTAGAGCCCCAGTGATTAGAATTATTTTTGTTGGTCTGGTTGGATCTGCATATTTTTGCATAGTGACCTTTTATTCCACAATTTTTACAAAATGCATTTTGAGCTGGACACTTATTTCGTATATGAAAGTTATAGCCACAGTAATCACATAACTTGGATCGTTTCTGAAGTTTCGGATTTTCTGAACTTACAATCTGTGCAGTACCGTAACAGGTGAAGCAAGTCTCATAATCGATTCAGTAGAAGGTGGTACTACTGGTAATGCGGCGTTAAGTGAAACAGAAGAAGAGTTAAAACTGAGCGAATTTTGATATGCTGATTCTAAAGTTCTTGCTTGATCAAGAATTTTGTTAAAATCCAAAGATTTGGATTCTAAAATAGCCGTTGTCGAATATTTGGTGAAAGCAAGCCACTGATGAAAGCATCTCTAACACAATCATTATGGTTTTGCTCAGCAGTAACGGCCTTGAATTTACATTTTTTACTCTGTAACAATAATTCCTCTATAAATTGATCTATTGATTGGCCTGGTTGTTGTCTTTTGGCCTGTAATTCATGTCTAGCGAAAATTTCATTGACAGGTCTGACAAACAATTTTTGCAAAGAAGTGAGTGCATCACAATACGTACCACAATGGCCTATCCGCTGATATACTGTTGGAGAGACAAGGTTGATCAAAAGTTTCAGTTTCTCAGCATCCGTCGATTGTATGCTTGATATAAAATTTATGAACGTCCTATACCAATGTTCCCATTCCACTGCTGCTGTCGGTGAATTAGGATCCAAATCGAGTTCTTTGGGTTTCAAGAGACGGTCCATTAGAGTATAGTGAATCAATAAATTAATTCATTGTTCATTAAATTGAAATGATTGTGAACCTTTTAATGATAATTAAAGGCTTTAATGAAGAATGAATGATTCTACTAACAAGATGAGAGACAAACTATATAACAAGATAAATTAATGACTGTTCCAATAGGTACTAAATAGCTACAGCTGGAAGTCACAAACTAATATATCATATGTTAAACATCATCACAGGGGGAAAATCATTTCAAGGTTGATACGGTAGTAAAACGTCAAGATAAAAACGTGACTAGCAAAAATGCACCAAAAAATTGGCATGCTAATAAGGACTTGAATGGGGTACAAGGTAGAAAGGACACATTAACTCAGATATTAAGTTGTCAACAGCAGAGAGTAGCATCTGTATCTTCACAAATACCAAAGAGGAGGGTTATGATGTTCACTGACAAGTCATGGAAGGTTGATTCCCTCTATGCTTCATAATTCTGTGAGATCTGACTTGGTTGTTTTGGGGAATGTCTTTCCAGGAGCCGCTCTCGATTTTGTGTTGAACTTGGCTCGTTCTAGCAGGGAATTGAATGACTTCATGAAAAGAGATTTTGTGGTTTTACTTGGAGGCACTAATAGTATTAACTCTCTACAACACTCTGATTCAACCCAGTATATGTTAGACCAAATTGATGATAATTATAGTAAAGGCTAATTCTCCCACTGATATCATTCTCTGCACTGTCCCATATAGATATGATCTGCCTAAAGAATCCGTTATTCATAGTTTGGTGAATAGATATAATCAGGGAATCAAAAATCTCGCAGAGATTCATTCATTAAATGTAGTTGAACTTCATAGTTTCCCACGAAGATTCCATGCATCCCATGGGCTTCATTTGAATCAGATAGGCAAGAGTTTATTCACTAGAGATTTGTTGAAGGTGTTTGAGTCTCCAACATGGCCCCACAAATCAAATGCTAGGGTACGTAGGCCTAATATGAAATGGAAACTGATTCACTGATTTCAGATTGTAGTTTTTCATCTCTTATGAGGTCGGGATTGGATGTTTCTGTTTCAACAGTTGTCAGTGGGGAGGCTACTGAAAAGAATTGGGTGTGTGAAGATTCTCCATCTACTTTTTTAGGGCTGAGTCAAATGATACCAACCAATAACTGCAACAACATAGACATTGACAGACTTCATGATAGAGACCTTTCCTGCTCAATTTGAATATACAGGGTGCTGTTTCTAAGCTAACTGATTTGGATGTATTATTGTGCAAACCTGTTGACCCAATGATAATAACTCTAACAGAACACTGGCTACCTAGAAAAGACGCAAATTTTCTGGATACACTCACTAACTACAGTACAGCAGTTATTTATTGCAGAGAGCTTAAGAAGAGAGGGGGTGCTTGTATATTAATTAAGAAAGGATATGAGTTTTCAATTAAAGTGATATCAGCAAGTTATCATCTAAAAGCATTTTCAAATGCATAGCAATAGAAATAATGATTAGAGATAGTGGCTGCAGTAAGATATGCCTTATTATATCCCTTTATAGAACCCCAGATAGTAGTGATATTGAAACATTTTTTGACAAATTAGAAAGGCTTCTTGAAATGATAACTCCCGAACTCAGCAAAAAAAGTATTTTTATATGTGGAGATTTCAATATAGATATATTAAAAGATACACAAGACATGCAGAAATTTTATAATTTGACTTCATCACACTTTTTGAATTTAGTCTTCCTCCAGCCCAGTAGAGTGACTTCGGCATCAGCCACATGCATAGATAACATAATTATGAATGACAGATTGAATTATTTAGAGGGTAATACAATAGATTTAGGGCTATCTGATCAACTCAGCTCAAATCTTGTAGGCCTATACAAAATATGAAAATATGCCTATCTCAAGCAGTCAACTATATATTTCCAGGCGTTTAGTGAGTAGATTTAAGACAGATTATTTCATTGAAATTCTAAAGCCAGGGGTGCCCACAGGGGGGCTATGACGCAGACTGTATCATTGAAATTCTTGGGGGGGGGGGGTTTCCAAAAAACGTTTTTGGGGGGGGGCGAAAAGTTGATTGAAACCGAGTTTAACGTGACAACATTCAAAAATATACTACGAAGTCACCAGATAGAATGTCAATTAAGTTTCAACTTTCAAGTGGCGAATAATGTGTATGGCCTAAGAAATAATTCTGTAAAACAGTGCAAAATTGAGTATTCTGATTTGGTGACTGTACGAAAACAAATAAGATTTAAAAGTAGCAAGTTGATTAATCTGATGCCTCCGAAATTTCTGTATCTTGTGAATAGTAGGAAGTATTATCTGAATGTGAAACAAAGGTCATGGTTGAAGAGACATTACTTTTTCGAAATTAATGATCTGGAATAATTTTATTAATAATACTGAATTGTTTGAATCTGCGAAGGACTGTATTTTGAAACTAAATAAACTGGACTGAACTAAATTACTTTTTTTTTTTTTTTTTTTTTGTAGATTACGTCTTGGAGACTCCAGTTAAGGAGTGTAAGACAAGTCAGATCAACAATATTATACACTAGATACCATACTCCCACCAGCGAACAAGGTTTTTTCCTTCTGCTGGTTGGTGCCGGAAAAAACATTATTTATTTATTCACATTTTTTTCAGAAGTTATTTTATTTCATGTATTAATTTATTAACATCAAGTTAATGAAACTTCAATTTGTTTTGTTTGTAAAGTTGTGGCAATAAAAATAAATAAATAAATGAATAATATAAACTAAATAAAACAACTTTTGAATGGAAATTAACTCACGTTATGGCGTGACGGCCGTTTCACTCTGTTGTCTAGAGCATCGTCAGACGACCCACAGTACACTGACTTAAGGTATGAGTTTGATAAATTAATAAATAAAATAAATAAATATTTATAATTATTATTATACAATTGAATATGAATTAGCTAAAATAGTTATGTTTAGGATTTGTGCAGGAAGTTATTATTCAAACTTAGCAAGACGCTAAGCGAGTGCTCTGAAAGGGTTTATACAACTTCACTCTCCTTAACAGTTACTAGTTAATCAGCAGAAAGAGCAATAAGTCGATTTGAAATTATCAAAAACAGACTCAGATCAGCTATGGGAGACTCATGGTTGTCCAATTTAATGGTTCTAGCTGCAGAAAAAGATTTACTTGAGTCTATTTCTAATGAAGAAATAATTGAAAGGTTTTCTGTTTCCTCATTCCAAAGACAAAAACGTCTATGTGTGGTTTAGAGAGATAGATTTAACAAGCTTAGAAGGTGCCTAGCTAACTTGTAGATGGTCACAGCCTACAAATTTAAAATGTTTGACTTCAAACTGTTGATGTTTTTCATGTATTTTACGATAACTACTTACTAATAAGTAAGAACTGCTATAGCAAAACTTACTAAATACTAAAAATTCAGTAATTTTTCATAACTATGTCTTTATTTTGTTTTTGAAAGACACTTCTTTCGATTGTGTGTTGTAAATAACTATACATGAAATGTGTGCCTTTTATGTACTTCATCCATACATAAATTCTCCCAAGATACAACACTAAGTAAATAACCTGTTGTTTAACTACTGTCCAATAAATGACTTAGTATTTTGAATTTTTGTGTTTTACAAATGAAGCTATTAACTCATTGTTTTCACTTCCTTTAAAGGAACAACTTTGTAGAATTATTTAACCTTAATGTAATTGGTACACCGAACATAAACTTATAGGTATTTCATTTTTATTGAACATTGTGTATTTGTAATAATATTTTATTGTTTAAAAACCATTTAGGTTCAAATTCTTATTTAGCTATTTTGCAATTAAGTTTATTGAGCAGAAGTTAATATATTCATTTTATTGATATTTCTATTTTAACTTTACAAAAAAAAGTTACCTATGTAAAGAATCTCAAGAAATATACATACATTTTGTATATTATCGACTGGGTTTGAATTTTTTCAAAGCTATAAAAATCTTCTTTTAGTTTTAGAAAGAATATGGGGGGCTTTTTTCGCATTTTGGGGGGGGGGGTTGGTGCTAAATTCTAAATTTGAGGGGGGGGTGCGTCATGAGGCTTAGGGGGGGGCACCCCTGCTAAAGCAATCCGACTGGAGTATGGTACTTGCATGAATCATTATCTCCCGAATATGCATTCAATTTATTTTAGACAATTTTCGGATCAGCTTTTGCTATGGATTTTCCAGTTTCAAATTTCAAAGTAAAAAATAATAAAACCAGGAGTAGTTCATGGGTAACCGATAGTATAAAGTTAGCTTGCAGGAAAAAGAGAGTTATTCATACAATCCAAAAGTTGCAACGACCCAATATTTTTAGAATACTTCTCCAACTACAAAAAGGTTCTAAGACAGACAATTAATGCAGCAGAGAAAAAACATAATGATCACATTATACTGAAAGCTACCAACATTAATAAAGGTACATGGACTGTAATGAAAAAGGAATTGGGATTGAATGGTAAGATTGACCCGCGAATGGAGCTGCGTGATGGAGATAGATTGATCTCTGACCCAACTCAAATAGCATTCATGTTCAATGACAATTTTATAAAGTCCAGTTCAGATCAAATTAGTTCAGCATTGAAAAAGAAAAGCAATCAATTTCTGCAGCAAGTAAATTAAAGATATAATTCTCCATTCTTTTTTCGAGTGGCTAAAGAGTTTGAAGTTAGAGAAGTAGTGAAATCTTTAAAGACTACCCCTACGAGTTCAACTGGATGGGATGAGATTCCTTGCTGTGTGATGAAGGCGGCAGTTGAAGTGATTCTCAAGCCTCTTACACATGTTGTAAATCTATCCCTACTTAATGGTGAATTTCCACAAAAACTAAAATATGCAATAGTCACACCTCTCTTCAAAAAAGATATAAAAAACTATCGTCCAATAGCACGACTGTCAGTTTTTTCTAAAATTTTTGAATGACTAGCATTCAAGCAAATTACAAGATACCTGGAAGAGCAGAAAATATTTTACAATAAACAGTTTGGTTTTCAAAAGGGTTTGTCCACTAAAGCTGCCATTTTCGAGGTTGTGACAGATGTTTTGGAGGCGCTTGATATGGTTAATAATGCATGAGCTTCTGCTGAATAAACTGAGATATTATGGATTTGTAGGATGCTCAGCTGACTTTTTCACTTCTTATCTAGATAATAGATATCAATCAGTTTTTAGAGTGAGTATAGGACATGGCAGCTATACTACATCCGAATGGAGAAGGGTTACTTGTGGAGAGCCACAGGGATCAATTTTAGGCCCAGTTTTGTTTAACCTTTTTATAAATGACCCACCATTCAACATAGACTCCAAACTAATTTTATATGCTGATGACACTACTGTTCTGGTTAAGGGTAAAGATAATGCAACCGTCCTCTTGAAATCTCAAGAAATTTTAAAGCAGCTTACTGATTAGTGTATTAGTGTGTATTACAAATTTATTTCCACACCAAAAAACAACAGAATATAATATATGTATAAGAATATGCACATCAAATAATAAGAAATCTTCGAAATTCAGTTAGTAACTTGATAACTAGAATATGTGAGCACTTAACAATGACAAACATTCATCAAATGTGGCACAAGAGGTGGAAAAAACCACTGGCATAAGTGAAAACACTTGTTCGCCAGTAGGAGTAGCATTATAATATGGTAGTTCTCTGTCACAATCATCCATTTCAATTTAAAACTAAAACAAACAATGGAAATACAAAAGCTAATTCACAAAAAAATATATATATAAATATGTGTAGGTTATGCAAAGAGGATAAACTATTACAAAAAATATTATCACACTGCCAATAAACGCCACTAACAATGTTACAAAACACCCATAGATTGGTTTCATAGCAACAAATTCAAATTCAAATTGTTAATTGAAAATATAATAATAGAACAATACATTATATACAATAAATTTTGAATATACTCCCCACTTGGATGACTTGTCCATGTGTGGGGAGGAGTCAGATAAGCCATGGGTACATTTCAATAATAAAAATATGGTATAAACATTATTAACAATGTGAATAAAGAAACAATGTTACTATTAATCAAAATATTTAAAATAGATAATAAAATTAACAATGTTATGATACTGATTATTATTCATTTGGAACATCTATGTGTGACAGCATTTAGGGGGTTCATATTTTAAGTTTAGATGTAAACAATTGAAAAGAGAGAAAAGAAAAAAAAAGTGCAAGTGTAGAAGTACATAATAATATTAAAAATAGGGTGAGTTCAGCAGTGCATTGGCAGCATTTGCACCAATGCGAAGCAGCCACCTGCTCACTCTTCGCTTGTAAACAGCAACACTGCAACCCTCATTCGGCCTTAATTTGGGAGGAATATTGTGGTACAGCCAGTGGGCCAAATGATATGAATTTGAGAGTTGAATAGAATTATTAAGCTGGGGAGATTGGATATTTAGTATTTAATCTATTTCTAGTTATGTAATTATGTTGTATTTGTATGAAATTGAAGTTATTTTTCCTTATGAAGATTAAAAGATTTTTAATGTATAATTGTTTTATGTTCAATACTGGAAATTCCTGGAATAGTAAATGAGTAGGAAATCTGTGATTCTTGGCAAGTAAAGCTTTAATTAATGCTCTCTGGGAGACTGCAACAGGCCGCAGGATGTTGGATGAGGCCCCACCCCATGCCACGATGCCATACTCAAGCAGAGACTGAACATAGGTGAAATAAATGGACCTGCAATGTTTAATGCTCAGCACCTGTCCAAGCTGGCCAAAAGCATATATCAATTTTCGCAATATTTTTCTAAGAAACTGTGCATGAGCTGCCCAACTTAACTTATTGTCCAAAGCAATTCCCAGATATTTATACTGAGCCACCCGTTCAATACATTCACAGACATAGGTTTCAGATTTTGGATCACCACATGAATGCAGTTTAAGAACCATGTGCCCAGGGCCACCCCTGAGAAATATTGGAAGACATTTCGTTTTACCAATATTGATTGATAGAACATTACTATCCAACCAATTTTTCACCATCACTAGGTCTGAAGAAGCCCGGTCATATACCTCTGTCCAAGAACAGCCTGATGATACAAGGGCTGTGTCATCTGCAAAGAGGAACAGTCGACTGTGAAGATTTAATTTTGAAATATTGTTTATATAAATGAGAAAGAGGAGTGGTCCCAAAGTGCTTCCCTGCACCACACCATAATCTACATTTACAGAGTCGCTCTCTATGCCATTGAGACAGACAGTTTGTTTTCTGTTATGGAAATAACTTTTGAACCAGTTGAGGGTACTGTTTTTGAAACCTATTGCTTCAAGCTTAATAAATAGTTGGTTTCGGTCTATTGAATCAAAGGCTTTAGCGAGGTCTAGGAATGTAACCAACACTTGGTTTTTTTTGCTATATTGAGCTGAGATGTATTTTGACATATCAAAGAGAGCATCAGTGGTATTTTTGGTGCACCTGAAACCATACTGGTTGTTTGAAATAATGTTGTTATAATCTAAGTAACTGTTAACTTGAATTTTGACACATTTTTCCAGAATTTTAGCCAGAGAGATTAGAAGAGAAATAGGTCGGAAATTACTTATAGCAGATTTTGTGCCAGATTTATGAATTGGAATAACTTTAGCAATTTTAAAAATGTTTGGAAATATGCGATTATGCGAAAATACGATTTGTGATGTGTACTATTGGAGAAAGCAGCTCATGCACATTGTCCTTCAGCGACCGGGCTGGAATCGAATCCCAGCCCAGTGCAGATCGTCCCTTCATACTGCTGATGATTTTAATAATTTCATGCTCAGTGACAGGATGCAGCTCAAACACAGCATCGATGACATGGTCGGAATCGCTCACCTCTGGTGGACCAGAGGGTTGAATCGCCGCAGCCAACTTCTCCCCCACAGAGGCAAAGTACCTATTGAAGGAATTAGAAATTTCTTTTGTTTTTAATGGGGTTACAGGGCCGCTATTGTTATAAGCTCCAACCGGGAACTGTTCTCTGTGCATGGGTCGGCCTGCAATTTCATTCACAATTGTCCAAAATTTCCGAGGGTCTCCCTCTGCTGATTCTATTTTACTTTTATAATAAGTGAATTTGGCACATTTAATAATTGAGTGTAGGATATTTCTATATTGAATGTACGTATCTCGAAGAATGATAAGTAGGTATTATTGAGACTTGAGATGCGACCAATCACAGTGCAGGGGGGCGTGGCCACGCCCTTCCCCCTTCCCCCTCCCCCAGGTCATCCATTTTGTAAACGCCCGCCCCTTCCCCCCTGTCCCAGACAGCCATTTTGTTTTTTAAGTTCACCCACCCCCCCTTCCCTATGTGCCCCACTTTATTCCCAATAGATTAAAGGGGGACCCCCCGCAAGCACCAATGAGAGAGGGCCTTTCCCCTGCCGGAAGGTTGCCCAATAAATATAGAACATGGATTTTATATCTATATATACATGCTTGCAATTAGTATATCTATGTTTGGGCATATCTGTAACCTATATCTGTATATACAACATATGCATCTATATACCTATATATACTTGCTTGCAATTACTATATCTATATTTGCAATAGCATCAGCCCCCCGCCGACAGCTTTAGCTATTAATTGCATCTGCACACTTGCTACCTCCTGCTGTGATTCTCAATGCCCTCTCTCTCTTTCGCACGTGCAGTGTTAATATACCCCCCTGCCCCCCAGCCCCGGACAGTGCTTCAGATATTAATAACACTTCCGCCCCCTGCTGTGAAAAAACTATTTCATAACATTTAAAAGCAGAGCACGTGCACAAGTTTTATGTGTGTGTGTGTGTGAGAGAGAGACATGCTCTCAGGTCATTAACCTTAGAATTTAACGGTCGCAACGCGTGCCTAGCAGGTGGGGGACTGTACACAGAAATAGAATACTTCTACACTCCTCGATTCCTAGATTGATAGCGTTGTAATAGACGTTCTTGTTGGGGAGGTAAAAACAAACTACTATCATATTTTATCGTTGGCTCATTCATTTCAATTCGTCGAAAAAATTCGCCAACAGTATGTTCTGGCAATAGACCTCGTCCCTCCAACTCTTTATAATCAAACGTTCTGGCAGCCATTACACATTTTTCTATCAAATAATAGGCATATCTATACATCAGATCATTTAAATGTCTCTTGAAATCTCGATTATTATGCACATAATCCATTAATAGGTCCTGTGATATTTTTACAGCTGTGTTAAGTTGTTCATATGAGATGAATCCTGCTTTTTCAATTATAAACTCTTTTTTAGTGAGTAAATTTTCCCTATTGAATTCATCTCGAGTGAGTAGTTTATCTCTTTCTGCCTTTGCCTCTTTGCTAATAATTTTCATCTCATTATTGAGGGTATGTCTACTCACCAGCACACTAGCCTTCTCCTGCTCAAATTCTCTCCTAGTTAAAACAACCTGTTCTAAATCATGCATGCGTTTTTCCAACACATTGTTAATTATACTTAATCCACTATTGAGATTTTCAAATGAGACAAGTTGGCTTCTTTCATTGTTAAATTCTGTTCTAGTTAAAACAGCTTTCTTCAACTCACTCAATTCAAATTTCAACTTGTCAAAATTCGCTACTAATTTTTTTAACTCCTCTAATTGCTTAGCATGCGGACGATGCATTCGTCCGAATCGATCGGTGTTCATTGTTCAAATGTCGAAATTAATTATCAACACCTCGGTACACCTGCTCCAGCGGAGAGGTTCCAACGCTCCGATTTGTGTTGCTTGTCAAGATGACTCGCGCTGGCAGCACTGACGTCACCACCCCAGCTCATGTCTTTAGTCGGCTATTCTCACACTTTACATGATGTTTCGCAGAGGGGTGAGGGGGCGCCCTCTCCGCATTTCTTCTAACATACTCTTTCGCAACAGCCGGTTTCACCCAGCCTCATCTCTCTCATATTTCTTTCTCTCCTCTTTCGCTCTACCGAACAGCTTCCTGCCAACGCGGGCTGCCACACCAATGTCCTCGCTTTTTTTTTTACTGTATGAAGTTACCTTCCCGCAGTTCTTGCAATATCGAATCGATTTCAATATCATGAGCCGAATTACCAGCATTCTTAGAACCCATTAAAATAAATAACCGTTCAACTAGTTCGTTAACATCATCCCAGAATATGTAGTTTCTATCACGTGATTTATTTCTAACAAAATTCAATAATCCCTTCCCATACTTTGAACGTTTTTTGGGTGGAAAAAGTTTCTGTATAATTTGAGATTTTTTACCAGAATTGCGAATTACGTGACCCTGGTTATTAATATGTACAGATGTGAGTGATAATATTTTTTTATATTTCGCCAAATCTTTGTTATTGTAGAGATTTGAATTTGGCCTACTGTTAAACAATAGCTCCAACAAACCATGAGTCATTCTAAACCTTTGTTCGCTGACAGTTATAAAAACATCATCAAAACTTACGGGCTCATCGCCGATAAAATATAAATTTTGTTTATGATCAAATTGTATACCATAAGGAATAGAATTATCTAATTTCTCGTTATGAAACACACCTAAATAGTTGTCTAAAATTTCTTCTATTCAAGTGCGACGGTTAGTAATATTCAAAGTTGAATCAAAGAAAGCAGATTTATCATTAGCAGAAATATTTACATCTTCCTCCCCCTCCTCCTCCTTCTCCTCCACCTCCTCCTCCTTCTCCTTCTCCGTTACCAACGGTTCAACCTTGTGTTCTTTTTCGCGCTTTACTGTTTCATTGGCAGAGATTGTGCTCTTTTTGAGTTCAATTAATGGAGTAATTATTGGTTCCAACCTTTTACGATTAAATTCTTCACTCTGTGTTTGAAAACCCAATAAATTCCTATGCTTATCCAAAATAGTTTTTCTCAACTTTTTAATTCTATCTGTTAAACTTTCCGCACCATGTGCGAGGCGTTTCTTAACTTTCTCCATTACTGCTGCGACATTGAATGACAAAAAATCGTGCAAACACCGAAGTTACCTCATTGCAAAGGAATCTTTATGAATTTATCCAATTGCTCTCTGTATCTTCCATTTTCAGCCTTACATTCGGTAAAAATTGAGAGAAATTTATGTGGAGCATTTGACCACACTCTGTTACACATTTTTCTGAAATCTGCAAAAGTCATATCTTCCCCTACAAAATCCCTATAAATTAATTTCAAATTTAATTGATCAAGTTTAAAAATAATTAGCAAGTTTGCGTTATCTCGGATGTGATGTTTTGTTATCGCACCGTAACTTTGTACCAAGTAGGCTGTGTCAATTTCGCGATGTCTACCCATCGTGAAAAATTCACGAATTTGTGGTACACGACTTAGTTGAAGATCGTCAAAAATAACAAATGAAAACCGATCAACTTTGTTGGGATGAGGTATCGATTCTACATTGTCTGATAAATGAAAAGTAACACATTTTATCTTTGAAAACACCTTTTTCAAAAACTCATATTTATCCTGGTACAGAGACTTGCTAAATAAGTATAAATGTTTAGACTTTAATCCATTTTTATGGAAAATTAAATTCAAAACAGTGTTTGATTTTCCGCTACACGATCTTCCAATTAAAAGAATACGTGCATTATGTGGTAATAAACTGCCGTTTTTACTCTCGGTGTGCGGTTTACCTGTAATAACCTCATCAAAATTGATGATGGGTATGGTCGTATCCTTTACCATTGTATCACTATGATAGCCAATGGATAACTGAATAAAACACATGGTTCAACATATTATATCAATTTATTGATAATATTTTTCAGTTCTTTTCCAATATACCACATTTTGCTTATTTACAATATAATACATATTTACAATATAATACATAGTATTTACAATATAATACATAGTATTTACAATACAGTTCTTAACCTAGTAAATTCTTTCTCTCGATCCATGTAGGTTCGCTGAAACCTAACCATTTAACCAATATTTTATCTTTATTTTTCCTTATAATTTTCTCTACTAAATAAACTTTCTGCTCCTCCTCATCCAGCTTTGTTTTTTTCATTTCTTCTTCGTAGAAACGGCCAGAAATTATTTCCCCTTTCAAATCACGCAAGATGTAAGTAGGTGGCTTAGTCGGATAGACTGAATGAATTATAAATAATTCCCCACTCCAATTAATATTATACGATTTGTCGAAAACCTGTCTGTACTTACTAATGCATACAACATCGCCCAATTTAAATTTCGGTTTTATTCATTTAGATTTCAAACGTAAGTTCTCATTGGCCGCCTTATTAAGCGATGCTATTATATGATTTCGATGTTTTTTGCGAACATCAGATGGTCGCATTTGAATTGTTCTGTGGAAAGCATTATTATACTCTTTAACCATTGTTGGTAATGCTCCTACCCACCGTTTCGTGCCATATTGAGTTAGGTATTTATATATTTTCGATTTGATTGTTCTGATGAAACGTTCAATTATGGCAGCCTTCTTTTCAGTAAAAACATGGTAATGTTTAATATTATACCTGTCTAATAATGCTTTTACTTTTGTATTAAAAAATTCGCGACCCTGATCTGTTTGAAAAAATTTAACATTCTTATTTTTACGAATAATAGGCTCAAGTGCATCATACACAGAGGTCGCAGTTTTTGTATGTATTGGTGTACAATATGCAAATTTTGAAAAACAGTTAATTACAGCTAAAATAAATTTAAAATTTGAATTATGTTTTGCTAATGATGACATGTCAATCAAATCTGCCTGAATAAGATCTTGTTCACTTTTTAACTCATATTTTCTCCTATTAAAATGTACTCTTGGAACAGAATGCAATTCTTGTGCTAATCTCTGTCTAAGATTATTCATTTTTGTTGACATCACACACGTGTGATATATCTCAACTGCCTCGGCACGCGTCGCGTGGGTAATCTATTTTTAGCCACCCTCTTTTTGTGAAGCAGCACGCCTCACTTCTCCTCTCCTCACTCACCGCCTCACACTTTGAGAGGAAGGTTCTTCTTCTACTACTTCTTCTTCTTCTTCTTCTCCTTTTTCTTCTCCTTCTTCAACTTGGGGGATTCTATAATGACCCCATGCCAAGGTATGAATCCCATCCGGGGCAATATACCTTTTCGTATCAAAACACGAGAGAGCAGTTTTAGCACATACAATCTGATATACTTTATGACAATAGCTCCTTATCATATTAAATCGCTCATAATGCGAAGTTCTTTCGAATAAACATTTTTTGTACAAATCATATGATAAGCACCTATCCTTAACAGATTTCTTTACACCCTTAGCTACGTTTTTATACAATTCATTCTCATCATCTACATATTTAAAACTATACATTTTGGGCCGTAAGCCAGCAAAATGTGTGATAATTTTCGAATTTGTCTCATCTTTAAATTTCCCAACCACTTTTTTATTTACAAGACTATAACATTTGTGAGTGGTTGGGTAATCAGATGTGTCAAACCACGTCAAATTATTCCTAATATCCCGGTACACATCCTCAGTTTTTATTTCATAGAAAAGACTATCCGTATCCGACATTAATAGATTCACATTTTCAGGACGATATATGTTCAAAATTTTGTTGTAGTGGAAATCAAACATTAGGTGTTTACTCAATTCCAAAATGGTGAAACCCGCATAAATTGGTTTGTTCAAGCATATTTCAGATTTTCTTGAAAACACCCCAATTACATTTTCATCAAAAATCACCCAGCGTTTACACAATGGCCTGGAAACATATTTATCCAATTTTCTCTCATCTGTTATGAGATTTACGGTACAATGGTGTCGATTACCCTGGAGAGATTTTCTGTATATTATATTTGATAAATTTTTAAAGTTCTGAACTTCAAATTTATTCCTTGCATTTCGCCTACATTCCGTATTGAATTGAATGTAAGGTTGTAGCCAACGGGACTGTGTAAAACTAATTACCCTATGAATCTTCGTTAAACGCATACCCAACTGAGTGTAAAGCTGGAGATTGCGATAATGAATTACATATTTTGTTCTATCATAAAGTGTTGCAAGGAGTTTTGTTGATGATTTTTGTGAATCGTGTTTTTGATATTCAGACATCAGGTGAAGGGGGGATGCTTCTTTTGTGGGGGCAAGGGGAAACTGATTGTGAGAATCGTGTAAGTATTGTGGATACTGCATATCAACCTCCAGAATGTAGCCAATTTCTGAATCGGCACTCAAGTTTAAAAAATCTACTTGTGCGATTTCATTCTCATTCAAAAATTTAAAATTTCCGCTCGGGAGAGGTTCACACATTGCATATCCATATAAATTGTTAGCATCCAGGTAAACAAGGTAATTAGTAGGTTTACTCTCATCATAATTCGACATATATGGGTTGTTCGCTTCAGTGAACCTATGCGGAATGACCGATAATCCTCCTCTCACTGCACCCTCAATCATAAGATGAATATCAATGTCCCGAATCAAACCAAGCTCCACCTGTGTGTATTTTAACATACAATTCCATGAGAAATGTGCCAATGAGAGAAAGTGGCTAGCATCCAATCCATATTTGTCGAATAATGATGAGCGCATATCCTCAAAAACATCGGCCAAAAGCAGAACATCCGTTAGAAGGTATAGATCATGATATTCACCAAGAGAGGTAATATTACATGCTTTCCACACCTTCTGTGCATGTTCATATTCAGCAGGATCCAATGGTGAATCGTTCAAATCATTGTGGAATGCTTCTATGGGAGGAAGACACGTTTCATTGAACTTTTCAGCACAATCAAAATAAGTGTATGGATACACACCCTTTTTGATTAAAAGCTGGTGCTGTTCAGGTGTTCTGAATACAGTGTACATCCTTTTAAATTTCGTTTCCAATTCAGTACTTTCTGACAAATTTTTTACAAGTGAATCTAATGAAGCATTCATGAACTTAAAACTATCTAAAAATCTAATTTTACCAATACTAATTGTCATAAATTTTTCAGAGGAATTGGCGATGCAATGTATTTTTCTTTTGCATTTCCCCAAAGCTTGCACAATAAAATGGGAATCGTACCCTGCGAAATTATGTATATAACATGGAATAAAATCGGGTGATTTAGCATTTAAATTACAGGCTTGGTGAGCTGCACAAATAAATTTGCCTGATTCGTGCGAGTGGTGTTTGCATCTCACCTCACCAATCAAGAAATCCTTCCCACATAAACCACATTGTTTTGCATCATCAAATACTTGTTGTTCACGCTCATTTAATGGAATCATCGGTATTTCGCGTTTCATATCATTATAAAGCATTTCACCCAAATCTGTTACATGCTCGCGGGTATTGCTTTGTAGTGTTAAATATACATGGTGAAATTTGTCACGGCCCCATTCTTTATCGCGCGCGAAATGAAAGAGAAAAAATTATTAAAAAATTTGTTGATGATGTAACAGATTTGGGTGAAATGCTTTGATGTCAACAAAAATGAATAATCTTAGACAGAGATTAGCACAAGAATTGCATTCTGTTCCAAGAGTACATTTTAATAGGAGAAAATATGAGTTAAAAAGTGAACAAGATCTTATTCAGGCAGATTTGATTGACATGTCATCATTAGCAAAACATAATTCAAATTTTAAATTTATTTTAGCTGTAATTAACTGTTTTTCAAAATTTGCATATTGTACACCAATACATACAAAAACTGCGACCTCTGTGTATGATGCACTTGAGCCTATTATTCGTAAAAATAAGAATGTTAAATTTTTTCAAACAGATCAGGGTCGCGAATTTTTTAATACAAAAGTAAAAGCATTATTAGACAGGTATAATATTAAACATTACCATGTTTTTACTGAAAAGAAGGCTGCCATAATTGAACGTTTCATCAGAACAATCAAATCGAAAATATATAAATACCTAACTCAATATGGCACGAAACGGTGGGTAGGAGCATTACCAACAATGGTTAAAGAGTATAATAATGCTTTCCACAGAACAATTCAAATGCGACCATCTGATGTTCGCAAAAAACATCGAAATCATATAATAGCATCGCTTAATAAGGCGGCCAATGAGAACTTACGTTTGAAATCTAAATGAATAAAACCGAAATTTAAATTGGGCGATGTTGTATGCATTAGTAAGTACAGACAGGTTTTCGACAAATCGTATAATATTAATTGGAGTGGGGAATTATTTATAATTCATTCAGTCTATCCGACTAAGCCACCTACTTACATCTTGCGTGATTTGAAAGGGGAAATAATTTCTGGCCGTTTCTACGAAGAAGAAATGAAAAAAACAAAGCTGGATGAGGAGGAGCAGAAAGTTTATTTAGTAGAGAAAATTATAAGGAAAAATAAAGATAAAATATTGGTTAAATGGTTAGGTTTCAGCGAACCTACATGGATCGAGAGAAAGAATTTACTAGGTTAAGAACTGTATTGTAAATACTATGTATTATATTGTAAATACTATGTATTATATTGTAAATATGTATTATATTGTAAATAAGCGAAATGTGGTATATTGGAAAAGAAATGAAAAATATTATCAATAAATTGATATAATATGTTGAACCATGTGTTTTATTCAGTTATCCATTGGCTATCATAGTGATACAATGGTAAAGGATACGACCATACCCATCATCAATTTTGATGAGGTTATTGCATGTCTTAAATTGAATTTTAACCTTTTTTGGCAGATCAGGGTCACAGTCTACTTTTCGACATCATGTCATGTTTCCATGAATATATAATATATTTTCTACAAAAAGAGAGATACCATACCTATATAATAGGGCAATAAAATTAGTGTATCAAAAGAGTAGATATATCGACATTGTCTTCATTCAAGAATTAGGCAATAATATACCTGTTCCAACTTGAAACATTTTCCTAGAGTAGATATATTTACAACATAAAAACAGCTGTTGAGAGCCTGTCTACTTTGAATTTGCTTCTCATAGCTACTACCATATCTGGCAGTGTAGCCAACATCAAAGTACAATATTATTGTGGCCAAAGCTGACATTTAACCGCGCAGGCTGCCAACATATCACTTCAGATGAGATATATTGTATTTTCTGTGAACTATTTTGATGAAATTTTATTCAATAACTAGCTATTTTGCCCGTCCTTCGTATGGATTATGTTTGGAAATAAGACTAAATATGTTTCGGCTTTTTTGATAGCAACGATCATGAAGTTGTTAGCAGCTTAGGCCCCGTTCAGACGATACAGTTTTTTTGCGGTACGGTTTTTTTACTGTACGGCGTCAACTGTACTGTGATGTTCACACGGTCTGGCTTTACTGCTTATTGCTGTGCTCTCCTCCTTCTTCCATTGCGCTTCCTTCTTCTTCTTCTTCTTCAGTGGCCCTACAACCCAGGACGGGTCTTGGCCTGCACTAGTAATTGTCGCCAACGGTCCCTATCCAGCAATCGTTTAAATGTCTGTTCCTTTACTAAATTCCTTGCCGGCCGTCCGTTCCTATCATTTTGTGCTTCCATAACAAATGTTTTTTTATGGAGTGGGGGAGTTAGCCCCACATCCAACCCCCAACCTGGAGGACCGGGGAGTTTTTTCAGGTTTCCTTCCTTAGCCTTTAACAAACCAATGCTGAACTACAAGACAGCAGTCAATTTTCTATTTGGGTTTTCTTCCCCTAGCCTTTGGATTTCCATTGACCTCCATCTGCAAGGCAGCAGTTTCTATGCTGGTTTTGGTCCTCCCCGGGTATTTCATTTCCCCAGTACCACCTATATCTAGGAGGCATCCCCCAATCCGCCACCTGGGGAGGCGCCCGATAGGAGACCAGCAACTCCCACCATTGCGCTTCCAGTTCAGTTTTATTTATTCCAGTCCAGGATTTTTTTTTATTTGTGTAAGATTTTTTTAAATAAGTTTCTTACTGAAAGTTTCTCTTAAAGTTTGATCAAAGTACGCAAATTCTGGTTTCAATATTCTACACATTTTTCTCTCTTTATTTTTATATTAATCTTAAGTCTTGTCCCACAAGGCGGGTCTCTCATATATTAGAGAAATTAAATTTTCACAATTAATATCTTCCACTTCTGGACACTGGAATTCACTAATAAGAAGATCAATGCTGAAGAATATCAATGAAGAAGATCAATGCTGACGACCTGAAGACTGCTTCCAGCGTAATAAGCGTATCGTTTGAACATATCCATTACCGGTACAATACATGTGCCACCGGATATGGATAGTTATTTTGCGGTACAGCTGATTTTAGTGATACAGTTTTCAAAGACAAAACCGAATGTAGAAATCGGCTAGAACAGCTTTTTTACTGGATCCAGTCAAAACAGTATTGTGTGAACATACAATATGAAATGTACATGCAAACGAAAGCACTGCAAAATAACTGATACAGCAAATTTACTGTACCGCACAAAAACTGTATCGTGTGAACGGGCCCTTAGTAAACAACTTAGAACGTCAGCAATTCAGTGACAGGTATCGGAGAGAATATTTTTTGAGAACAGCTGATTAATATATCATGATAAATTATGTGATTTGTTCTTATGTGGTAGCTACCTGGCGAATTCCCAAGAGCCTAGCACAAACCGCACCTTCCTAAAATGTTAATTTTTGTTTTGATAAATTTAAATTAGAAAATTTTGTTTTTTTTAACAAGGAAATAATTGATAAAACATAAGATGAGCTTTGATTCACCAGACATATGTTTCCTAAAAGACTGCAATGCTCCGACTACACAAACAAGTCTGCAGACAGCGTAAATAACGCCGTGAAGGACTCACCATTTATATTTGAGAACAGCTGATTGATATATCATGATAAATTACGTGATTTGTTCTTATTCTTATGTGGTAATAAAACTTGGAAGAAATGTATCCAAAATCGCACAATACTTGGTTTTTAAACGTTTATTATTCTGTTAAAAAAAAAGTTAATTTAGTTTTTTATAGCTAAAGACATTGTCAAAAAGGTTTTCAATACTGATATATATATTTTAGGATTTTACAGTACTTTACTGTCTTCCTTCCTTTAGTCGAGTCCTCCATCTCCGTCTGTCCTCCCACTCACCATCCCTCAAATTCCTCATAACCATCCCACTATGAGCTTTCTATGTTGTTTATCAATACTGATAAATAACTTAAATCCCGATCGATGCTCTCGTTTTTCAGGAGAAGGCCGCGTAAAATGTTTCCAAAATCGCAAAACACTTGGTTTTTAAACGTCTATTACTCTGTTAAAAAAAAAAGTTAATTTAGTTTTTTATAGCTAAAGACATTGTCAATAAACTGTTCAATACTGTTCAATAACTAAAATCCCGATCGATGCTCTCGTTTTTGAGGAGAAGGCAGCGTAAAATTCCCCTTGGGGCCGTGATAGACAGACAGACAGACAGACAAAAAACCAAAATAACCAAAACATATATAATTCTGATAAATGTACAGACAAAACTCTAATTTTATTTATATAGATTATTGGTAAACCTCATATTTTAATTTTGTGTTGCAATACAATTTATTGTCTTTGAAATTCCATAGTATGGGGGGGGGGAACTCTGGAAGTTTCATTTTTTCTATAATTCGGCTTGGCATGACCATCTCCTGTAGCACTGTCAGTCTGTAATGTTTATATATTCGCTACTCGCTTAGCTAGTAACTATTCCAATTTAATCGACCCTTTACTCTTGATAGAAAGGCATAGTGCACTAGATCGAAGAAATCAGATAAATAGGGCCTTATAGCCGTACAAGATAGGAAGAAACAGCTGGAGTGTGGCAAAAGTTTTTCCGTTGACTTACATATATATATAATATGCATAGATATTGTCATCACATTATGCAATACCTATCTCAAATATTATCCAGCTGATTTTTCCTATCTAGTACGGTAAAGAGGCACTCTACATATGTGACAATCTATGGGAAGTAACTTTTGTATGTAACAAAAAATATATATAACAATGATATGTAACAAAAAATATATATAATAATGATATGTAACATAGATATATTAAGTAAGAGAACCTATCCTTGTTTCACCTCAAAAAGGATGAAAGGAGTAGGCCAATTTCATTGGCAAACGAATTTGATATGTATAAAGGTTCGAAGAAAATGTGTTTAAATTTTTAAGTTGATTGGTCAACATATAAACTCACAAACATACAGAAAAGGCCAAGCGCCTCGAGTCAAAACTGAGAGAACTCGCTATATACACTCGTTCAAATATTTTGTAATAAAAATATAGCATCAATCAAGTAACCTCTTCTGAATCCTGGGGGTGGTTTGTTGTAACCAAGTTTTTATTGTGTTTTTCATAACATCGTTCGATATTTCCTTATGTCGCCTCCTTACAGCTTCTGTTAAAACATAAATCTGGATCAGACTTCATTTAAAGAAAAAAAGGAGGAAAAGAGCCATGCTCATATGACATTTGGGAAGGTTGGGATAACGTGTATTGTATGTATGTCAGTGGTGAGGCGAGGCTTTTTACATAATCATTTATGTAGAGAGATTTATCAGCGTATCGAATCTCCACTTAAAAAATAAAATTATCTTTCATTCATATTCACCTTAAAATACTCCATACTGGAGGCTTACCTACTAGTTAACTGAATATCTTTTTAAATCAATATGCAGAAAAGCTAAACTAGAAGATAAGCCATATAACAAGTTTTGTCAAGATATGCCTCACCACTGATGTAGGCCTTCATCTCTCTTCAAATGACAATTGGAAAGAGAAGGCTGAATTGGATTGTGACTTATTTAAGTTATAATGATGATGGTAATAATGTTGTGTTCATTAATTATGTAGTGGGATGTGACTAAGGTAAACTTATTATTCAATAAAGTCTGCCTATTTGTTCTTAGACCCAACTATTCAGCATTATACTACATTACTAAAGGGTAAGAAGGGTTTTTTAATGACAAAGTATTTACGAGATGTTTAGCCCCATAGAAGTTGAGAAATGATGTGTCTTTTAGAAAAAAAATTGAATAGGCGAACAGCTTATGATTTCAGAAACCAAACTGTTCAATCTAAAAACGAAGAATAAAGTTTGGTTTAAATTTATCAATAAATATTTGAGATATTCAAGTAAATCCTTCAAAATTGCAACTGTAGCATGGTGCTTTCTTAGTAATGGCGGAGGTGATATTGTGGAAGGTATCCATAATGAATAATAAGAAGAAATTGCCACAACCACATTAATAAAAGTTCGAGAAACTAGTTTCGGTTGTTACACCATTATCAATCTCAATCAAACTCTTAAATTTTGATTGACATTGAGTTTGATTGAGATTGATAATGGTGTAACAACCGAAACTAGTTTCTCGAACTTTTAATAAATGTGGTTGTGACAATTTCGTCTTATTATTCATTGTAGCATGGTGAGTTAGATACCGATACCGGTATTATATGAGTTGCATGGGTTTAGTAAAAGATTTGTCTTAAAATTATCTTTCAAATTAACTCACCAAAAATTAAGCCGCACATCTTGATGTCTAAGAATTTCCTCTTTGTTGGGAAATTCCCCATTTTCTTTCCCATGAGGGAAAAATTCACCGCCACATCATCTTTTAGCAAATGCTTCAAAATGCTGAGTCTTAAGGCATTTGCATCGCACCCAGCTACTGCAGACATTGATTCAACCTGGAAATAGTACAAATCAATACTAAAGAATCAGTAGATAAAATATTTTTTTTTAAATCATCAGATCTTTTGCTAATTCATTTAAATGGAACAAACCACCAAAATTACTTTTCAACATAAAAGTAAAAAACGATACTACTGAAGGATCAATATAGTGCTATCTGGTAACACTGAACTGAATGCCAATCACAAGTGACAGCAAATTTCCAATGATTGTTCACTCCAGAACCCACTATGATTGGTAGCTTATTACATTCTATACATATTCAAAAAACATGTTTCTTATAATTTTCAACAGCATGAATCTTTAAATTTCTATATTAACATTGACCTATTACCCTACCTACGCTCGCGATATTATACTGTATTGTGTATTCATTTAATTACCGCCAGCAATATATTATAAGATCTGTAAGGTGGCAGTATTCTTGACACAACCTCTCTACAGCGATTTTTTTCTCAGGATAATCGACTTCGTTATACAGAGGTTCAACTGTAGTTAAAAAGTTTAGTGAATAATATAAATAGTGTACCGTATATATAGTAAAATGTAGAATGTTGTAATAGTATAACTGTATATTCTTCAACAAGACTAAAGGTCAGAGATCTTTGCAATTACATTGCTAACGGACTGTCAATATTTTTTTCAAACTTCTTATATCATGAACTTTCATTTACATCAGTAGTAATGGGATAAATACTACATACAAATCTTAACAGAAAAAAAAATCTTTATAACTTGTCATAAATTGAAAACCCTTCAAGTCTTATCCCATATGTATATAATGTAAATCAAACACAAAATAAATATTTTTCAATGTTTCTAGACATAATACACAGTTGTTAAAAAAAGAAATAATTATTTTTTAAATTTCCTCAACAGCCTTGAATATATTTTAAAAAGTGTCGTAAAATTTACGAATGCTTACTGATAGTGTAATTCCAACAAGCTTACCATTATAGGGTAATTAGTTTCAGTATTTCCTTGTTTCGAGTAACCAAACTGATAAAAATATTGTTGAGTACGATATCAATCAATCAATCAACAAATTTATAGTACCTAAATCAAAGTTCAACTATTGGTAAACTTAGACCATTCTGATTTTATTTTGTTCAAGATCAAAACTCACTTACCTGATAGAACTTGGCGAAAATTACTTTGATGATAACTTTGAAGATAAACAGTTTTATGACTAAAACAATTTGTATTGAGTGTATATAAGTACCATATTTCAAATACATGAACAACAGCTCAACAACCACAAGCTACAACACAATGGCGCGAATGGACTGAAACAGTGTATTGAGTGTAAACGAATAAGTTTATACCAAACAAAAACCAACAACAGTTCCACATTTCTATTACAAAATGGCACGAATTGATGAATGTGACAAACGAAAAGTGTGTAATGTTGGTCTCTTTCTAGCGCTCCAGTGGAGAATCGGGAGAGTTTCTTCTAGATCCTCAAAAACTGTCGGGTAGCTTGTCCCAGCTCCATAAATGGCAAGCGTTTGATGACAAGCTATCCACAAACTTGTGGCAGACTTTCCGATGGCATACTTTTCGAGGAATGCTTGCCTCACATGTTTGGCAAGTTTGGTTAAAAAAGTTTTTCCTGCCTAACGAAGGGCAAGGCTTTCTGTAAGCTTACTTGCTACCTGGGAGACTGCATACATCCTTTCCTGCACCTCTCTTGTTGCGGTTACAGACTGCATACATCCTTTCCTGCACCTCTCTTGTTGCAGTTACAGACATGCAACAAATCCCTTTTGCAGTTGCAGACTGCAGGTATCTTTTTCTCCTCCTTCTCAAAGCGGTTACTGACCAGCGACGAGTGTTTCCCCCAAATTGAGTGGCTACAGACTGCAAACGTTTGGTCCTATACCCTTGCAAAGCAATCCTCAGATTGAGAAGTGTATCCTCAAAGAGCTCAGCGGTTGCATACAGCCAAAGCTTGTCACCTACACCCTCACCAAGCAGTCATCAGACAGAAACACAACACACTGTTGAGTAGCCATGAAACGGCGCCCACGTCAAGCGCTATAAAGCCTACCGACTCTGAATATCCTAGTCGTGGTGCTTCTTCATTATCTTTGTCTGATGAAGAAGCATTTAAACCGCACCATCGCGCATTCTCCTTTTGTCAGGGGCTGCTCCGCAACCAGGCATACTCCAGCCAGTCAACACCTTCAGCCGCCGCTTCCTTTACGTCTGCCTCGGTGCCTCCCACGTCTTCCACCTCTGCACAAGTCCACGCCGCTCCGTCGACCTCCCAGTCAATGCAATGACTATCCGCACACTCTACGGCGCCGTATACTTCCTCGCACAGGTCCACATCGCCTCGCCGTGTTCGCTTCGCCTCTTTGCCTACCATCATGCGTTTCGACACCGACGCTGTGCTGCCCGCTTCGTTTGCCGCTACTAATCCTGATGCTATCGCGCCACTTCCAGGCGCTCTTTCACCACAAGATGTATTTTCTGGGCATGCTGTCTCCAACACTGACTCTGACGCTCTGCTGGGAACCATACAACTGCCTGTGCTTAACTCAGTCAACCGGTCAGCTCAGCTCCGCGGTATACTTGATTCAGCCAGCCAGCACTCGTTCATTACATCACTCGCTGCCAAACGGCTTCACATACGACCTTCTCTGATCAAGCTGTGGGGAATTACTTCTGCTTCCACTACTGTCAAAGGGGTCATGGACATGTCTATTGTATTGCCACATAGCTCACATAACCTGTTAGTCTCTCAGGCACTCATCATTGATTCTTTACCACACATTCTTCCTGCAACACTGATTTCTCCACTTGTTTATGTGCCGTTTCTTGAGCTTCCTCTCACTGATCCATGTTTCTTCACGCCACAACGTATTGACTGCCTAATTGGTCTAGACGTCTTCTGCCAGCTTGTACAGTTCGACTCGCCACTCATCAATTTCCAAATTAATGGTCCGTATGCCTTGAAAACCCACCTTGGGTACATATGTCTTGGCCCGCTGCCTCCAAAATCTGATGCTGGCGTTTCACATGTGCTCATCTCTCAGTCTGATACACCAGTTTCTAATGAAGACTTAAACTATAGCCTGCAACAATTTTGGAAGTTGGAGGAGGTTCTCGCGGCTACGGTTATGTCACCCGAAGACCAATTATGCGAGCAATTATTCATGGACTCCACAACTCACACTGTTGATGGGCACTATATCGTCACATTGCTGTTCTCCTCGACTGCCACACAGCTGGCCTCCAATTGCAGCCGGTCATATAAAATGCATCTGAGTGTTGAGCGACGTATCAACTCTGACAGTATTGTATGCGAGAAATATCATGCATTCATGCAAGAATATTTGAACTTGCACCACATGTCGCTTGCTAAACAGTCATCAACATATGTCATTCCACACCACATCATATTCAAACACGGAGATAAATCCGGAAAAATATGTGTAGTGTTTAACGGAAGCAGTCCTGATTCCACTTCAATTTCATTGAATGACCGGCTACTCTCAGGATCAAAATTACAGCAGGACATATCTGTTATTCTCAATTCATTTCAAACTCACAAATTCATTATCATCGCCGATTGCTGAATGATGTATCGACAAATACTCGTGCGCCCTGAGGACCGACCTGCCCAACATATCTTGTACCATCCTTCAGCCGAATCTTCCGTTCGTGAGTACTGTCTCAACACTGTCACATATGGACTACGCCCTAGCACATATCTAGCCCAACGAGCCCTCAAACAACTTGTAATAGACGATGGTGCTCAATTTCCACTTGCTGCATGCAGCCTATCAATTCACATGTACATAGACGATTTCATCACAGGCTCCTCGAATCTTGTCAGTGCTCAACAGCTTGTACATGATTTAGTTGAGCTTCTCACCAAGGGCGGCTTTGAATTACGCAAATGGGCCACGAATCATCCACCATTGCTAGTTAATGTTCCTCCTGATCATCTCGAAAATTCAAAATGTTTATTTGACAACACGCCTGCCCTAAAAGTTCTTGGCATTTGCTACCTCCTTGATCAGGACATATTTGCGTATGGTATTGAACCCTTTTCTGGTATAGTCACGTTGCGCACTGTCATGTCACATATTGCCAAAATATTTGACCCCCTTGGCTGGTTGTGCCCCGTTGTTTTCTGTCTCAAGTCATTCATGCAACAGTTGCATCTGCATTACAAAGAATGGGACGCCGCACGTCACAATGAACACCGGCAGCAGTGGACTTCATTAGTGGATGAGCTCTCCGTCCTCTCTCAGGTTCAAATTCCGCATCGTATCGCCAGAATGTTAGAGATAAGGAAAAAGTTGACGGTTCCAATCCTGTAATATTGCTTGATGTGGAAATAAAATTGATTATTTTATTTTTATTTTCCAACTCTGTCCAAGTGTTCCTAGTTTGATAAAAGAATAAACCATTCCTTCCTTACCAAGTGATAGCCCGCCCTGTTCACGAGCAGAAGCACCCGGATGAAGGGAAGAAGGAGTAGGCCAGAATAAAGCTGCTAAAGAGCAGAATAAGCCTAAGAAGAGTGTTGCCTCTTTTCCTAACCCTGCCCACTTCCCAACTGAGTCTAGTCAATCAGGAGAAAATCCTGATATCAATCAGTTACTAATTTAGGAGGAACTGAGTGTATCTGATAATACTAACATCCTGCAAAAATTCAGCTTTTCTCTATTTTGTTAAGACACAAAAATTTCATTGCCTGGGCTAGATGTGAGAATGGCAGCACTCTGCACATGACTACTAGCGCCACACTAGAATGACGGTTAGTTTCCAAATTACCCTTGTAACTTACCAAGGACCAAACAGGGCCTTATTGAAATCGTGCTGCTGTCCATCCGTCATGCTCTAGAGCTTGAAAGGATCTAGATTCTTGAAACTTGGTGTATAGCTCCCATAGTCCAAGTGAGATCGCTATTGATTTTGGAGCTTTGGGGTCAAGTATAAGAATAATAATTATATAGGAAAAAATCTTATAGTCTCTAGGTTAGTCTTGGCTAGTGAAAATTTGAACATTGAGCAGCTGGTTCATTTCCAATACAAGTAAGTTTTGAAGAACATTATGAAGGTTTATTCTTATAATACCTTGGTGTTTCCATTTCTGGAAAACAATTAGAGAAGAAGAGGATGCAAAACTCTTTTTCAAGAACTGTCAATGTGCTTTTTTTGTGAATTGGGAAGAATATAAGTTGAATGGTGCTTATAGGAATTAATGATGCATATATCTGCACAACTGATAATAAAATTGTTTTTTATGTAAATTCATTAGGTCTTTGGATACTCTGTAATATCAGTTTCTAATTGTTGCACTAGGACCTACAATATAATATGTGGAATACAATTTGTAAATAAATTTGATTCAGTAAAAAATAAATCTTCAAAAATGTGTTGAATTAATCATTGTCCATCTATTACAGGCCAATGTGAGAGAAAGTATTATGCAAGTTAGAAATGAGGATACAAAACAGAAAAGGGCTAAAAGGGCAAAGAAAGAAGAGGCTGCAGCAAAAAAAGCGGAAAAGGAAAGGATGAAAAAGGAGAAACGGGAAAATAAGAAACAGGAAAATAAAAAAACAGGAGCAAGATAATAAGAAGTAAAATTGAACTGACTGGAATGGGAAAATAAATGGTGGTAAAGGTGCCTAACTAACCTTATCTAACCTAACCCAACCTGTCCTGATATAACCTAAACTAACCTAATACAGTAGAGCATTCAATACTCAGTGTTTATCTACAGAAATGTATAAATTATTCTATTTTATTTCTACAAAAATGCTGGATAATTTATTCTCACCTTCCTTCAAATTTATTTCTTTAAAAATATGTAGGCTAGTGCTTTCATCAATAGTTGATCTCCATGTAAAATAAAATGAGTTACAAGTGAACCAGAATAAGATAAGTGTTGCTTCACTGTCAAAAAAATAAACTCATTAATCATTCATGGACAAAGCTCAAATACAAAATTATTCAATGATGTGGGTTGTTGATGCAAGTTATTTGTTAGTGCGAAATTCAGAGAGAAAAAATTGGATTGTGATAAAACTGATAATTTACTTTAAAACAAAAATGTAAACCACACTTTGAAAACCCCAAAACTCTAGAAATTGCTATAGTATTGAGTGATTGGAAGATGATTCATGCGATTAAAGTTTGAAGAATTCATATTGTCTATTACTGTATAATATACCGTAATAATTTATTCCTATTTGATATTATAATTGCACCTTTTCTTTTATATTTTTAGACACTCCTCAATATTACTTTATTTTTCAAAAAAGGTGTTTGAATTGTGGAGACTCTGGGTTGAGGCTGTTGCAGGGGTTTTGGTCATAATTTTTTTTGGAGTTTCTTGTATTAGATATTATTATCAAATCAAAGTTCTTTATTCACCACATTTCACAAATTGAACAGAATTACAAAAATAAATATCTTACAGTTTGAAAAAGCTTAAAGCTAAAATAATCTCATAATTTATATGGGCAATGCCAGCAAAACCTAAGTTCGTGCACTGGCAATGATTATCATTGACAAAAAGAAAAAATACATTTAAGAAAGAAAGTGAATAATGAAAAAAATATATATAAATAAATATATATATATATATATTATTTTTTTTATGATTATATATATATATTTACATCTGACCATCATTTCGGCATCCATACATTGTTGATTTACATTCGTTTGGACGTCCATGTGTAATTGTGCATCCGTATACGGACGCCCGATTACATTCCTTAATAAAATCGTTAGAAAAGTTTGAAATAGGTTAGTTTCGCCCCATGCCTTTTCAGGCATGCCGACTTGACCCACAACAGAAATCACGTGACAATTCGTCAGTTATCATCAGCTCTACACTAGTTTGTAAAAAAACTCTTGGATGTCTGAATGTTGTCAAAATGAATTTTAATATACATGGAAGCTTCTGAATTCTACCACCACGTAGCGCTAGTCAGATTGGCCCTCTCCTTAGCGTATACTATGAAACGTATAAATTTGTTCATTCCACCGCGAATTCGACGTCCATCAAGTTAAAGAAGATTGGCAACAACGCCTGGATGTCAACCTTATTAGAGAATGGCTTGAGCTGACCCGGCGAGCTTCACCAAGATTATAGTAAATTCCAGTTCCTGAAATATCCACCTGCAAGATGGTTTTCCAACAAGTAGCCTATCTCATGCATTTCAATATCACTTTTTTCTCATAATATAATAGTTCTTATTCCTGCCTGAACTTTATTTTTGAAATTCTTGAAAATTCACTTGCTCTCAATACAATTACTATAGTTAATAATTAAAACTTTCGCCACTTTCTGTAATATTCCACCATTTTCAATTTTTGTTTCATGTTCATCATGACCTTTATTTTAAACTTTTATACAATTAAAATATAAGACGATATAATATCATTTATATAATTAAAAAACAGAAGAAGAATAAGAGGGGGAAGAAGATAAGGAAGAAGAAGACAGGAGGAAGCAAAGAATAGCAGTTAATAATTGAAACTTTCGCCACTTTCTGTTTACAATATTCCACCACTTCCAATTTTTGTTTCATTTTCATCATGACCTTCATTTTAAACTTTTATACATTTTAAATATCTGGAGATATAATATCATTTATATATAATATAATTATATTTATATAATTGAAAAATAGAAGAAGAATAAGAGGGGGAAGGAGAGATGGAAAAAGAAGACAGGAAGAAAAAGAAGAGAAACATGGGAGAAGAAAAATAAGAGGAGGAAGAAGAAGAGAAAAAGAGAAGGAAGGAGAAGAAGAAGACAGGACGAAGAAGACAGGAAGATGAAAGAGGGAAGGGAATAAAGAGGACCGAGCAACCGGTGCAATTCGGAGGTGAAGAAGAAGAAGAGAAAAGGAGGAGGAAGGAGAAGAAGAAGAAGAGAGAAAGAATAGGAAGAAGAAGACAGGAGGAGGCTAAGAAAAGAAGAAGAATATAAAAAGAAGAAGAAGAAGAAGAAGAGGAGGAAGAAAAAAGAGAAAATAAAGTAGACCGAGCAACCGGTGCAAGTCGGAGGAGAAGAAGAGAAAAGGAGGAGAAAGGAGAAGAAGGGGAAGAGAGGAAGCAGAAAGAGAAGAGGAAAAAGAAAACAGGAGGAGGCAAAGAAAAGAAGAAGATGATAAAAAGAAGAAGAGGAGGAGGAAGAAGAAGAAGAAGAAGAAAGAGAGAATAAAGAGGACCAAGCAACCGGAGCAAGAAGAGGAAAACAGGAGAAAGGAGAAGAAGAAGTGAGGAAGCAGAAGAAGATGACAGGAGGAAGCAAAGAAGAAGAAGCGGAGGAAGAAGAACAGAGGAAGAAGAAGACAGGATAATAAGAGGAGGAAGTAGAAGAAAGTTATTGGAATGGGAACTTGAAAATCAATTCAATGTCTATGTAGACACTTTGGATACTACTTTATTTTTATTGTTACCTGACATGAATTCGAAAAATGCTCATAACTTTGTTATTTTTGGACAGATTGATTTGAAAATCCAGGGGAATGTTAATAGCATGAAGAGAAACGTTCAAGATTTTTTGTTGACTTTTCCCATGTTCTCTTCTACCTCCCCAGCCGAAAAACTATACAGAGTTCCATTTTGATTACTATGCGGGAAGTTTCAAACGTCCCGCTATACTGAGCTGCTCCGCGCCAAGGGACAGGATTGGATAAAATCGCCCGCTCAACAATACTATTGGGTGACTCCAATTAAACCGGCTAGTTCAAACGATACTATCAAACTGAAGTACTGAAGACCAGGGGCACACACAGACTTTTGGTTTAATTTCCAGGTAATATTTGGGATGGTAAAAATGGGATTTTTCAGAGCTCTTTTTACAAGATTGCTGCCCGATAAAGTTTAATGAGGAGACAGGGATTCATTACTTGACTCTTTAAAAGAGTATTAGTTAATAAGCTATGGGGAAACAAAATGTGTCCATCATGAGTATTTTTTGTACAGTGTTTCAAAAGTTCAAAATGATTCTGTCAGACTGAATAAGAAGCTTCTCATGAGGATATATATATTAGAATGAATGTAGGTCCGGACTGCTTTGTTATAGAAATAAAGAGGGCGAAAAATTACAGCTATTCCATTATCCATTTAGAAATTACTACGGTCTTCATATAGATGGTGTGAATTGAATTGAATCAATGGAAAATTATCTGAAACATGCTACAAGATTCACTATTATACATTTTTTGATGCCCACATGAGACTTTTGCGTTGGTATTAAAGTGAACGAAAAAAGCCAGTCAGAACGCGAATCGGGATTACCAAATCTTTAAATTGGATGTACTTAAATGTAATTGAATGTACTTAATAGTCAAGAACGGTCCCAAATTTTATAAAGTTGAGCTTTATTGAATCAAAGCATACTGATTTTGCACCAGATGCTTTCCACTTGCTATTCTTCTGTTTTTTGACCCAATTTAAATTCTGGTTTTGTAAACTCTGGGTGCTTTATTCGCAATCAATAACCAAGCTCATACCCTTCAATCTCAAAAACTCTTCAATCTCAATTTCCAAAATACAATAACTCAATAATCGCAGTAGTTGATGTTTAATGTGATTTTACAGTTCATTTCACTACGAATGCATTCAATTCACCACCTGAATGAGGGCCTTAGAAGCCCAAAGTTTTCTAAATGAGTGCTAATTTATTGATCTCTCATTGAAAAAGATAGCTTCACTCTTCTGCTATATTTATTTATGTATTGAAGTGTTTTCGAAGGAATAAACTTTTGCACTCTTATTGAAATTTTTGCAAAAACCTGTAAACCTTTTTTAGAAAATTGTTAGCTGCGGACCGTAACAGGTACCTGTTCAGTCAGATAAGTTAAGCTGCAAATTCCTAGGTTAAGGGTGACCGAATCACAAAAGAGGCCAACAAAAAAGAGGGTTATCAGCTATAAAATCACTTGCCGATGATTCGGAACTCACCGAAAAATGTGGGTCAACTCATCAACACATTACCCACGCACAGGTCTCAGAACTATCTGGGCTTCACCTTCCGAAAAAATTACATTATTACTGTAACGTTAAATGTATCACAGGTTTAGGAAGTTTTAGAGGCTGGAGGTCCTGTACTTATTGGTTAAAAGATTGCCAGATTGATATAAATGAAACGAAGTATCTTTACCCAGCCGCCTGGTCGAATTTCATTCTGCCAGGCTACAAACTCTATTTCCACCTATGGTAGTCACTCATAATATTCCTCTTAATAGTATATCGATATTGTTAATAATTGTTATAAACAATCATATTTAAACAAGTCTGAAATGTACAGCCTAGTTCATATTATACAGTCAATTCGCTTGAAAATTATCATTTTAATAAGGATTTCAGGACCTGAAGGACATGAGTCCCAAAGCCCCCCATGTCAAGCCACTACCTATGAACATTATTCTACTTAAAAAGTGTGAATGCATGACATGTACTAACACTGATCAGCCTGCAGCACATACTCTCTATAGTAAATTTTCTTGAAAATTATCAACCATTTTTTAAGGAGCTCGGGTTCTTGGAGGGGGGGCTTAAGCCCCCTAAGCCTCCCCCTTGGTTGCGCCACTGCTATAGACACTTCGTTTGATTCCTTTTTGCTCAAAACCTTAAATATCTTATAAAGATATGAACAGTTTTATTAAACAAAATAATCATCCCATATAGGTTATGAAATTGAATAAAATTATTCGATTAGCATTCATATGTATGTTCTTTTCACCACATGATTGGGCTTGTAAAAGATGCCCAGAAATTCTGCTGTTGTAAGACACATGTTTTGAACTCACTGAAAATTTCGATTTTAAGACTTCAAATATCAATATTTCGTGCATACTGCTGACTCAAATAACAATTTTTTTAATTCCTCATTTTTCATGTGGCCATAAAAAATTATCTGCTTGTGTTATGGATTAAAACTCACCAGTTCTGTAATGAGTGGGTTTTTATATACCCAGAACTCCGATTTCCATCCTTCAAAATAATATTATTACAGTTTTTTGTGCACTGCTGACTGAAATATCAGATTTTTCGACTTCTCGTTTTTCAAATGATCATAAAAATTTCTGTTGGTGTTATGGATTCATTGAAACTCACATGTATTGTAATCAGTGGGTTCTTATACATCTAGTATTCTCTTTACTTCCGTCATGAGAGCGATGGGGGTACTTGAGTGTTCCCAAGCAAAAGTGGCGATTTAAAAAAAAATTCAATCAAAAATTTCCCAAATTCAACTGGCAACCTTGTAATTTATACAACATTTCAATTTCAATTTAATGTATATTAATATAATTAAATTATAATTATCTAGTTTATATTTAATTAATTTAATATAAGTGAGTAATATAGTGAATTAATACATGAATCGAGATAATGGATAAAGAATACAAATAGAATACACATGAAAACTAAAACATAGAATATAAAACAGTTTAAAAATACTATTGTTCTTATATGTATCCTTTGTTTATATTATTACGTCATACCTCAATTCAGATAGAAGCAAAGTTTAATACTGTACTTAGATAAGAGCAATTAATAAACAAAAAGTAGTTGCGTTCAAATGTGAAAAATGTAAAACCGTGATGTATTGTCGATGCAACATGACAGAGTTGCACTCTTTTTTTCAGTAGAGATGTGTCTTGCTTTGTCAAGCACTTTGACTTGTCTGGCGCCGGTCTTAGGCCAACCAGACTTATGTAAAAACAAACAAACTCTGAAATCCAGTAGCTCAGCAATCTGGCAACATTGCTGGATGTCAAATAAGCCTCAAAGTGGTAATAGATATTCAAACCGGAGTTCATCTTGAAGTCAAACTGTATGAAAGTATACTCTGGAAGTACCATTGTCTGTATTTTGAAAGGAGTTTGAATGATCGACGGAGTGGATAAAAAAAATCGATTTTAATTTTTATGTTTTTCAAAAAACCAAAGTGAAATATCGAGGTGGAACACATACAAAACCTGATATACTTTCATGAAAAAACAATATACTCCTTGATTTCAAGGGGATGCCAAAACGTAACCAATTTGAAAAGATGCCACAATGATAGCCAGATGTATATATATATATATATATATATATATGATATATTTTTATAATTTTATGATGATTCTATTTTTGAAGAACTACTTTCATCTGTTATTGCTGTTTTGTGGATGTATGGATATTTATGTGGCTTTTAAAAAATATAAGTGGTTATATTGTTCGATAGAACCCATTTATCTTCCTGGATTTCTTGTTCCATGACGAACTGCGTTGTTAATATTAACTTTTCATGTGAAATTTAACGACTTGCAGTCAAATATTTGTTAAGAATAAGTAATAACTCACTTAATCTGGCCGAGCGCTTTCGAATCTATGAGATCCATCTTCAGATCCATCTTCATAGATTCGAAAGCGCTCGGCCAGATTAAGTGAGTTATTACTTATTCTTAACAAATATTTGACTGAAAGTCGTAAAATTTCACATGAAAAGCCCATTTATCTATTTCACTTATGGTATAGATCTATTTATCTATTATAGTACCAGATAATAATGTTATGCATTATCATGAGAATTGTTTTTTCATTTGAAATATGGGGCTTAAAGTGATTTTGGGGGGGGGGGCAATTAATCTATACAAGTTATTTTAAATGTTTGGAAATTTTTTGTAACCAAAAGACACCTTGGGGGGTAAGATGACATATTTTTCTTGGATTTCTTGTTCCATAACAATAATAAGACATATTTCTATCTCAATCAAAAAATTTAAAATCCAAAAACTTTTACAGTGTTTCAAACATTTATTTTGAAGAAATAAAACTAACATTGAAATGAAAAATATGTCGTTTTACTACCCGAGGTGTCATAGTTATAAAAATTGCCAAACATTTAAAACGGCTTGTAGGAAAGTCATGGCCCCCAAAAGCAAATAAATAAATAAATAAATAACCTTCAGCCACCATTCTTCATAAAATAATTTATGAAAACAATTCTAGTGGTAATAGATAACATTTTTGTACTACAATAACATCCAATATAAAAAACTTTGAAAAACATCTTGGTCAAAACCCCTGCTCACAGCCTTAATCACCATTGTAAAATCAAACACATTCTATGGAATGGTGGTATTCACGCTACTCCAATCTCTAATACACCATTCCAAAATATATGTTTGATTTTGCGATGGTGATTATCATTGATAGATTGAAGGTGCAGACACCTTTAGATTTGTTTAGTGAGGAAACTTCCAGCAAATCTAATGTAAATTTGGAAGGAAATCTTACATTTTTATAATGTAATATGTCATTTATTAAGTGTTTTTGTTTGATTTTTAATGTGTTTATATTATTATAGTTTGGTTGTAGTTATAAAAACTATTGAAGTTCTTTGTTTCCCTTTAACAATTCAATTATAGACATTAACAAAGGATGAGAGACTATCAATCCTGAAATTTTATTCTTATTCTCATTTCATCTTATTATGTAATTCCATAACAATAATAAAGAATTTATCTGAAAGTCTTTTGATCTATGAATATAATTATCTATTTATCCTTTTTTTATTCTGGTATGAGTCATTCATTCTGACTCCCATCTGCATGGGTGTCCAACAATATTACTTATCATAAGTGTGTGATACTCATGGCGAGCGTTTTTTAAAACCACCAGGTTTTAAGGGACTGGGCCCTGTAATTTCACTGGATAAATATATTTTAAATGAAACACTTCCATACTTTAACATCCATTCTAATTCCCGATTCTACAACCATAAAACTTATGCCTCAATACTCTCATTATGTACTATTCCTAATTCACATTATAACTATTTCTCACAACTGTTCACCACCGCAGTCCAGCCTAATCTGGCCCGCGGTCGTCATCACCTCCAGCTCACCGGTCAAGAGTCCACCTCTGTGGCCACATCAGAGTGATGACTAAGCTTTCCTGAATCATAGGCACGGTGTTTTAATTGCTACAAGAGTGTTATCATATTTATATTATGATAATTTGGTGGGTATTTTGAATCTTATTGCTGTTATATGAGTTTTTACTCCCATGAACATAATTATATTAACAACATTTTAACAATAACAATACATCAACAACATGGTCAGATAGCTATATCCACAATAAAAACTTGGAAACACACTAAAAATAAAGCAATACAACAGAGTATCCAAGGACCCAACGAATTTGAATAAAATAATAGATAAGATTATTACCTAACCTGGCAGGGCTTTATTGGAATCATGCCATTGTACGTCCATGCTCTAACTCTTGAAAGGAAGATTCTAGACTCTTGAAATCTGGTATATAGTCAAGTGAGACCTCATGATCCAAGTGAGATCGCTATTGATTTTGGTTGAATATAAAAATAATTATTTTTAAAAACATAATCACTAGAACTGTGAACAGTATTTAGCCTATATAGATATATAATGGACACAGTATTGTGGCGGCTGCAAGCAATGGCCATACTGTCTCTAAAATGTCACTGTACAAGGTAACAGTTTACAGTTCACTGCGAACTAGTAAAAGGTAACCCCACTCATAAAAAATGTCAAACAGACATAGCCTAGTCCATAACAAAATCACGCTTCCAGTTCCTGAAAGAAATCAGGGTGTAATTTTAGAATACCGGCGACAGCCGGTTTTCTGAAATTTCTTTTTTTAATAGATTTGTTATGTTGCTCTGATGATAAAACAGTGAAAATTTTTTGGTGCTCTACAATAGTTTATTAATAAAATGGATTCAAAATACTTACATTTTGAGGTTAGCTTTGCTATTTTCGACAAGAAATTAGACATTTCGCGCATGCGCAGAAGCGAAGTCTGCGTGAATGGAACGAAGTGGAATGGAAACTGGAATGGAACTGCATAACCAAACCTTTCCTAACCTGGCTAGATGTGACTGAACCACTTCTGTAAATTTGTCGTTGAAACGCAATGTACCATTTTATCATGAGGACACCATTTGTATGACTGTCGTTTTGACCGACCTAGTAAACAGAGGTGGTTCAGTCACATCTAGCCAGGTTAGGAAAGGTTTGGTTATGCAGTTCCATTCCAGTTTCCATTCCACTTTGTTCCATTCACGCAGACTACGTCCCCAATAACCCCCCTACCTCGTTTCGCCAATGCTGATAACAACACAAATTAATTGCCTATACAAATTATAATTAACCTCTTTGTTCATGGCACACGACCATCGTAAAGTTGTTGTTTTTTATTTTACACGAAAAATATATGATTTTTATTCAAAGCTATTCAAAGCTTATTCAAAGGAATTATGAAATGAGGTTAGTAAACTTTAAATCAATTTTATTAATAAACTATTGGTGAGCACCAAAAAATTTTCACTGTTTTACCATCAGAGCAATATAACAAATCTATTAAAAAAAGAAATTTCAGAAAACCGGCTGTCGCCGGTATTCTAAAATTACACCAAAATCAGTTTCGGCAAATATTTTTGTTGAATTCACTCCTAGAGCCAGAGCTATAAAAAATGTTGGTGGGAAGTTGACCAATTTTTTCTTTGAAATAAACTACCACAGTTATTACTGGTCATTTCTTTTGAAAAAGTCAGCTGAAATTGAGAGTTTCCAGCTTCCATTGAACTAGTTCGAAATGGTAAATTTTAATTTATTTTCTGCTGTTATACTATATCGCTCGAATACAGTACTGTATTATATGAAGGATGCTCATATTGATACAAATTCAGCATCTATTCCATTAACTGTATATAAGAAGGAAGCAATTTGATACAATTTCGCTTTATTTGAAGAAAAAAAATTGACCACCATATGGAATTTGAAAAAAGTAAAATATATAGGCTACATCGCTGTGCCTGGAATAAGGAACATCCATATGAAAAATCATAACAATTGGTCTAGGCGTTCGTCCATAATTGTGAGACAGACAGAGAGAATTCCAATCATTTTAAAGGATAGACCTCACTCTGGTCAATTAAGATTTAAAACAGATCACCACTAGGCTAGGTTAGTTTGACTAATTAAAATCAAAACAGTAGACAAATGATGCATTTTGAAACAAAAAAAAATTATAAATCAAAAACGGAAACTGACTCTAATGAAATGATATTCAAATATTATTACTAATAATGTACTAAAATGTTAAAAATAAAGTATTATCTTTGAACTGTGAAAATTTTAAATTTAATGTAATCTTTTGAAAGTAATTTTATGTAAATTATCCTTTTAAAGTAATTTAATGTAATCTTTTAAACCATTAAATTTAATGTAATCTTTTGAAGTCAGCGCCAAATTTTCCATGAACTTCTGAAATATAACATAGAATTTCTTATTAAGTTCATAAAATATTTGGTGCTGACTTTGAAACATTACTTATATTAAATACAAAATATTCTCAGTTTAAAGTAAATATTTTATTTTTAACATTTTAGTACATTAGTAATAATATTTGAATATCATTTCATTAGAGTCAGTTTCCTTTTTTGATTTATAATTTTTTTTTGTTTCAAAATGAATCATTTGTCTAATGTTTTGATTTTAATTAGTCAAACTTTACAGTAGGTACATGAGTAAATTTTTTTAAATATTATTTCATTGAAGTCGGTTTTTTTTTATTTTAAATTATTATTTTTTTTATTCAAAATGAATCAGCTGTCCAATGTTTTGATTTTCATTTGATATTCCAAAATTATCGAAGTCTTTTCAATAGTGATCGAATAATTGATTTACAAACATAAAAAACAGGACGAACCACCTCCTGTTTGGATTCGGTTAAAAATACAGAGTATCACAAAGTTTGCTGCTTAGCCCAATTATCAACTCTATTTTAACAGAGTGCAAGCGGTGCCGTTTTCATTTATGATTGTGTTGAATTCTTTTCTTAAATTGTTTTAAATTCTCAAGTTGAAAAAAAACGGAGAGAAAATATTGAGGTAGGCCTATGATATATTATGAGATTTGTTGAACAAGAAAGCTCTTTTTTTAAGAATTGCCAATGTTCATTTTTTTGTGAACTGGGAAGCATTATGATGTTTATAGAAATTAAAGAAATTGAATAGTGTCTAGGCTCATCAGTAGTCTACAACCATGGCTGACTCTAGAGTCGGCCATGCTACAACTGATAAGAATAACTAGTACTTCTGTAAACAGTAGAGCACACGCCCAAAAATAAGGTTGCTTGCACAGAGCAAAATAGGCTACTCTATGTACTCAATGAAAATCACCAGCGCAAAATTAAATACAGTCATTGGACCTAACCCTAATCTGCATAGTCTATTTCATGTCTGTTTTCACAAACGGTCACTCTGTATCACATGAACAAGGCTGTGTTTTCTATTTGCGAGACAGCTGATTGCTTAAATTAGATTTAAGATATCTGATGAATGAGATTGAAAAACAATTATAATTGAACATGTATATAATTGATTTAGTAATCACTTGTTATTAAACTTCATTGAAATATTAGAACCAAATATGTTTTTCTTACAAATGATAACTTTATTCATATGAAAAAGGCTAAACTAGATAATAAGGGAGCCCAAGGAGCTATCTATAAATCCAATTGCACATGTTTTGGAGAAGCTCATTTTAAAATTTGAAATTGAAATTTATTGCCAAACATAAATAAACATACAAGCAGACTTGAATTAGAATAAATAAGAAAAATACATATATTAAGCTTGTAGATCAACATCAAAATTTCACATCAAAATTAAGCCTCACCTCAACTAATTGAAGTAATTATGGTATCTAGTGTATAATATTGTTGATCTGACTTGTCTTATACTCCTCAACTGGAGTCTCCAAGACGTAATCTACAAAAAAAAAAAAAAAAAAAAAAAAAAACAAACATAATCAAGTTCACATGACATAAATTACAAAGGCACCACCAGCAAAAGTAAAAAAACTTGCTTGCTATGGTGGGAGTCATTATTCTAGGTTTATTGTATTTTCTGTAAATTTGATTTTTGATAATTAGGATATTAGGTGATGATGATTATTATTATTATTATATAATAATAATAAATATTATTATAAGCTATTACTTAGTGAGATAGAGAGAAGAATGAAAATCCACATGAAAAACGAACAATAG
Organism: Conomelus anceps; assembly: GCA_948455865.1. Taxonomy (NCBI): domain Eukaryota; kingdom Metazoa; phylum Arthropoda; class Insecta; order Hemiptera; family Delphacidae; genus Conomelus; species Conomelus anceps. Next base: position 155,889,445 of record OX418216.1, read on the forward strand.
ATAAATGCATTTTTGTAGACACCAAATCATAAAAGATCATAGTGAAGGCTAACTAAACATCAGAAGAGAAGAAGTCACTGCTATTTGAGAAAAGTTAAATCTTGAAGAAAGTTACAGCATATCCATTCATTAACAAACCTATTCTGAGTTCGATGAATCAAAAGGTTTTCCGGAATTATATTAATAAATTTTGTACTGATATAAAGAAGTTGTCTTTGAATAAAACTGAGGTTAGTATAAAAAATTTTGTATTTCCTTGAAATATTAGGTCTAAATATATAGGGAGATTGTTCATATTCCTGAAAGTTTGTCTGTATTTTTTAATAAAAATCTCATCAAGTTTTTCAAATACATTTGTCTTATAGTCATAACATCAAAAACCTTGAATACTAGCTTGGTTGAATAATCTCTTGGTTTATGAAGGATAGTCTTGATCACAGCTTTTTGAGTTATGAATAAACCACTCAAGTGAGTATCATATGCTCCAGGGCGGATTGTGATTCCATATCTCAGAATTGATTCAACTAATGCAAAATGTACAGTTTTAATTTGCTTTATATTCAGTATATTTCTGATCTCATAAAATTTGTAAGCTATAAATTTCAGCTTTTTATTGATAAAATCTATGTGAGGACCCCATTTTAGGTTCTCATCAATTATCACACCCAAATACTTGGTGGAGCTCACATTTTCAAATACAGGGCAGTTATTGCAGTTACTATTACCATGTCCAGATATCAGGTTACATTCGCTATGTAGTTGAAATTTAAAAATAATGGATGGTTTACCAATAATATTAGCAGAAAAAGTTATATATTTAGTTTTACTCAGATTCAAGCTCAAGGTATTATGGTCAAGCCAATTTTTCATAGAGAAGATATCATATTTGGCATTCAAAAATACTTTCTTCCAGCTATTGCCTGGAAATGTAACAGCAGTATCATCAGCAAATGAGTATAAACTTTGCCATTCTTAAGTTTCAATTTCAACATGTCATTTAAATAGAGCAAAAATAAAACTGGTGACAAAACTGTACCTTGAGGTAAGCCAAACTCTCTCAATTCTTTTTTATCTGATTGTGCATTAATTGTCAATATTTGTGATTTGTCTTTCAAATAAGATCTAAATAATTCCAATGGTAGACCTCGTATTCCGTATTTCTCTAATTTACACAGATGCCTTTGATGAGGAACAGTATCAAAGGCCTTTGCCAAGTCCAAAAACACTGCCATTACTTTTGTGCCTTTATTCAGTTTTCTGTGATATAATTTGTGAATTCTATTAAAGCATCTTTTTGTTTTTTTTTTTTTGCTTGAAAGCCAAACTGAAATCTGTCAACAATGTTATATTTATTTATATATTTAACTAGCTGAATTTTTATCAATTTCTCAAATATTTTTGACAGGTTACTGAGGAGGCTTATTGGTCTGTAATTACTAGCAACGTTTCGATCCCCATTTTTAAAGATGGGTTTAATCCTAGCCATTTTGAATTGCTTGGGAAATATTCCTGTTGTGAAACATAGATTAACAATTAATGCTAATGGTTCAGATATAAGTTGTGTTATATTTTTAAGAGTTTTAGTACTAATGTTATCTTCACCTGGACTAGAATTATTTTTCAGCTGCTTGATTACATCCTCAACATCTGAAGAACTCACAGGTCCAAGGAAAAATGAATTTGTGAATTGTCTATCATTATCTACCATCTCAAAAAATCTTAAATCCGGGTTATATGTTATTAGTTGAGAATCATTCCTACCTACTGTCACAAAATAACTGTTCAGATAAGACGCATCTAGTTTAATGTTATCATTATTGCCTTTTTTAACATCTATTGCTTGATTGATGAGATTCCAGAGTTTTTTTGTCATTACCACACTCATATAATTTATCCTTATAATATTTTGTTTTGACAGTTTTAATCACCCTGTTTAATGTGTTTCTGTATTTTCTGTATTCATCCTTTGATGTCTTGTGGGATTATTTTCATAAATTCTTCCAAACTTTCCACGAATCTATTTACATTGGCATTTGGTGATCTGTAAATTCCAATTATTCTCAAAGATGTGTTTCCTGTTTTGATATCAAGTCCTATACAGTTAGATTCATCGATCTCACAATTAACAATTTTAAAAGAAATACCTTCTCTCACATACATGCATACTCCATCACATTTATTTAAAGATGAGGATTCATTTATTGCTTTGTATCCTTCTGTGTTAAAACTAAAAAGCATTTTTTCTGTTACCAAAGTCTCCGTCAAAATCAAAACGTCGAATTTCGTTTTCATATTACTAAGAATATAACACAACTCCTCAAGGTGTTTATTTAAGCTGCGAATATTAGTTGCCAATATATTCAAAAAATTAAAGGAGTTGAATTGATTTTCAAGTGAATAGTTAAAGTAATCATCTACTTCATTTGATCTATCATTGTAGTCGTCTAATAGTGAATACAAATCATCTATTCTTGAAATATGGATTAAGATATACTAATTAAGATAAAGAATGGCAAAAGTTGTATAAGTAATTCATAATTCATAATTCATTTATTTGCAGCCAATATACAATTTATTAGTAATGCAGGCTAAGTCATTTGTTACAAATAAAACATTAAAATCAAATGTTACTTGATAACATCTCATCAACAGAGTAGAGAGCCTTCTCTTTGAACCATTTAGTAATTGTTTCCTTGAAACTTTTACATTCTTTGTCACGTATTGCTACCGGCAACTTATTGAATAATTTTTAAAGTACAACTGAAAAAGAGAAAAAAAATGAATAAAAAAAGTATAATAATTTCCTACACTCGCCAGCACTATCAGCCTCCCTCAAGGTCCACCAGCTTAGCATTAAATAACAAATGATAATGAGTAGAAACTCAATAAAAAAAAACAAGAATTTCAGAAGGAATAGACATAATAGAACCAATAAAATAATTGATGATTACCTATGCAGATAATAAAATAATTGTTGATTACCTATGCACAAATTTTTAACTTGATAAAAAATAAACCATTTGACTACGTATTATTCAGTGTTACATTAAAAACAATAAGAGGATATATAGGAGTCATACCATTATCCTTCCAGAAACAAATCTTTTCAGTCTCATTAACACATCACTCCCTATACAACTTCAATTCAATCATTTTCAACAATACCGTTCATGGAATTATAATAATAATATAGACAATAGATTGGGATTAGGTCAGATTAGTCTGCATGATATCCACCCACGAGAGCATAATTTAATCCTTCATTGTAAAAAAAATATATATAAAGATATAAAGAAGCTGCTGTTAAAGCATCGTTCAATTGAAAAGAAAGATCTGAAGAGAAATAAATTTTGGGATCTGTGTATTTAACCAGCTAAAAAATAAAAAAATAAATAATTAAAGATAAATTATAAAAATTCTTGGTATCAGGGTTTAATTCGTAAGTCGTTCTCACGATCAGTTTAAATTCCTGGATTTCTTGTTCCATGACGAACTGCGTTGTTAATATTAACTTTTCATGTGAAATTTTTTTTTTTTTTAAATTTAATTTGACTGCATGTCGTTAAATTTCACATGAAAAGTTAAGATCAGTTTAATTTCATCATCTACTGTCTTCAGCTTTATTCTGCCAGCTCGATCCGCCCATACAAATGATTTTAAATATCATTTGCTTCTCCCTAGAAGAAGGCTTAAGAGCATTAATTTTCTCTCTTTTTTGTCTCTTTTTTTTGGAGTCGGCGTAGCCGAGTTGGCTTATCGCTGGTCTGATAAGCCAAAGGTCCTGGGTTCGATCCCAGTTGAATACAAGATATTTTTCTCGAGCCACTCCCGTGTTTCGGAGGACACGTTAAGCCGTCGGTCCCGGTTGCATATGAAAAAAAGCAGTCGTTAAAAAAACGGCGAGGTGGAACTACCCATAAGGGTCTCCCCACCACGAAAAGCCATACGAATTTACTTTCTCTCTTTTGAATATCCTTTAAATGCAAGCAACTTTCGAGAATCGCTGGGCACTCCTTGAAGGAAGATCAACGCAAAATTTCCTTTCAATTTGGTTCACGCCTTTAGCCGTAAATGCGTTACAAACAAATGCATCGACCTGAAACAGAGACCTCTCTTCGTTCGGTCAATTATTTTATGTAAATTCGTCGGGTCCTTGAATACTCAGTTTTATTGGTGTTGTGTATTAGATGTGTATATCAGCTCGTAGAATTGTGGTACATGATGCATAATAGAAGGCATTTTTTTGCATGTGAGCAAGTTGCAAAACAACATTGTTTGTCGTCAATGCAAATTTTAGAACGATCTACCAATGAAAATGTTACAAGTATATATTCATCAAATTGACGTCAATTGATTGGAATAAAAATCATCTTTACGCAACAATGATTATTGCGCAACGATCTACCAATGAAAATGTTACAAGTATACTCTTGAAATTGACGTCAAGTGATTGGTATACGAATCATCTTTACATACAACAATGATTATTGCGCATTAGTTGCACTGGTGAACCTGGTCGTTCCATCACAAAGAGCAGCGTTCTTGAATTATTGCATTGCTGGCAATTCATTGCACCCCTTATTATCGCTCAAGAAGACGTGTCAAGATCTACAACACTTCAACAGGTGAATTGCTGGAATTTTGTTTAATATAAAGAATAAATTATAATGTACAACTGTTATTCTAATTGTCATTCACAACTATTATTCCAATGTAAAACTAAAAAAATCAAATATTTGTGATATTTTCCATGACAAAATACTCGATAAACAATCTAATATCAAAACTGACACTGTATTTCTATTTCAATTATGCTTTTTACTCATTTATACTGGAGGGATACATTTCACTTCTAAAGAGAAACTTCATCAGCCTTTTTAGAAGTGAAATGCATCCCTCCAGTTTCATCTGGTACTGTGGGTTGTCTGATGATGCTCTAGACAACAGAGCGAAACGGCAGTCACGCCATAACGTGAGTCAATTTCCATTCAAAAGTGTTTTTTAAGTTTATAATTAGAGCAAATGTTTTACAAATGATTCCCTGTCATGTTACTCATTTTTATTTTTAAATTAATCTCTCCTATCCTTTCACTTCTTTTTCTCCTTATATTCATCTCTTATCAATTTGTTTTATTTCTCATACTTTCTGTGACTCATACCTGCGCACAGGTCTTACATTTATGCAGGTATTATTTTCCTACCTTCCTTTGCATTGCATAATACTGTATATTTATGTACTATCTCAGTTTTCTGTTATTTGTAAAATTTACTTTTTTAATTTGTATTTTGATTCTTTCACATTGTCAAAATTGAATGTGCTGTATGTTATTTTAAGGGAAGGAATAAAATTTGAAGAAAGATGAGTTGAACCCTTAGTTTTAGGTGAGTTTCAAACCACCGGGAAGTGATTCTACAGCAAAGAACAGAGTATTTTTTGCTAGCCAATCCAATCAGTCACTATTACAAAGAAGGCTCAGGAGAGCTTTTTTTCTCTGTCTTCATCTGACTAAACAGATATCTGCTACGGCGCTACGTCTACCTCCCAAAGAAAGACCAAAGAATATTATTCTGTACTACATAATTATTGTTGTGGACATGGAAAGAAGGAATAGTTTTCAGCTGTATCTGCTTGTGCCAATATTAAATGTGCTGTATGTTTTTTTATTACTCTTCTAAAATCTCTTTGCCTTGCAGTTCATCTACACCTGTAGAATGTTTAATTAGAATTTAATGGAATCTTATCAAATATTGTCGAAAATGTGAGAGTCCTGATCTGTTTATTTTGGAAGTTGATAGAGTGATGTCTTGTCCTTTCTGGAATGTTGAAAGTTGTATAAATAGGAGAAACTCTTGTAAAAGTGAAGTTCAGTTGTGATTTTATCTTTAATGCAATAAGTGGCAGAAGTGACAGTTCCTGTTTACCAGTAAGCAATTATACAGACCGCATTAAACAAACGTCTGTTTTTAAAGTGTTAATTGCAGAATATTGTGACAGATTATTATTCAGGCTTACTTGACAGTTTATACAGTGACTCATAAGTGCTCGTAGAGTTTCAACTGTTATGTATTAGACGCTTCTTCTTGAATTATTGAACAGTTATTATAATTTGATATAAGATCGGCCTTTTGACATTTAGTGATTGATTTTTGAACAGTAGTATAGCAAAATCTTTATTAGCTGAACATTATCGATTTATCTGCTTCTGATTGCTTATTGTGTGTAAGAAATAACTGATCGGTGCGAGTTGTGGATAATTTGTGTTAATAAAGGGCGAGTGTTAATTTAAAGTGTTGCCAGCATTATTTTAGAGATAGAACCCATAGCAATTGGCGTCAGAAGTGGGATTTTCGATTTTTATTAAAATTGGCTGGCAACCCACACAGCACAAGAACATCCTCAAGATATCCCTAGAATATCCCACAAGAATATTGAGAATATCCTCAGGACATCCCATTATATCCTAAGTAAATCCCAGGGATATCGCAGGGATAACTGAATGTCCGCCCAAATCCCGCAACGGATATCCAGGGGATATGCATAGGATGTCCTGGGGATGAAATATCCCACCACGGGATTTTCTAGTGGATATCCCAAGAATATTCCTAGAATATCCCACTTTGAGTTCCCAGGGATATCCCACACAGAATATCCTCAGGACATCCCATCATATCCTAAATAAATCCCAGGGATATCCTAGGGATAACTGAATGTCCGCCCAAATCCCACGAAGGATATCCAGGGGATATGCATAGGATGTCCTGGGGATGAAATATCCCACCACAGGATTTTCTAGTGGATATCCTCAGAATATTCCTAGATTATCCCACTTTGAGTTCCCAGGGATATCCCAGACAGAATATCCTCAGGACATCCCATTATATCCTAAATAAATCCCAGGGATAACTGAATGTCCACCCAAATCCCACGAAGAATATCCAGGGGATATGCATAGGATGTCCTGGGGATGAAATATCCCACCTCAGGATTTTCTAGTGGATATCCTCAGAATATTCCTAGAATATCCCACTTTGAGTTCCCAGGGATATCCCAGACAGAATATCCTCAGTACATCCCATTATATCCTAAATATATCCAGGGGATATGCATAGGATATCCTGGGGATGAAATATCCCACCACAGGATTTTCTTGTGGATATCCTCAGAATATCCCACTTTCAGTTCCCAGGGATATCCCAGACAGAATATCCTCAGTACATCCCATTATATCCTAAATATATCCAGGGGATATGCATAGGATATCCTGGGGATGAAATATTCCACCACAGGATTTTCTTGTGGATATCCTCAGAATATTCCTAGAATATCCCACTTTGAGTTCCCAGGAATATCCCAGACAGAATATCCTCAGGACATTCAATTTTATATACTAAATAAACCTCAGGGATATCATAGGTATAACTGAATGTCCACCCAAATCCCATGGAGGAAATCAACATATCCCTGGGGTTTATCTAGGATATTCTGGTAGATATCTTTAGGATATTACACAATATAACAATGTGTTCCCTAGAACTGCTGGGGATATCCTTGGGAATGCCAATGTGCATTCAAATCCCATCATGTACATACTAGGACATCCCATTGGAGGAGAAGGTCCCACTTTTCCCATTGAGCTTCCAGGAATATCCTATGGATAATCCAATGTCCAGCCAGATCCCATTGTGGAGATTCTGGGGTTACATATGGAATATCCTGTGGATGAAGCATCCCTGAAAGATATCTCCAGAATTTTCTTAGAATATTTCACACCATTCTATGGAACCCACAGGAATAAGAAGTAAATGATTATTCAAATCTTACTGTGGAGATACTCAGGATATGTATAGGATATCATGAGAATAATCCAGGACTTACTTTGCAATAAGAAAAGTTTTTATTATCAATCATTTTCTTAGATATGTGAGCTTGACTCAACAATTCTCATTATTTTGAAGGATTTATTGGATCTACAAATTAGTTAGAATAATTAATATATAAACTTATAAAATTAAAAACTTAACTATATTTATAATAAAGTTACGAATTACTAATAAATTTGAAACTTATATTGGAGATTTAATTACATGATAATTGCAAATATCTAATTATCAATAATTCATATCAACTCACGAAGTTGAATCCTTCAAAAGTTATGTATTTCCACACTATATTTGTACTATTTGTAATTCATATTCATTTAGAATCGTGTAATAAAGAATTGAAAATGGTTATAATTATAATTACGGTATTTAAATCATTGCTAGATTTGCTTATTCACAAGCTAGCATTACTTATTCAATTAATTTCGAAAGGGAAAAGATAAATAATACACTCCAAGTACAGTATAATAAATAATGTATTATATTCAATGATTTACATTATCATGTGAATGAATGATTAAAATTCAAAGTATAGTATTCAATGTTGACTCAATTACTTAATCTTCATTCTTTCCTGGAACAGAGACAAAATACAAGTTGTTAAAAATGTTACAGTCAGGTTCAATAGTTTTGCACTCAAATTTTGTACATACTATCTTGTACAAAAATATTATATTTGTGTTATATTATATTATACAAATACCAAACACATATTTTGTACGAAAATTTTGTTCTAAGTTGGTGTGGGGCTGTTGTTCTAAGTCGGGTTGGTGAATCTTCAGCTTTTACAGTGGTAGTTCACTAAAGGAAGTTCTTATAATCAACCATTTTGCGTGAATAATGCTTAAAATTTCTATTTCCTCATTTGCATCTCCCCCAAAAATTAATTTAAAATCAGGGATTGCTATTATATAAATCATATCTCAATTAAAACTTGAATTTCTGAGGATATCTTAAAACTTTTCTCCTGTGCAAATTCACTGTATTAAAGAGCATTCAAAAAGCTTAATGATCATGAACTGATAAAGAACATTGTACGGTACTTGCAATTTTACTACTTTTTAAAATAAAAAATATAAAATACAAAAATCTGTCATTCAAGGTTCACTTTACCATTAACATTTTTGAATTACATTGTCTTTTTTAATGAAAATAGTAAGAGGGAATTAAAGCTAAAATTATTGTTATAGGGATACCTGAGTAGGTACTACTGTTTTCTGCAGTGGGTTTGTACTCGTCCGGAAATAGGTCACTCTATCCTTTCTATAACATTTTTTCTAAACTTTCAATTAAGATACGATAGGTAGATGTAACAACAATGGATACTGTTCAGTCAGCTGAGTTATGTATTCAGAAATGCGAATTTTTACCCTGCGCAGTGCGCAACTTACTTTGTTTGTCAGCTTTTTCAAGATCAGTGTTTTTCAAAAGGTTTTGTACCTTTCTTTAACTTTGTAACTTTTTTATTTTTATTTTTTAACTTTCAGTACCGTACCGTAAATTTGCATTATTAATAAATACTGATATTTGAAGATTATTCTATAATAGCTAGTTTATAGCTGTTTAAGGCAACTATTATAGGGTAATGTTACACAGTATTCTGTATTGTCTTGAAACTTGGATCATAGACCGATCTCAATTTGGATGAAAGATATGGAGAATCAAACGTTGAAGAAGAAATCTTTAATGAAACTTAGGTAGCGTAGGCTACTTTCTACAGATCTAAGATCTCTGTCCATGATACTTGGATCCAAGATCTAGACGATATAAGTGATTGTATAATACCCTTCTAATAGTAGGCCCAAGGTTATAGTATGGATAACATTTCTAACTCTGCCTCATCAATCTTTCTTTTGCCTTTGAGATAATTTTTTTGATCGGAACATCCGTTTTACATAGTATTTCATGCAACATAAACCCTCTATTGTATCTTATTTTTATAGCCCTTGAGTACAAATAATTAATAATGTCACAAGTAGACTACTACAGGCAGTGGCGTACCGATAATGGAGCGAGTGGAGCAGTGGCTCCAGGGCGCAAGGCTCTGAGGGGCGCACCGTTCTTGAGAGAAAATTGCCTTTTGCTTACAACAAATGTATTACTGTAATGTACTGTAAATGTTACTATATTCCGTTTTCCATTATATTACATACTATCCTCTATTCACCGAGAAAACTTTGACAACTTGTTCACATCTCAGCCGGCTGCAGTAACACGTTCACAAGACATTCTTCAAAACAATATCCGAACAATATTACTATAGTTCTTTAAAACAATAGCCGAACAATATTACTAGTTGTTCTCTTAACAGTAGATCTAGCTCGTTAATTGAAATAGCAGCTTCTCGAGTTGAGCATTATTTAATTTTGAAGGGAATTTACAATATCCAAATTGAATATATTGTTCAATGACAAATTAAAATGGTATAACTTAGTCATAGTGGTAATAGTAGCAGCATACAACAAAAATGATTGGTAATGGAAAATTGTTAGTAATAGAACTATAATTAATGTTCTTGAATTAAGTCAAAATAAGTCGTTAGCAAATCGTTTGCACTGCTGTGAGCAGCCCAATCGGGTGGTTGAGTACGAGACTGATTTGTTTGGGTTTTTTTTTGGGGGGGGGGGGGGGGGCGCCATAGCCACTTATGCTCCAGGGCGCTTGAAACCTCGGTACGCCACTGACTACAGGGTAGTAGACTCATAATAAGGTAAACATATAACCCTTCTGTAATTCAGCATAATAGCTACCGATATTATTTACTATATTTTTTCTATAATATCTGTGTTGGGAAAAGATTTTTACCTCTGTCTTTCCAGCCTTTCTTTAGCCTTTGACAGCCATTTTTTTATAGGTATCTCAATTTCGTTGTTCGTAGCTTCCGGAATCCGGCAGCGAACACAGTCTGTAATACAAACAAGAAAAGAACTACGGTATTATAAACATTGTAAACCAAAGTTTACAGAGCAATGTCATGATATTCTGCTGTTGCACAACTACAAAACTGATAAGCTTTGTTTACAGACCTTCAAAATTTTCTTTACAAACATTAATCTTTCTTTCAAATGCGATAAAATAATGTATCGGAATGATGGAATGATTTTTGTTAGTGGTCAACGCTACAGAGAAGTCAAATTGGAATTAGATGGAAATGAGCAAGATTTAACATAAAAAATATTTCTAGCTCGATCAATGTAGCCTACTATGTTATTTTTATCAACTTGCTTTTTTGTTTGGGTCAAATCTTGCAATCGCTTCAAACTAACCTCCCGATGAACTAAATAGCCTACTTGAAAATTCAAATAGCTCAGACCTGGATGACATGCAAAGCGAGGTCTCTGTCTTAAGACGACCGTTTTTGGCTTTTATCTTTCCGTCTGTAACGCATTTACGGCCAAACAAGTGAACCGATCTTCATGAAATCTTGCATCAATCTGTAAATGTGGAATATAAAATATGTAGAAAGCCGTAAATGTCAACACACCCTATGCGGTACCTCGGTGCCTCAAACCTTCAATCAGCTAAAAAGAAAACTAGATGTGAGTTCATTTGCGCAAGATCTACTCTGTTCCCAGAGCCACTAGTAATACAATGACTGGGGCTTGAACACCTGAGGACAGATATACAACTATACTGTAAATACAGGTACTATGTTACGGAACTTGCAGAATAGAAATTACAATCCTGTAAAGCTTTCGTCTTTTAACTATCATCATGATACAGGTGTAATAACGATTGAGGTGACGGGATATTCAACAGAATTGAAGTTAGTCGTGAAATTAATAAATTGAAATCGTTTAGTAAAAAATATACCTTGAATAAGAGTTGTGCAATTGAGACTCGCAAAAACCTTTTTGCCCTTTGCTCCACACCACGAATAGCCTTGTGCCTGGGAGTGCGTCAGGAGTTGAGGAAGAAGATTGTAGACAATCGCCTTAATGTCTTTACCTCCAATTTTGGAAAACTCCTTCACCTATAATAAAAATATACAGTTCAGTACACTATTAAATACAGTTAAATCTAATAAAATCAGTTTACTAGAAAGATATTCACTGTATTTACTATTAATTATTATTATTATTACCGTATTGTTATTAGAGTATTATTATTATCAGAGCGATATTAGACCTACTGATTTTTCACAGTATTTGAAAGAATTAAAGATTTTCCTTGGAGCCGATGAGCCGAACGCATTTCTATTTGACTAATACGTCAGCGTGATAAGTGCTAACTGCTTCAAGAAAGATATGAGAATCTTTAATTCGTTCATGTGCCATACTGTGAAAATATCCATTGAAGTGTTACCAGCTTGAATAGATTGAATACCCAGTTATCATAGAGGAGAGTTTCTGTATATCTAGCTATCAATTCTCACACACTGGCCTACTCGTATTTACTATTTTTTAACGTTTGTTTACTCTACTGATTACTGATGCTTTCTGGAAAAAGCAATAAGCTGGTGAAATATTATTCAGTTAGTATTCCATATGATTAGGCTAAAATAAACCAAGAAGCAGGCACAGAGGGTTGCATGAGTAAAGTAAAGTAAATTCGTATGGCTTTTCGTGGTGGGGAGAGCCTTACGGGTAGTTCCACCTCGCCGCTTTTTTAACGACTGCTTTTTTTATATGCAACCGGGACCTACGGCTTAACGTGTCCTCCGAAACACGGGAGTGGCTCGAGAAAAATATCTTGTACTCAACTGGGATCGAACCCAGGACCTTTGGCTTATCAGACCAGCGATAAGCCAACTCGGCTAC